>OX276382.1:20722950-21322950 GCA_946251855.1 Alsophila aescularia | reverse complement strand
GAAACAAAAAGTAACATACAAAATTATGTCATAAAATCATGTCAGACAAATACAAAATAAATCATAAATCATGCGATAATCATGCGTCGGTTGAGTTGGGAAAGAGTCTAAATACAACAGGAAACGAGTAAAGGAAACTGACTAGATGCACAAGTGATGTATTATGAATGTGACCAATCAGGGATAGCGTCGAAATTGCTAAAGTGACGAATAGTCATCATCATCATCATCATCATCATCAGCCTCTATCTGTCCACTGCTGGACGTAGGCCTCTCTTAATGCACGCCACTGAGCGCGGTCTTCAGCTCTCCGCATCCATTTTCTTCCAGCCCCTTTTCGCAGGTCGTCACTCCACCTGGTCACAGGGCGTTCTACAATACGTTTGCCTAAACGTGGTCTCCACTCGAGAACTCGTCTACTCCAACGGTTATCGGTTCTACGGGAAATTTGACCAGCCCACTGACACTTCAGCTTGCTTATCTTTAGGGCTATGTCGGTTACCTTGGTTCTCCGTCGGATATCTTCATTACGAATCCTATCCTTCAGAGAAACTCCAAGCATAGCTCTCTCCATAGCTCGCTGAGCGACCCTTAATTTGTGGACTAGTTTGACCGAGAGTGTCCGTAGGTCATATCTGGTAGGACGCACTGATTGAAGGATTTTGTCGGTTGTAACATTATTGGTCTTGAGCTTCGTCAGATGGGACCTACTCAATTGCTGGGCGAAGACTTTTGCTCCCGATTTTGTTCAAATGCCGTTTCTATCCGGCGTGTTTTTAATCACCGGAGGTCACGTCTTACCAGCTCCCTTTTTTTCTGACGGTTTGGCTTGCTGTTGCTCCCGTCGTTTGTCCATGAGCCGAAGAGCCTCATCAAAGATTTTAGATTTTGTGTCCGTACGCTGCAGCTGACAAAATTTTGTGCTGTCTTGCCTTAGGATTCCCTCAACTTTTTGAAGTTACTTATCCACGTCATTTGTGGTTTCCAAGACAGCGAATCGATTTTACAAGTTGAGTTGGAACTGTTCTAATCCAACAGCGGCTTGGAGCAGGTTGGGTCGGTGCGTAGACTTCACCAGACAGCATCTTTCAAGCTTGTGGTTGATATTCAAGGAGCCTCGGACACGCTAGTGATCACTACCGGTATTGAACCTTATGATCACTGAGACATCCTTGAATATGTTCTTATTGTCTGTCATAATGAAGTCAATCTCATTTTTTGTCACAGTGTCGGGGCTTTGCCAAGTAGACTTCCTTTGGGGCTGCTTTTTACACGACTGCCCAAAAAAGAAGTGTATTGTTTTTAGCATTCATGTATGTACGTCGAAATCTGTTCAGTCATTTAAAAGTTATGGTGAAATAAAGAAACTCATATACATACATACAAAGATACATACAAACATACATGAATCCTAAAAACATTACACTCCTTTTTTTGAGCAGTGGAGTAATTAAAAAAAAATGTCTACGGTACTTAAAATAAGCCACTGAACTTTTTTTTTTAAATTCCTGTCTCTCTGTTTGTCTGTCTGTAGGTTTGCTCACGCATCACGTAAAAACAGCTTAACCGATTGCGATGCGCTTTTCACTGTTGAATAGCTTAGGGTTTGGCTTAAAATCTAGGATATTTGGTATCTCAACCCGATGAGTAGAAGCCGAGCAACCGATAATAACTTTTTGACGGCTAAAGGAATGTTGATGAAATGTTGGTATAGTGGTATTTTAGTCTTGTTTAGTCTTGGAATAGTGCATAGAGTACTTTTAACCAAGAGAAGTGACCACGCGTGCTAAACCCTGGTACAGCTAGTTGTATTATAACCCCAGAAAGTGGGGTAGGAGGGGTAGGAGTATAAAGGAGTACAAACACCACCACTGTCAACCTCACCTACCCAGGGCCGTCTTTAACCTATTGAAAGCCCTGGGCACATTAGGATAATGGGGCCCCTATGATCTTGACACAGCATTAATTTGTTAGAATATACAAAGAAAGTAGATAAACAAAGTTCTAGATTTATTTTTACCCGACTGAGGAGGGTTATGAGTTTGGGTTGTATACATACATGTATGTTTGTTTGTACGTTTCTTATGCGCTTCCTACAGCCTAAACGGCTTGACGGATTTTGATAAATGAGATATCATTGAATTCGTCTTAGTCACGAGACTGCTATAGGATATATGAAATGTCAAGAAAACTAATATGGCTGCTTACAGCTGCCATATTGTATTTCAGACGGAACGAAATATTGCCAAAACCTATCGAGTGAGGTACTAAAATGAAGGTCTTTAAAAGACAATTTAAAAAACTAAACAGTAGGAATTGTCTTTCAAGTTTCTTTATTCCACAACTAATATTGATATTTATGGGGTATCGTTAGAATACTTAATCATCCCCATCTATGAGAGAAATAGGCAAATAGTTTTTTAAAAGTTCCTTTTTTTTCAGGGTAGTCGTGTATTTTCTCATATTTTGACGATTTACTATTTATTACGAAAAAACAAACGACAAACAATAATGACGGACTACAATACCTACTTGCTTATTAGATTTTGAATGCACGAAGCTACTCTACTCTCGTCTGAAAAACAGAATTTCCGATATCAGCATGTTTGGATAAATATAAATATATTGAAAATACAATTTAATGGTATACTAAGAATACTGTATATTGGTATATTATGAACACTGTTTTATAGATACATTATCAGTGAACTAGAATTTCATAGTTTTTATTGTGTCTTTCATCAAGAGTTACGGTTGAGACTCGCGCCAAATTTGAATTAAGCGAACGAAGCGAAGGGTGAAGCATCAAGTTTGAAGTAGGTACCCATTTTAATTGAGAAAGTACATATTAAATTGCTTTAAATGTTTTTTAAGTTATGTTTAAAATCATTTGCATTTCATCAATTATTTGCATGTTTTAGATAAAAAAAACCTTTAAAACAAATGCAAAATGCTTTAAGAAAACAAAAATATGTATATCATTAAAAATGTTATTGTGCACACACTTATCCATGGGAAATTTATGAAATAAGTATTACTTTACAACACCAATTTTTGATAACAGAATAAGTGCAATCCTTAATGAAACAATAATTAATTATGTATTGTATTTTTTTTATGAATAAAATAACAAAACTTTGTTAAAATATTTTTTCCGGACTATTAATTGTTAACGGACTGACTGAGGTTCTAGTTTTCAATAACAGACAACGCTAAGATCTGCTCGCAGGATCCATAGGTGACCGACCGCCTTAAATAAATCGACCGATAATCGGGAATTCCCCTGCAAAATCAGCGTTGCCAGATACACTGTAATTACAGTAGATCTGTCATACTTAACAGAATACTTGAAAATTGTTCATAGTGAAAATGAAAGAACTAATAGTATATTGGAATTAAAGAAGCCTTTGAAAACATATATTGCAGACATATTTCCAAATGTAGCAATCGCATTGAGAATCTTTTTAAGAATTTTGGTAACTAACTGCACTGGAGAAAGCTCCTTTTCCAAATTGAAAAGAATAAAAATGAATTAAGAAGTACAATGCTTCAAGAGAGTTTAACTAGTTTGTCGCTGATGTCCTTAGAATGTTATATGCTCAAAAACATAGATTTTGAAGAAGTGATTAACTATTTTGTCCATCTCAAATCTAGAAGGGGAGTTACCTCTTCAATCAACATAGATTTTTAAGTACTAACCTGTGAATGCTAAGAGTTAATTTTGTGGATTATATTATATTATATTACTAGCTTTTGCCCGCTACTTCGTCCGCTTGGACTACAGTTCATCGCGAAAAAAGCATCCTATGTTCATCTAGGATATTAAAAACCAATGCAAAAGTATAACAGATACATCGGAGACCGTTTCACCCTAGGGGACCTTCCACGTCCTTTCTTTTTAGGGTGGAACGGTCTCCAATGTATCTACCGTTCGTAAGAGGAGTAACGGACAAAATTGGATATCTTTTACGGGCGAAGTACAGTATCAAGACGTTTTTCCGTCCTCCGGGTATGCTGAAACAGCATGTACGTTCACCAAAAGATAGAGACCCATTAAACGTGCCCGGTGTATATAAAATACCTTGCGATTGTGGCAAGAGTTATATTGGTGAAACTCGACGCAACATCACAACTAGAATTTCCGAGCACAAGGAGCATTATGAATCGACACAGCTGGGTCGGCCATTGCAGAGCATGCGTGTCTTTTCGGTTCGAATCATTACATAAGGTTCGACAAAGCCTCGGTACTAGCTCGAGAGAAGTTCTTTTTGCCCCGAAAAGTGCGTGAGGTGATAGAGATCTCTCGATTGCCTAATTTCAATTGGGACCGTGGGTGGACTCTGCCTCCAGCTTGGAAAACCGTGCTTAATGTTTCCTCGACGCAGCAAGTGGTAGGTAGTCTGGAGTGTGACACGGTCAGCATTGTGTGTGGCAGCATGTTTGGCGATGATGCAATGGAGAGCGATGGAGTTCCATCGCCACCACCAGCAGGAGTTCAATCTCCGTCAACGGTGGTGCAGAGCAGTATGAGCACTGGGCGTCCCCGTTCCCAGTCGGCGCCGCATCTCACGCGCCGCTCGCAGCGGGCTGCAGCCCGCAGTGCGCGTCGGGATCTCGCGGCGTGAACTCCTGAAGAAGAGCGTCGGATACTCTCGAAACCTAGGTCGATGTTTTCGACTATATACACGTGAGTCATAGCCGGTAGTGATACCTTAATTTTTGTTCATCACTCGATAGGTTTTGGCAATTTTTCTTTCCGTCGGAAATACAATTAGTTTTCTTGACTTTTCATATATCCTATAGCAGTCTCGTCACCAAGACGAATCCAATGATACCTCATTTATCAAAATCTATCAAGCCGTTTAAGCTGTAGGATGCGCCTAAGAAACGTAGAAACAAACAAACTTTGTTTGTATGGTTGTTTGTTTTTACGGTACCTAACCTTCTGGATTTGAGATTGACAAAAAAGTTAATCACTTTTTCAAAATCTATTTTTTTGAGCATATAACATTCTATGGACATCAACGACAAACTTTTTAATCTCTCTGAAAAAAAAAACTAGAACCTCAGTCCGTTAACAATAAATAATCCAAAAAAAAAAAAAGTTTTTTAATTTTATTTATAAAAAATGATAATACATAATTAAGTATTGTTTTATTAGAGATTGCACTTATTCTGTTATTAAAAAGTGATGTACTAAAATATTACTTATTTCATAAATTTCCCATAGATAAGTATGTGCACAATAACATTTCTAATGATTTATATAAATTTGTTGTTTTCTTAATTCAAAATTGTATTTGTTACTAGCTGTACCCGCGGCTTCGCACGCGTGGTCTTTTCTTTAGGTTCAAAGTACCATAATGTGCTATTCCAGGACCAATATGCCAACATTTGATCAAAATTTATTTAACCGTCAAAAATACTTTTATCAATTACTCGGCTTCTAACTCACCAGATTGAGATACCAATTACACCAGTTTTTAAATCAAACCAGCTATCTAACAATGAAAACCACATTGCAATCGGTCCAATAGTTTTTACATGATGCGTGAGCAAACAAACATACAGACAGACAGAGTGACACAATTAAAAAAAACATGTTCAATACCCTTTTTAAGCACCCAATCGCATTTTTTATCTTCTTTTTATAGCCTTTTTCGTACCTATTGCTTTATTATAAGTATAGATATATGACTGTATCAATTTGCATCCAAAAATCCGTCCAGTAGTTTCAGCGTGATACGTTTTCTTTTTAATAACTTTCAACACTTATATTGTGGAAACAACCTATATTACAAAAATTGAAGGAATTCATTAGTTTCGCACAGAAACTACTGCTTCTCACCACTTTTTTTCACCTCCCCATATAGCTAAGAACCATCACAATTACATTAGCTTTCAACAATAAAAAAAAAACGAAATAAAACACACACACCCACACACTCACACACACACAGTGATACACAATGTAAAAATAACGCATAAAATATGTAAAGGCCATTAATTCATAATTATGGAACAAAAAAAACTAAAAGCGCGTGGTTTCGATCCACGGACGTCTGGATTAGACTTCCGCCCATGTTAACCGCTCGGCCACTCGTTACGTGACGCGGACAACGAAATTTGGTACCGTTCTTTAAACGGATGTTTTATTACTTTAATTTAACATAAACTTTGGACCCTTATCCCTTAAAAATCCTTTATTTTTTCGGGAGTAAAAGTATTCTAAATTTTAACAGATAATATAAACTTTGACTATGCCCAGTTACATCAAAATCCGTCCAGTAGTTTGAGCGTGATACGTGTTCTTCTAAATAACTTACAACCCTTATCCTGCAGGAACCCTTTATTTTTTCGGGATAAAAAGTATTCTAAATGTTAATCCATAACATAAGCTATGATTGTGCCAAGTTGCATCAAAATCCGTTCGGTAGTTTCAGCGTGATGCGTGTTCAAAGAGGCAGATAGACAGACAGACAGACAGACAGACAGACAGACAGACAGACAAAAATTAAAATAATATCCTTTTTGCACTCCATATCGATTTTGAAGTTTATCTCAATTATAATTTTCAAAAAATATTTTATGTACAGATTTAGCCCAGTTACAGTTTTATTATAGTATAGATAAAGGTTTTTTTTATATTAAACATGCGAATAATTGATAAAATGATAAATTTTAAACATAACAAAATAAAACATTTCATCATCATCATGTCAGCCTTTAAAAGTCCACTGCTGAACATAGGCCATGACGAGCGATCCTGTGCCACCTCCATCCACCGACTTTCTGCGATGGCTACAATGTCGTCGGTCCATCGTGTGGGGGGTCTCCCCACACTTCGCTTGCTTGTTCGTGGTCGTCATTCGAGAACCTTTATTCCCCAGCGGTTGTTGGTTCTGCGAACTATACGGCCTGCCCATTGCCACTTCAACTTGCAAACTCTGAGACCTATGTCGGTAACCTTCGTTTTTCTACGGATTTCCTCATTTCTGATTCTATCATGTAGTGAAACACCGAGCATAGCTCTCTCCATTGCACGCTGCGCAACTCTGAGCTTTTGTATGAGTCCAATAGTTAGCGACCACTTCTCAGTGCCGTATGTCATCACTGGCAGCACGCACTGATTATAAACTTTCGTCTTGAGGCTCTGCGGTATCTGCGACGAGAAGATATGGCGTAATTTCCCGAACGCTGCCCATCCGAGTTGGATTCGTCAGTTGACCTCTTTGTCGAAGTTGGATCTACCCAGTTGGATCATCTGACCCAAGTCAGCTCAACAGCTTCGATAATATCGTTCCCAACATAAACCGGCATGGGTACGACATGGCCATTTGACATGATGTTCGTCTTGCCCATGTTCATTTTAAGACCCACCTGTTGGGAAACAATGTTGAGGTCACTGAGCATTGTGCTTAGGTCTTCCAGGGTTTCAGCCATGATGACTATATCATCAGCAAATCTAAGGTGAGTGATGTATTCGCCATTGATGTTAACACCAAATCCGTTCCAGCTTGAATATATCTTCCAGTGCAGAGGTGAACAGTTTCGGAGAAATAACGTCTCCCTGTCTCACCCCTTTTTGCAGCTGGATAGAATTCGTGCTCTGATCCTGAAGACGAACTGTCATGGTGGCCTTGCTGTACAAATACTTCAACACTTCGATGTACCGGTAATCAATCTGGCACCGCTGTAATGACTGTAGCACTGCCCAGGTCTCAACTGAATCAAAGGCTTTGTCGTAGTCCACAAACGCTAGACTTAGTGGCCGATTATACTCTTCGGTCTTCTGTATAGTCTGCCGGAGCGTATGGATGTGGTCTATGGTGCCTTTCCAGCCTTGAGCCTTTCCAGAATCCAGCTTGTTCAGGAGGCTGAAAGTCGTCAAACCTACGAGCGAGACGGTTTGTAACTACTCTCGAAAACAGCGTATAGACGTGGCTCAGCAGCGAAATGGGCCTATAATTCTTCAAAAGGGTTTTATCACCTTTCTTAAAGAACAAAACCACTACGCTCCTGTGCCACGCCTCTGGCGTAGTACCCTCGAGGATGACGGTGTTAAACAGCTTCTGAAACAACAAAACGTAAAACATTTGAATCAATTTATTATGTACTTTCTCAATTAAAATGGTTAATTCAAACTTGACGCTTCACGCCTCGCTTTGTTCGCTTTGGTTCGTTCAAATTTGACGCAAGTCTCTATGGTAACTCTAGATGAAAGACACAAAAAAAAACTATGACATTCTAGTTCACTGATAATGTTTGTTAAAAAAGTGTCCATAGTAGGTATACCATTCAATTGTATTTTTATATATTTAAATTTATCCAAACATGCTGATATCGGAAATCCTGTTTTTCTGGCGAGAGTACAGTAGCTTCGCGCATACAAAATCTAATAATTAAGTAGGTATTGTGGTCAGTCATTATCGTTTGTTTTTTCGTAATAAATAGCAAATCGTCAAAGTATGAGAAAATATACGACTGCCCTGAAAAAAAGGAACTTTTCAAAAAACAAATTTTTCTCATAGATGGGGATGATAATAATAATAATAAACACTATTACACCATATAAAGAACAAATACAAGAATTTATTTTATAAAATAGGCATAATAGGCGGTCTTATCGCTAAAGCGATCTCTTCCAGACAACCTTTGGATGGACAAAAATAACGAATTAAAAAAATATTATGTAAGTATTCTAACGATACCCCAAAAATATCAATATCAGTTCAGGCATTAAAAAAATATGGTGGATTAAAGAAACTCACATACCTATATACATGCACCCTTAAAACATTACACTTACTTTTTGGGCACTAATGTTTTTCGGTAATAAATATTGGTTATCATTTGGTGATCTGGCGGGAACTAGGGGGCCCCTATCGATTGCGGGGCCCTGGGCAAGTGCCCAGAGTGCTCAGTGGGAAAGAGGGGCCTGCACCTGCCCGTGTTACATCCTGCCGAATAACGGACGAGCCTCTGACGATCGACATATGGCGGTATAATTGGCAGGTCCCCCATTGCTGCAACTGTGGCGATAGTGTAGATTGCCTCGGTCACCACGGTTTGTTTTGTATGAAGAGTGCTGGGCGCATACCGCGGCACGCCAGCCTGAATGATGTCATCCGACGGGCTTTTGTCAGTGCCGGCGTCCCGTCAGTCCTGGAACCTAATAGACTGATGCGAGATGTCGGCAAAAGACCCGACGGCATTACCCTCATACCTTGAAAGGTGGGGTAGCCATTGTTGTGGGATGCAACATGCGTAGACCAATGGCTTCATCTCACCTTCCTGCAACATCAGTTAGGGCCGGCGCTGCCGCAGCTCAAGTCGAAAACCTCAAACGGCGTAAATATGCGCACCTTGACTGGGTGTACATGTTCGCTCCATTAGGGGTGGAGACGATGGCTCCGTGGGAGCCGGCCGCTTTGGGGCTTTATCGGGACTTGGCCAGGCGATTGGTGGAGACGTCGGGTGTAAGAATGCTGGCTTTAATTTGGCACAGAAATTGAGCATTCCTATTCAACTTGGCAATGCCGCCAGCATTCTGAAACCTTTCCCTCCACTAATGGTCGTTTAGTTTAAATTTCTATATAGTTATTTAAAGTTTTAGTTTTTAGTCAGAATTTTAAGTTTTCGTTAATTTTCTGTTTTATAAGTTGTGTGGCGGTATAATTATTCAGAATTGTCGAAGTTAAATTCTGCAGACCGGTGACGGGCAGCAGCGTCATCGGTGCAATAAACTGTGCCTGCAATCGCCAACCCGCCTGCCCACCGTGGCGATTATGAGCTCTTATGTCAAGCATAATTAAAATACGGCTCCCAGTTCCCGACAACCCTTCCATTTCTGACCACAGCGGCGGTCATGGTCACGGCAGGGCCAAATATTTTTCATTGAGATTCCTTGGAATGCCGTCAAAACCGATTGACTGTGTCTTCGTATAACAGGCACACCTTACGGCTCGATGAACATCTGACAACTGGAAGAGGAGTTGGGGCACATAACCTGGCACATTCTGAGTTATGTGAAGTTCAAAGAGAGAGAGTGAGAGAGAGAGAGTAAACCGTGACCTTACAGTCAGGCCATCTTATGTATTTTAGGGAAGGAGACCAGCACTCCCAAGGCAGTGTCAGGCTCCTTGACAATAAGTTCCTCTCTGACAAATTTGTAGAAATCTCAAATATGTCGACATGGGTTGCGCACGTGGCCTGTAAAAGACGCCTCAAGGTTATTGAGGCACACTCTGATGTTGAAGTAGAGGAAATGTACGATGACATATCTAAAGCCATGCACAGCACCTCCAAGGCTCACTTCAACGTTGTCATGAGGGATTTCATCGCTAAAGTGGGAGTACAGACTTGCATCGCTGCAAGTCTGTCGGTAGTAGGCAACGTTAATTCGGCAGCAGAAATCAGTGGGGGCAAATGCTAGTAACTTCCTGGAGAAGGAATGGCTGTTTTTAGCTGACTGCGGAGGGTTATGTATTTGGTTATAGATATGTTTGTTTGTACGATTCTTTGGTTTCGATCATCATCATCATCATCATCAGCCCGTGTCAGTCCACTGCTGGACATAGGCCTCTCTACTCAACGTTTCGATGGATTTTGATATATGAAGTATCATTGGATTTATCTTAATAACGAGTGTGCTGTGGGATATTATGTGAAGTTTAAAGAAAACTAAAATGGTGGCACATAGCTGCCGGGTATTTAGTCTTTGCTACGTTATCTATGCGTGTACAATATACGCACTTGGCCGGCTTCTTAACTTTTAATTTTTACTTACAGTTCTTCCAATGCGTGCTTCTAACTACGCCGGCATTAATGTTTCAAGTATCTTTTTTTTTTATGAATCTGGACACGTTGTTGGTGAGTAGGCGATGACAAATATTTTATACTACAGCTATTTATATCTATAATATATTACTTCATTATATAGGTTGTACTGGTTTGTTACTTACTGCTGTAAGCACAATTAAATTTTTTTTCCCTCTAATTAATAAACGTATAAAAACAAGTAAAAATTATCATTGAAAACAAAAAAAAACCAACTGCGAACAATACGGGAATAAAAATTTAAACACCTGACGTTCTATGTGTCGGGTTTTGCTTTTCAGACGCGACAGCGGACGGATGCAGTGCAAGCTGGGCCTGTATTCTGTATGACCACTCACTCCAATTCCACGCGAATTCCACGTCGATGCGAACGCTGCCTGCGTGGAATCACGAAAAAATTCCACGCAGGCGGCGAGGAATTGGCGTGGAATAGGAGTCTTAAACTTAGAGAATTAGGCCCCTGGTGTGATGCATTGGTACCGATTCGGTTGGCACGAACTAGACTAAACTACACTAAAATTAAGTTTAGTCCTGTTCGAAGCCAATAACAATGCACTAAACGAAATTTTAGTTTGACACACCTAAATTGATTTTAATTTCTCAGTTTAGTTTAGTGGTATTTTTTTATTCTGTAGTACGTCGTTTTACAAATAAAGGTGCCTCCACACAACCCTCGTGCCGAAAACTCTCAGCAAGAAATGAAAACCATAGACAAAAAGCATGGTCTGTGTCAGGGCGCACGGCCGCTTGTTTGTCGTGAAACGTGTACTCCACGTACAAATCGCGAGTTATACCGAACTAAAGATCACAATAACGTAAATTTTGCTGATTATGAGCGGGACACCAGCGGCTTTGCCCGCGTGGGTTAGAAGTAGCTTATGTGTTATTTTAGGACCAAAAGTACCTACTCGTATATGGTATAAAATTACAAATTTCACTCATCTGTCAAATATGTTTTATCAATTGCTCGGCTTCTATTCACCGGATTGAAATACCAAGTACACCAAAACGTTTAACACCAAAACTTTTTTAATTCTAAACCTAGTTTTTACGTGATGCGCGAACTGACAAAAAAAAGACATGATTTTGACAAATGTTAAGTATATTCGTTTAATTAAAGTTCATTCGCTTATTTAAAGTCCACTAGACCATTTTTTACCTTTTGTTACTCACTGCTTTATTATAAAATCTTTATTACCTCCAAACTTGAAAAGAGAGAGGGGGGGGGGGGGGGGTTACAAGTTTAGGGTGTGTGTGTGCATGCATGTATCCGTGTGGCTGTCTGTGGCATCGTAGCTCGCAAACGAATGGACCTATTTTGATGCGGTTTTTCTGTTTGAAAGCTGATGTAATCGAGATGCGCATGCGTGACTGTTAAAGTGAACATGTATTCATGTATGTCACACTCCGAAGATTAAAATAGAACTTTTCAACAGCCCTTATGCGCATGCGTGACCGTCGAAACATAACCAGATTTCCGTTTCATAAATGTACTAGTTTCTTTGAAAAACCAGATGGCTGTGTTGGGGTGCATATTCTTTTGCTTGTCGTGAAACGTCAACGCCACGTATAATTTGATCCTGTCCTGAAAATCTCTCGTTTGCTCTGTGATGGAGTTCAAAATGTGTGTAATCTTTATTTTAGTACGGACTTTCCGGGTGCTGTAGCCACTTTTGTAGAAGACCCCATTTTTTTTAAAAATTGTAAGCCTTTTTGAAAACTTTTTCATATTGAATCGTTTTTTTTCTCAACGAGATCTTTACCAAAACACCGGAATCAATATGCTTACTTAATTTCGAGTAATACCGAATTAAAAATCACAAAAACTTTTGACAAATATTAACATTACAACATCGAGCTGACAATAGAGGGCAAAAAAAAAATTTTTTGTAATTACTTTTTGTGACGAGACGGACAAGTCGCTCGCCTGATTGTAAGCGTCACGCTAGCCCATAACAGTTGCAGTGTCACCCAGAAAAATGACACCTTCATTCGATCTCTGGGGCTTACATATTTACACAGTTATAAAGGCGAGACGATATAGCCCATTTCGTGATGGTCCACTTTTAAAACTTGGTACCCCGATGTTTCGGAGTGATTTTATTGACGTTTCATTTCAAAACTACCACAATGTTCGAAACATTCGATCGCACATGCGCATAGCGGCTTATGAAAAATTCTATACAAACGTCTCACAGATAATAGATAATAAACAACAATTTATGAGTTCATTAGTTCATTACTTAAATGTGGGCAACACTAGCATTTAAATTTAGTTGTTGTCAAAATCAAATTAGTCCTGTCACAATGATGTCTTAGTTTATTTGAAATCAACAACTGATAAAGTTTTAGGAATCACTAAAATAAATTAAATTTAGCTTTAGCTTAGTTAAGTTTAGTGAGTTGCTCAACAGAATTGGCTTCATTGTCATCGGAACTGAACCAACATGTAAAAATTCAACTTCGTAGGATAAGAAGGAAGTGGTTTTAATTCAGCTTGCAAGATTTGACCTAAACAAACCTACATGCATTCAGACAAACATACATATATACACACAAACTCACACACAAATATAAATACTTCATTATAAACATTAACAAGTTAAATATAAGCTTTTAAAACGATCTGATTTTCGGAAACGGGCTAGTAATTCAGCAATTATTGCCGTAATTGTATTACAGCCATAACATAATGTGCAGAGTTTGTTGCTCTATCTGTGGCTCTATGTTACAGTTAGTTTTTGGCTGGGTACACAATTGCGGCAATAATTGCCGATAAACCAGTCCATTTCCGAGGACATTTGGAACTTAAAATGAGCTACTGAACAAGAATAACAATTTTTTTTTTAATTATGTTTGTCTGTCTGGATATTTATTCTCAAGTAAAAACTACTTCACTATCAGACTGGCAAGATAGCAAAAAAAAACAAATCATTGTATAATCCACACCAATATATGAAAGTGAAACGTTGTTTGTTTGTTTGGGGAGCTTTCACGCCAAAACGGCGGATCCGATTTTGATGAAACTTTATAAATAGGTACTACTGTACAATAATAATATAGAGATTAACATAGGATACTTTTTTCCCGGAAAATGGTAAGTTGCCACGGGAAAACTGGAAAATGTCGATTACTCGCTCTCAGGAACGGTTGCCGTTGAAACGAAATAATAACAAGGATGTCAAAAAGCATCAAGGGCGTTGGAGCTATACTTTTGCATTGGTTTTTAATATCCTTAAAGAACATAGGATACTTTTTTTCGCGATAAACTGTAGTCCGCGCGGACGATTTCGCGGGCGAAGGCTAGGTTAGGTTAGGCCTCTGTTCAATAATCAACAACAAAGGTGATATGAAGCACACCTATTTGATTTAACAAAACCTTCCTATAATTTAATTAATTATGAGACACCTGTGTTATGGTTTCCGTAATGTTTGTCGAGTTGGACTGGTCACCGTTATTGAATTGCTACGTACTTAAAAAACATTATTTTTTTCAGGAAAACGTTCCTGTATTCAGCATTTTCTTCGCCTTTCATGTCATTGAGTTGATGCTTATCGTGACTCCAGCTGTTTTGGGCTCATGGCTGAAGTCAGAATCAGACGCTATGAGGTCATTCTTCAAGATAGGCTTCACCAAGCAAGAGGTCAGTACGTAAGCGTTAGGTTTATACAAGGTGTCCCAGGAAGTAGTGTTCTAGGTGGGAGTGTTCTACCTGGGGAGGTACAACACTCCTACCTATAACACTACCAATCCCCAACCATCACCATCCATCCTCAGCCATCACCATACATTCAAACCAACCTCACTCCACTATATCGTTACTACGAAAATGTCGACCTTTCCACCTTTGAAGTCTCTTTATGCTGTGTTGCCATAAGTTTAGTCCAAATAAGTGTAAGATATTTTATTGCCAGTGAATTGAAGAAGTTTTGAAGATAGGAATAAAAAAAAAACGTTTTTTTATGTTAGGGATCTCCAACCTTTTACGAGATATTTTGCTTTGAACAAAACTTGAAGATATTCTTTTAATTTTTTATTGTTTTTTTTTGTTGATAATTACAATATAATTTTGGTGTCTCATGAAAGGGTCACTACTGTACAACTACCAACATTCAAAAAATCAACGGAATACAATTGTTAGTTTGGTTTAAATTACTAACTTTGTGACGAAATCTGGAGTTTTGCGAAAAAAAATAAAAAATGTAATAACTCCAAAATATCAAAAATCGTAGTCATACATAGGAGTTATTCCCATGGGTGTGCCCTCGGCTTTTCTCGACTGGTCATTTCTATGTCAATATATGTATGTTTAAGTGATCAATAAATATACTAAAATGTTTTTATACGTTTTTTTTTCTATCCATGATTTCATTTTGCTTTTCAGATTGTCTCAGTACAAATAATTATTAACGTCACTTTCCTTTTCAGTGTTATCCCAGAAACACTCTGACGATATTCAACGTTTCATCAGCTACACAGAAGCTCGTCCGTTCAAGTTCTACATCTATAAGTTTATTGCTATGGACAGTACTTTGCCATTGATTATTATCAGTTTGTGTGTCAAGTACACTATCGTTGTGGTGCAGTTCAGTAATGTGATATAAAAAGATAAAATACCGTTATGGTCATTAGAAACGGGAGATTTGGCGCTATGGCCACGAGTGAAATGATGTTCTGGCAAGCGGGTATATAGTTTTAAGTGCAGACATATCTACCCCCTTTCTTACACGCACATGTATCAAGGTTATCACAATTGTTTTCGGCACACATCACTGACAGTATCAGACCCAATGATGTTATATTAAAAAGAGGAAGATGAGTTGTGATGCACTTGAACACGGCTACAGTAAATGTGGCTGTACAGCCACATTTGAGCTTAGTCTCGCGAAAGCGTTGATAGCAAAAACTGCGCGTATTAATTAAATAAAAATGCCGTCCTGTGTTATCCGACTCTTGCCATAATAAAAAAAAAAAAACCCCTGACCGAACTAAAAACCATAGAGTGCGATATGAAATATCCCAGTCAACAAGTGCGACAGAGAGCGACATGTATCTTCCTTCATAGAACCAAAAAGTAATGTACAAACAATTAACAGAAGCGATAATTTCACGACAATACCTAACGCTCGTGCTAGTTAGTGAAAAATATACTAGATATTACATTGATTTATGTCCACATATTATATAAGCTAAAGGTTCTGTGACCAGCTCTACACATAAAACCAATCAATAAACATAAAAGTACAACTAATAGACGGCATTTTTTTAAATGTCTGTTTTGTGAACATTATTCTATCATATACTATAAATTCATTCAATCGCATAAATTTACTGTCTTATGAAATTAGTAGTAGTATTTTTTTTCAAATGTATGTTCTGTGACATATTGAATCATATTCTACAAAATACGACTATTATATCGCAACGAAGCAGAAGAGCGTATATCTATCTCGCTTTCACTCACGCTAGTGGTCTTGCTATCTCGTTTACACAACTTAGTCGTAGTCTTATTTTTAAGTGTGCAACTAGGTACGTTCTATTATAAACGTTGATGTGTGTGGGTAGCTCGGACATCATTGCCTTCACGTTAGTTCTGATACAATGCATCTTTTAATTAAAACATCGTTGATCAGGCTCGTTCCTTATAGCAATGTAGTTTAATTAGCATGCACTAGGTTAAGGCACAGAATAAATAATAGTACAATTTAAGGTAGAATGTAAGACTATAATATCAATAATTTGATAGCAATGTTTGAGGTACGAGTAATTGTTAAATTGGTAATAAATAAGAGCACTAAGTACGTAAGTCAAATCGAGCCATATATAGATCTAATTAAAAGTGGGAAGGAAAGGTACCAGCTCCTCAGGCGTGGACCGCTTCAATTAGGTGCAACACTTACAATTAGCCTTCTTAGGCCTAGTGACAATCAGAGTGGCATTTCAGTAGCACTTTTTAGTAGTGACTCTCATTCACGCTACAGAATGCGTATGTTACTGAAATTTTGTTATTGATGTACATGAAGCACGACGATGAAAATTTAACTGTGTGGGTATGATTGCCTGTAGTCCAGTTTATGTCGTATCTTTCCCCCTTTAGCTAGATCTATGGGTCGAGCATATGAATTGTTGTTGTGTGCAGCTTCGCACCTTATTATAAATTCATGCATTTTACTTTATCTTACTTTAAAGCAAGGCCTCTTCATATTATACGAATATTAAAATTATTTTCCTTCTGACGTCGTTCATAGTTTTTTTTTAAAACGTACTTAGGTAATTATTATTAGGTCGACCTGTAACTCTAAGTATGTAATGGAATTGAATAGAGGAACCGAATTTCACCCACTTGTAGTGATCGATGACAATACGATAAGCTGGTACCATCGAGCTAGTCTGATTCAAGCGAAGGCTTGCTTCTCCAAGGTAAGACTTAGCAAGAGAGCCACATAGGTGCTTATACTTATGAGTTATGGTCACGTGCAGTCTGATACACCTTGATCTAGTTCGAATAGCTCCCTATGTATACGTGGTCCGACAGCTTAGTCCGCTCGATCGGACGATGTGATCTTTTTTTCCTGTTGACGAAGTCAATTTTTCTTGGAACATGTCTTCCGATCTGTCGGATGATGTTATTTATTTTTTCATGTAGACAATCGCACTACGAGGACCATATTTGTTTTATGTTACATCTTGTATGTAACATAAAACAAATATGGAGTCAGTAGCTGTGGAGTAGACTAGAGCGATCAGGTATCGTTGGATTCTAAGTTGCATTATTGAACCGTTAGGCTACCATCGCTCTACTCTACTCGACCTAGGTTCCGCACCAATGACTTTTCTGAGTTATGTGCGGTTTTCCATCGCTCCGTGCTTCGGAGGAGAGATGAGATATATCTCATACAATGGTTATGAATTAGTGATGATTAGTGATGATGATAATATATATTTGTACAATTAAATGTAAAACATATATAGGTCCGGTGGAGGATGAACTGTGCGTACAAACGTAATAACGAAAGCATTTGTAATTTATGCATAATTCCACGATATTATGATATTATTTGAATTGGGATAGTATTTATCTAGGTTACCAACTGCTTTTTTTCAATATGCTCACATGTAAAGAAATAATTATTGCATTTTGCATATTTTCACATTGGCTTACATTTCGTTTCAGGTAAGTATTTTGATTTAAAAAACCAGATGGGAACTTAGATAAATACTAATCCGAATAATATCTTAATATGGTGAAAATATGCTTAAATTACAAATGCTTTCAGTATTACGTTTGTATAGACAGTTCATCCTCCACCGAACCCTTAAATAGTAATCTCCATAATAATATTTACGCGCTGTAATATCGCCCTTTGTAATTCGCCCTTTATTGTACATTTATTACCCAGACGGCCAAGGAGTGAAATTCTCTGCCTGCTTCTATGATTCCTAATAAGTACAATTTGGGAATTCGGGAAATTACGCCATATCTTCTCGTCTTCAGATACTGCAGAGCCTCAAGACGATAGTTTATAATCAGAACGTGTTGCCAGTGATGACATATGGTGCTGAGACGTGGTCGCTAACTATTGGTCTCATATACAAGCTCAGATTTACGAAGCGTGCAATGGAGAGAGCTATGGTTGGAGTTTCACTAAGTGATAGAATCCGAAATGAGGAAATCCGTAGAAGAACGAAGGTTACCGACATAGCTCTCAGAGTTTGCAAGTTGAAGTGGCAATGGGCAGGCCATATAGTTCGCAGAACCGACAACCGCTGGGGAATAAAGGTTCTCGAATGACGACCACGAACAAGCAAGCGAAGTGTGGGGAGACCCCCCACACGATGGACCGACGACATTGTAGCCATCGCAGGAAGTCGTTAAATGGAGGTGGCACAAGATCGCTCGTCATGGCGCTTTTTGGGAGAGGCCTATGTTCAGCATTGGACTTCTAAAGGCTGGCTGATGATGATGACGATAACAATTTGGGAGTCTTCAAGAGGAAAGTGAATAGGTATCTTCTAAGCAAGCGTGATTTATCGTCGGCCGCACCGAGAGATAGCGGTCAAATGCGAGACAATTAATCATTTAAAAAAAAAAACTACTATACTAAAATCAAAGCTGTTTAATGACAATGACATGAGTCCAAAGAGGCAGTCATTTCTACCACCGGAAAACCAATGTGTGCACACTGTATTAGACCAAAAAATATGTATCTGGAAGTTTCAGCGTGTTTTTGAGCGTGTTCTTTCTTATAAAGCAAGTTTATGTTTATACCATATTGCAATACTATTTCATAACCATTATTTGAGACCAATATCAAATTGTAACTAATTTACAACCATTTATAAGACGTTTAGGTGAGGACCCTAGGATGAACCTCACCCCAGCATAATCACCAAACGACCGTAAAAACTTTTTATTCTTTAAAATACTATTATTAAGACTAAGCGTTATAACTAATTCATGACTTAAAAACTGGTGCACTTGGTATCTCAATCCGATGAGTAGAAGCCCAGCAATCGATAAAAACTATTTGACGGCTGAAGTAATTTTGATCAAATGTTTGTATATTGGTATTTTAAGTCTTGTAATAGTACATAGGTAGTTATATGTACCACAAACCCACCGTTGTTTACCGAAGTCCAATTGCGACATATTTAATCATACAAGTAGGTACTTCCTTAGATTGTGAAAGTACCAAGTAAGCACTTTTTGTACTTATGTTGTTTTTCTATGAATAATGCGCAGTAGAGGTACTCTACATGTTGTTTTGATTTAATTGCGCATAGCTGAATAAGCATTTATGTACTTAGATGTTTTTCTCGCTAAAGTATGAGAAATGTAACTACTTAGTTGTTATTGCAAATGAAGAATGTACTAGAAATCGCCTACGCATTTATAAAAGTTATATAAGGAAGTTACTAAGTACAAATTGTCATTATTTTATCTTCGCTTGAATTGTACGGTCAAAAGTAAGACCAATAAAATTAACTTCAAATTTAATTTGTTGTTTATTTTATTAAAATCTCGGCTCCGTCCAATTTGTCTGGCGCAGCCGGTAGGTTTTTTTTTTTTTTAAAGTCGTGGCAATTTAATTTGTCCGGCGCTTACTTCAACAATTGTGAAATATAATTTGTCTGGCGCAACCTACATATCTGGTGCAGCTGTCCTGAATAACTTCGTGTGTTCCTGACAAATCCACGTAAAAAAATACCCGAACCAAACAAATACGACTGTATTGGAAAAAGGAGTTGAGAAACAATTCAGCGAGTGGAATAATCACCGAGGCATGGGATCGAGCGGTTTTAAGTGAGTCGAAAATCATTCACTTTCCGTATTCTTGCCCTGCTATTCGACCCTTAGTGTTTTTGGACAAAAATTGCCAATACACTTGTTATTTTTGATTTATTGTATGCGAATTTATGATTTTTATGTGAACTTATTGATTTTATGTGTTTTTATTGATTTTTATGTGAATTTTTTGACGTTTTATGCGTTTTTATTGATTTTTATGTGAATTTTTTTGACGTTTTATGCGTTTTTATTGATTTTTATGTGAATTTATGTGTCTTTATTGATTTTTATGTGAATGTATTGTCATTTTATGCGTTTTTATTTGAATTTTATGTGAATTTATTGATTCTTATGCGTCATAATTGATTTTTATGTGAATTTATTGACTTTTATGCGTCATAATTGATTTTTATGTGAATTTATTGATTTTTATGCGTCATAATTGATTTTTATGTGAATTTATTGATTTTAATGTGTCTTTATTGATTTTTGTGTTTTTATTGAACTTTTATGTGCTTATATTTAATTATATTTTGAATTTTTGTGTGTTATACGTGTTATATTATACAAACGCATACTCAATTTTAATATTTTGAATTGATTTTAATAATTTAAAATGGAACCTATGAGGATTATAACGAATGAAATTGTGAAATTAATTCCTAAATTTGATGGGAATGAAAAATTATTAAATTTATTTATTTCAAAATGTGAATATGTGCGTAGCTTAAGTGGAACCGAAATTACTGCAGCACAAGAGTTATATTTATTTCATGTTATTTCAAGTAGACTTATAGGCAGAGCAGCCTCATTATTAAGTGAACGTAGCGATATTACAACATGGATACAATTGAAAAATCTTTTTACTCAACATTTTGGCGACCCAAGGTCAGAACAATGTATTGCTATTGAACTTGAAAGTCTTAAAATTAAAAATGACGAATCCTACATCGATTTCTGCCACCGTATTCAAAATGTGAGAAGTTCTTTGATTGCAAAAGTGAATTTAATTGAAGATTCGGGAGTTAGAGCAGCCAAGGCTATAATTTATAATAGCACTGCATTAAATGTATTTATGTACAATTTATCTGAAGATTTACTTCGATTTGTGCGTCTGAAAAGTTGTGTTACATTAGAACAAGCTCTAAGTGTTGTGATGGAAGAGGTGAATTTCCAAACACAATATCAAATGAAAAATAAAAAAATAATTACTCAAAAACCATTTGAGAATAAACCAGCTTTTATTCCTCAACAAAATCAATTTAAATTTGGCATCCCACAAAGGCCAACATTTAATAATAATCCTCCAAATAAATTTATACAACCTCAAGGTTATAAGCCTTTTCTAAATAGGCCAAATAATCATTTTATGCCACAAAATAATTTTAAATTTGGTAATGCGAATAAACCGCAAGTAAATAATTACAAAGCTTCAGGGTTTTTCAAACGACAACCCTATCATAAATTTAATTTTGGTATTCCTCAAAATAAAACAACTGATTTCAATGATAAAGATGTGACAATGAGAACGGCACCACAAAAGCCAAACCATCTTCACGTAATAAACGAAGATAATCAAAATAAAAATAAAATGACTATTCCAAATAAGGAAAATTTTTATATGAGGGCCTCAAAAGAGCATCCTCCGATATAGAAACTATAAATTTAAATTGTAACTCTTATTTAAAATTACCAAGTATAAATTTTAAAAATCTGAACTCCAAATTTTTAATTGACACAGGGAGTAATCGTTCTTTTATTAATCCAGAATTAGCAGAAAAATATTTTAAAGATTTCAAATATCAAGAAACATTTCAAGTCGTAAGTACACATGGTACAAGTACTCATCATGAAGTAATTTTTATACCATTACCTGATGAATTTAAAAATGATAATTGGTACAAATTTTATATATATAAAGTCGATGGAAGATACGACGGTTTAATAGGAACAGAATTATTATCTTTGTTAGGAGCTAGTATTGATATGAAAAATCAACTTCTTCTAACACCTGAAACTACAATTCCTATTAATTATAATCTAACACCATTTGAAGTAGTATTTGGACATACGGATTCAAATAGTATGTTTGCTGTAAACTTTGATAAATATTTTACTCAGCAATTAGTTAAAGAGCACGCACAAAGAACAAAATATCTTTATAAATATCTAACGGAAAAGTTAGTTGAAAAGAAAGAAAGAATTAAAGAAAAACGAGGCGGAGAAAATAAATTTAATGTAAAAGTAGGCGATAAAGTTTTTATAAAAGGAGTTAATACTAGGCGAAGTAAAGATAGTCCTAGATATCAAAAAGCACAAGTGACAGGAGAAATAGTACGTAATACTGTCCCTGTAAAAATAAATGGTCGTAAAACTAAGGTTCCAATAAAAGATATTAAACGTCCACAGATTCGTCATCCTGACACTGATGACCCAAGGACTAGCTATTCAGCTACAAAGGATTGAAAATAATCCTGGAGTAATGCCTGTTAAAAAAGGAAATGCAATTTTGGAATATGATAAATGGAAGTTAATTAAGGGGTTAGACTTAAGCTTAATTAAAGATGATTTATATTTAAACATAAATAAGTTGAAAGATTTAAACATATATTTAAAAGATAAAGTTAATTATACGATTAATTTTAATGATGATAAAATACAAACTGAATTTATTAAAAACTTAACTTTAGAGAGGTATGAGCAATTAGTCCCAACTTTACGTGTTAAAAGAGGACTTATAAATCCTTTAGGATCAATAATTAAATTGATAACTGGAAATATGGATAATGATGACGCAATCAAATATGATGAATTAATTAATCAAATTAAAACTAAGCAAGATGCTATTTCAAAGAAAGTTACTTTGGTTGCAGAAATGGTTGATGGTTTTGTAAATTTTACTAATATTTCTTATTATAATTTTATACAATTTGAGAATAATTTAATTGATATAGAGAAAGCATTGAATAGAAGTAAAATAAATGATTTTGAAAATAAAGTATCTCATACTTATAGTTTGTTAACTCATAATTTTCAAATAATTCTTTCTAAGTTAGATGAGATTGATACAGCAATCGCATTAAGTAAAAATAAGATATTACATAGATCAATAATTGATACTAATGAATTATTTGAATTGTTAAAAAATATTGAGAGAACAGATAAGTTAATTTTCCCTGTTAATTATGAATATTTAGTAAATATAGAGCAAAATATAGAGATAAAAGCTTATATTAAGGGTAGGCAAATTACATATGTACTGGCAATTCCAA
This sequence comes from Alsophila aescularia, assembly GCA_946251855.1. Lineage (NCBI taxonomy): Eukaryota > Metazoa > Arthropoda > Insecta > Lepidoptera > Geometridae > Alsophila > Alsophila aescularia. Next base: position 21,299,549 of record OX276382.1, on the reverse strand, counting down.
TTGTACGCAAAAACACTTACAAATATTACCAGTTATTTCCCTTACCTATCCTTGATACTTCTAATAATATTACATCCTTGATACTTCCTAAATATCCTTTTATCCTCGTGAAGGATTTGAACTCTATCACATTGCTCTCCAAGCCATGCGAGGAGATTGATGAGAAATTATTTCTTTGTAAAGAAAGTTATTCAGTCGTATTGGAACAAGATAAATGTATAACTGATTTAATGAAATTTACGTTGAATATTACGTCGTGTTCTCCAATTTTAATCGAAACTTCAGAGATAAAAGTTCAACAAATTGAAATGAACATATGGATAATTTTTGCAAGTTACCAAACGTACTTGACAAAAACCTGTGAAAATGAGATTACTCGAGAGAAAATCCTTGGTACTTATATTTTAACCTTGGATGATAATTGTAAAATACAAGTTGAAGATATTACTCTACGGAAGAAATTGTTCAGAGGAATGAACTTACATATTCCTAAATTACCATTGATAAATTTACCAAGTGTTCCAGTTACAAATAATTTCAAAAGGAAACCTGTTAACCTAGATGGAGTAAACATGGAAAATCTACAAATGCTGAATTATATTTTGAAGAAAAGTGAAAACAGTGAATATAGTGAAATGAGTGAAATGGTCAATAAAGTGCAAATAAAAAGTGTTAGTTTATGGACATTAATACTTTATATTATAATGATTTTTGCTATTGTATACTTTATTATAAAATATAAAAATAAGATTTTGAAATTATGTAAAATTGAAAATAATCTGACTTCAGAAAATGAACTTTCAGATAATTTTCAATCTCAGGGTGGAGAAGTTATATGTACCACAAACCCACCGTTGTTTACCGAAGTCCAATTGCGACATATTTAATCATACAAGTAGGTACTTCCTTAGATTGTGAAAGTACCAAGTAAGCACTTTTTGTACTTATGTTGTTTTTCTATGAATAATGCGCAGTAGAGGTACTCTACATGTTGTTTTGATTTAATTGCGCATAGCTGAATAAGCATTTATGTACTTAGATGTTTTTAGACAAATTGGACGCAGCCGAGATTTTAATAAAATAAACAACAAATTAAATTTGAAGTTAATTTTATTGGTCTTACTTTTGACCGTACAATTCAAGCGAAGATAAAATAATGACAATTTGTACTTAGTAACTTCCTTATATAACTTTTATAAATGCGTAGGCGATTTCTAGTACATTCTTCATTTGCAATAACAACTAAGTAGTTACATTTCTCATACTTTAGCGAGAAAAACATCTAAGTACATAAATGCTTATTCAGCTATGCGCAATTAAATCAAAACAACATGTAGAGTACCTCTACTGCGCATTATTCATAGAAAAACAACATAAGTACAAAAAGTGCTTACTTGGTACTTTCACAATCTAAGGAAGTACCTACTTGTATGATTAAATATGTCGCAATTGGACTTCGGTAAACAACGGTGGGTTTGTGGTACATATAACTAGGTAGAGTTCTTTGACCACGCGTGCGAACCCGCGGGCACCTACAGCTAGTTACAAATAAATTGGTTAGATAGCTCTGATATATTTGCACAAGCCTCGCGGACACAAACCTTGCAGTTTGCACATTGTATCCAATCCTCTTCATGAGATCAAGGCAAAAAGGTCAAATTGTCTCTTCCTGGATTGGTTTGTTGGGTGGACTATAGTTTTATTTTAATTGTCTCTTCCTGGATTGGCTTGTTGGGTGGACTATAGTTTTATTTTAATTGTCTCTTCCTGGATTGGTTTGTTGGGTGGACTATAGTTTTATTTTTTCTTATTCTTTCTTGATGACATCTTTTCCTGAAATAAAATAAAAGAAAAAATAATTCAACTTATATAGTGGCCGGTACAATAATATAATGTTCGATCAGCTTCAGACACTCCGCTCCCCAAAATTTTGGACATCGCTCCACGAGCATTTATTCTAATTATTAATCAAAAAATATAAGCCTGTAAATTTGTTCCACTTCACTCCACAAGAAAATTAATAAGGTCTGCAAGTAAAGCTTAAACAAAAATTGATACCTTTATGTCGGCGCACTAGAAGCTGACGTCTACAACGGTCGTGAAACGACTCGTGAGACTACTTTGGTCCCTTCCGCTCCGTGAATCAGGCGGCGGGTGGCGTGATGACGGCGCACGTTGGCGGGAAAAAAGGGCTCGGAGGCGCGCTCAGCTCAGCGTGCGGCCAGTCTTCGTTCGGACTTCTGACCGACCACTCGTCTAAAACGCCCACTACACTACTCGCAAAGTTGATCGAAGCTAAGCAAACACGACAGTGTAGACGGGCACTTCGGTTCGCTTCGCGCAACCTTGGCTCGCCTCGGGCGACTTCCGATTGTTGTCGGTTTTTGCGCCCGAGTCAAAGGACTCGAAGCGTCCCGAAGTTCTATAACGAAGCGTCTCACTACACTACTCGGCTTACTTCGAAAAATTGAAGAGATAAATAATTATGAAAGGTAATGTTAAAATGTATTGTGTCTTGTTTATTCTAATAACATAGTTATGTTCCAGTGCATTGCAATCATCCACCATTATTAAATATTTTTTTATTGTGGTATATACGTAGATATAATACCTACGCGAGAAAAAAACATTGCAAAAGCAGCTGCCATTCGAACATTATCCATGATGCATAACGTGCGGGCGCCGCCGGGCGACTGAGCTCCTTGCACGAGTGTGTAGTCACGTACTTCGAACTTCGGTCAACTTCGAACCGTACTTTGTCGAAGCAACTTCGCGAGCAGTGTAGTGCAGGTTTTAAAAGCGAAACGTTCGCGCCTGAATCACAGTGATTTTATATATTTTAAATTATTTGTTAAATAGTGTGATTGTTAAGTGTTTAAAAATTAAATGATTAATATTACGAACAAAGTGTTATCATTATGGAGAATAAGGATCGAGAAGGAGCCGCGTCACCGATACTGCCAGCAGCATCTATTTCCGACATATATAAATGTGGTTATGAGGTTTCGTAGGTTTCTTGCAAAGGAAAATAAATAAGTATAATTAAATAAAATTAAAACTTATACGGTTTTATTTTAATGAATGTCACTTTTTTTTTGTTGCTTTGTCACTTTTTACGTTTATACTTTACTTAATTTTTTTCTTATTGCATTTTTACTTATTACATTGTTTTTTGTACCTACGTAAGCAAGTGAATAGTCGTAAAAAAGTACCTAATCTTCAGTAGGAATTATATGATTATAATTTAATTATTAATGTAATTGTAATAATTTTCGTCAAGGACCTCTAAATAGGTATTGTGAGGAAGTATGTCACATTGTAATGTATTAACTTAATTACATCTGTTATATACGTAGTACTTTTATTTACTAGCTGCGCCCTGCGGTTTCACCCGCGTGGAATGGATTTTTCGACAAATTTGATTCAAAAGCTACAAATGCTTGAGAAGCTTTAATTTTTTACAAACTTATAGAAATTGATTAAAAATAACTATTTCTTGATCAAATGTAAGCCTATGTGTTAATTCAGGATATAAGCTGTCCTGGTACCAAATTTAATCCAAATCCGTTCAGCCGTTTGAGCGTGAAGGAGCAACAAACTTACACACACTCATAAACGCATACACACTCGCATACAAACTTTCGCATGTATAATGTTAGTGTGATTCTGTGGTGCTAGCACGAGCCGAGCTGAGACGCGCCGACCGTGTAGGCTTGGTTCGTCTCCGGACGCGAGCACGGCGCGTGGAATACAATAGGCTCAGTTAAACGACGTGTTTATCTTGAGCAAATATTGCAATTAGTTAAGAACAACTCTGGGAAGAAAGCCAACAGAAGAATTCAGCTGGGTTGGGCAGCATTCCTACCAGACATGACCAACGGAGATGAGACGTGGACACTCACGGTCAAACTAGTCAACAAATTTAGGGTCGCTTAGCGAGCTATGAGGAGAGCTATGCTTGGAGTTTCTCTGAAGGACAAGATTCGTAATGCAGATATCCGACAGAGAACTAAGGTAACCGACATAGCTCTGAGGTTAAGCAAACTAAAGTGGCAGTGGGCTGGTAACATTTCCCGAAGAACCGATAACCGTTGGTGTAGACGAGTTCTAGAGTGGAGGCCATGTTTAACAAACGTAGTGTAGGACGCCCTGTGGCCAGGTGGAGTAACGACCTACGAAAAACGACTGGAATAAAATGCATGAGGAAAAGCAGAAGACCGAGTTCATTGGTGTGCATTAGGAGAGACCTACGTCCAGCAGTGGAAAAATATATGCTGGTGATGATGAGGAAAAGACGCACGCGTGCTAGCACGAGCCCAGACAGGCCTGTCTCACTCGATGTACTTGCGCGTGCAAATTTCTGTAACGCCCACGTTACTCTATCCGTGGTTTGCCGTGAGATATACTGAGTTAGAATTACGCGTCAGAAAGAGAGACGCATCTACAATGATACGCATCAAGGTCGTGCGAGCTGAATTGCACTTTATTGAGTGGCGCCAAGAGTCGCTTTTTATTTAATTGTCTTAGCGGAGTGAGCCTTCTGTACTGTTGTTAGTACTATTATTTCTTCTGTGGCCCAGCCAAAACGTGCCGTCTGTGTAGGCTCGGTTCGTTTACTCTTCCAGCATCAATCACTACATATATAGTACACATGTAGTTACACTACAGTGTTATTCTATTGTTATAAAAATGCCCGGTTCTGGACATATTAATCTGGACACGAGACGGCGAGTGGATTACAATAGATTCGATCAGTTATCAGTTGCACCTAAGTTGAATTGAATTAAGTAATTGCTTTGACAAGCTATAAATAGGCTGAGAAACCTGGTGAAATAAATTAAATTACCATCGATAATCCGTTACATAACAACATTCTATATTTTCAATCCAATAAAACATTAATTAAAATAATAACATAATAATATAAACAGCAATGTTATCCTTGAATAAATAGTTTAAATCATATGTGAAAACTGTAAGATAACAATAAGATAGGTGACACAGAAGTGAAGCACCATCCCGAGCAGGTTCGCGTTGAGCGGAATCACTTCGCATATTTTGAATTTGAGAGGACGAGCTTCCACGTAGCGGATGAATCTCTCTATTTCTCGGCATTTTTGCTCATCTGAAAATTGAGGGAATAAACGAGACAATACGAGAAGGTAGGTCATTCGCCTGATGGAAAGCACCACAGTATTTGAGTTCATTTTGTAAAGTAACCTTTATGGTACTTGTGTCGAATAAGAAAACCAAAAGTTTTTTTTATTATTTCCTAAGATATCCCTATCTAGCATTATTTCTTACTAGTTTTCCCGCCCGCGACTTCGCACGCGCGGACTACAGTTTATCGCGAAAAAAAGCATCTTATTTTCTTCTAGGATATTAAAAACGAATCCAAAAGTAGGTATAGTACCTATGCTCTTGATGTTTTTTGACAGACCTGTTATTTCGTTTCCATAGCAACCACAGACCATTCTGTGATGGCAACCGTTCTTTACAGTGAATGATCAACATTTTCCAGTTTTCCCGCGGAAACTTTCAATTTTCCGAGATAAAAGTAACCTATGTTTTATTCTAGGGTATAAGCTGTCTCCATTCTAAATTTCATCAAAATCCATCCAGCCGTTAACGCGTGAAAGTTCCCCAAACAAACAAAGAAACAAACAAACAGACAACGTTTCCCTTTTATATATTGGAATGGATTTGTCTACCTTTCAAATTGCAGTATAACGTTTGGTAAATATAGGTATCACTTCAAGGTGAACCACGTAGGTGGACCACGGGTAAGAAACGTTATTTTCATGTTATTAAATGGTGCGATGGGTTCAAAACCTAGGCTCCGCCACCAATTACTTTTCTAAGTTATGTGCGGGTTTCCATCGCTCCGTGCTTCAGAGGGCACGTTAAGCTGTCGGTCCCGGCTGTTATTGATTAATAGCAGTCGTTAAGCCAGGTCAAAGGCTCTCGGGCGGCCTGACAAACTGACATCAGAGGCCAGCACTCCCTCATACGACAAACAAACAAACAATGTTATTAAAACTCGAAAATTTCAACATATTTCCGACCCGGGGTGTCAAAAAGCTTTTTGCAACTGTATTGCATAATATTATAATTTCCTATTGACGCCTAATTAGCGAAGCGCATATCTTAAAATCTATCTGGGTAAGCTTTTTTGTACAGATTTACTCACTTTTTTCTAGAAGCAGTTTATCATGTAAAATTACTTTAACCTTTTCAGCCTCTGCAGAAAGTTTGCCAGCGCACAACGCTGGCGCTATAGTTACTAAAAGTGTCAAAATCATAGACAAATTTTGCACAGTCAGCGGCAACACCCAAAGCTGAAAATTATATATTTTTTATATTGTCAAAGAATTATTGAAAAACTCAAACAAAAAGAAACAGAAAAAAAGGTTTATTTTAATTTACCGTGATATTGTAAGATTTCAAATCCCCGATTGACTGATAGATTGCAATCATTATTCGCGGTACGTTGAATAGAAGTGTTGACAGATACTGTAAAATATGAAACTACAATCTAAAATGCAAAACTTACAATTTTTACTGAACTATTAAACTTATATTAAAGCTAGCTACATAATAATTTAAAAGGGCAAACACGTTAATATCTAACTAACACAATATACAACTAATTATTACAAAGCATTTGGAAACCCTTTTTTATTAGCCGTTACAGCCAAACATTCCAGCCCACTAGCTGTTGGCAGCGTACCCAACATGCTGGCAGCATTGCCCCTCTGTATTGCTATGCTAATGAGCCAAATAAGTTTCCAGCATATTGGTCACGCGTCGCCTCGATCAGGCGCTCAGGTAGGTTTTTGAAAATACGATACGATGAGCTCCCAGCTCCCATGGCTCGAAAGTCTCAACACCAAACGGCTCAAATACATATTATGTTTAACCTCTTTAGAGGTTATTAGGAAGGTAATATACTTTCGCTACTTGACTGCTCTGCAGAAGTAGCCGTAGCACCAGTGTCATCTCAGAAAGAAGACAGTGCCAGTGTTTCGATGCAAGTATCGTCCTACACTATAGGCCGCCCATCTGTTTTTTACCATCGTCACGCATCAGATCGTTGGGTTCAATAAACGCTGTCACAACAGCTGCCACGATGGCGCTGGTAAAAGCGTGGCTAATGACATCGTTATTATGGCTCAGAAATATAAACATGGTAGCTACTTAAATATCTCGTTTATAATTTTCATTTTAGTAGTACTAGACCATGTCAATTCAACTTCAAATAAAAACAAAACCGTTTTAAAATTGAATATTACAACTTAAATAATAAGGTCATTCAAGTACAAAACTTTGTACCTACGAGCGAGTGCGAGGCACGGCACGACTTGCAGCTTGGCAATTTTTTAAATTATACTTACGGTTTTTTTTTCTAGACAATATAGTAAAATTCTCATCTATAGACATACTAAAAGGAACCATGGGCCCAATTTTAAAGAAAATGAGTGTCATAATTTTTAAATACATATGTATATTCAGAGAAACGCTTTTTTTATAATATCAAATTTATTTTGTAACGAATAAAAAGATGTATGTTTTTTAAAGTTGCAGCAACTTCATAAAAATCTTCTTTTTTTATCGTAGGACAGAAAAAAAAAATATATCTATCACGAAGTTGTACCAACTTTAGAAAGATGGGTTAATACATTTTTTAATAATTACCAAATATAACAGAAACCAATATACGTTTTTTTTAAATTTGTGTATTTTAGAAAATGCATATCTAATTTAAATAAAACACTTTTATTTTCTTTAAAATCGAGCCCATCGGCATCCTTTCAGTATTTTCCCCTATGTGCTGTAGAAAAAACACAACCTGTATAAATCAAAAACTAGCCAATCTTGCATGAACTTACTTGAAGTACCTTATTTCTTTAGTTGTAAGATTCATTTTAAAAACTGCAAAATTTAGTTGACTGGTAATCTATACTTATAATAAAGCAATTGGAACGTAAAAGTCTGTACAAAGAAGATAATAAAATAAAATGGCCAAGGGTACATAAAATAAGCAACTGAACAAGAATATAACATTTAAAAAATTCGTGTGTCTGTTAGTCTGTCTGTATGTTTGTTCGCGCATCACGTACAAAATACTGGACCGATTGTGATGCGGTTTTCACTGTTGGATAGCTTATGTTTTGACTTAAGAACTTTATATCTCAATTCAATGAGTAGAAGCTGAGCAATCGATAAAAATATTTTGAATATTTTTGACGCCTGAAGGAATTTTGATTAAATGTTGGTATATTGGTATTTTAGGTCCTGGAATAGCACAAAGAGTTCTTTTAACCTACAGAAATGACCACGCGTGCGAAGCCGCGGGCATCAGCTAGTAGATGATAAACTTATAAAATACTAGCATGTTACTACGAGATACGGTCTAAGAAATATATTATACCCTCATTTGTTGTTTGATGCGTTTCGACGCAGAATGCCAAAAACGCATAATACCAAAATCAAAAGCTTTGGCGTTTTATATAGATACCAAACGTGAATAATGCCAAAAACGCAAATTACCAAAATTAGTTACAAACGAAAGTGTGAACAATGGTACTGGTGTCGCGCGTAATAAAAGAGTACCATTTTGTCTGCCCTTAAAAACTATTCAACCCGTAGTTACTTCTGTTATCCGTGATTATGGCGCTTGCAACAGTGCCGAAATATCGGGAACTTAATATAAATAAGGTAAAGGCACCTAATTCCGAGGGGTTCTGGAATTGGCATCAAATTCCGAGGTATTTAGAAAAACGGCGCTTACGAGTACAAGGGATTTATTAAATAAAAATGACTTCAAGATTTTTTATTCAATAGATATTATATCTTTGCGTAGTTATATCACCAAAAAAGTGGTTCCATATGTAAATGGTTTGAAATAATCTGTTAATATTGCGTAAGCAGCTGGCCCGATCGCAAGCGTCATACATTTTGGACCCTGTGCACGTGAGTACCATGTTTTTTTAAGTTGAGTTTTTATCGCTATATTTAAACTGTGAGTCTACTTCATTGAGATAAACTAATGCAAAAATTATGTTTTTAATCGAAAACACTTAATTTTTGTCGATCGTTCTGAGTAAATAAGGCTAAAAATACATTTTGAATATACCGCGGCATTAGGTGCCAAATATTTTAGTCAGTTTCTTATTCCGATATATGCCGCGGAATAACGATTTCATAGATTTGTTTTATTTTTTGATTTTCAGGGTTGTTTTTATAATTAGGCATTTCTCAGTTTGGATTTGACAACCTAAATAGTACTTATATATTAAAATCAATATGTATAGTAGGTTGGGAAAAGGCTCATAAAGCACGTTATTCCGCGGCATAGACACAAAAGACAAACTAAAATTCAGCTTTCAGCTTTTTTTTCACAACTTTGTACATATTACTATGCAGTTTTCTTTAGTTGAATTATGCGAAAAATCATCTAAAATAATCTAATTACTATTTTTCTTTTACAATAATTACACTTTTCACTTTGTATATTGTACACTCGGAATTGGGGAGTTGGGGACCAAATACATCGGAATAAGGATTTTTACATCGCAATTAGGTGCCTAGGACTTTTTTCAGATTTAATTTAATTTTGAATACAAATTTAACCCAATAATAAAACATTTAGTCTATTTAAAAAGTTAAAGCAATAAAGCTTCTGATAAAAATAGTCAAATCGTCAGAAAGGTCCACTAAATGCTTAATTATCAACATCCTTTCGAGTTTTGGTGAAAATACTGCGAAAATAGGTGCCTTTACCTTAGTATCCATGGTAAATATCCCGTTTCTTATGATTATACTTATTAGACAGAGAGACAGATAACTCTTTATTGAACCACATAAATAAAAACAAAATTAATAATAATGTGTCACAATGGGCGGTCTTATCGCTCAGAGCGATCTCTTCCAGACAACCGTGCATGGAGAGGAATAAAGAAGGTAAATTTCGTGTATACACATACATACATACACGAAATTTGGTACATATTATGCTTAGACACTCATATAGACTATAATAATATGATATACATAAACACCAACATGAGAACCTACATATTTTTTGAAGTCGGATCAGAACTAGGAAGGTTTATCATGCCCACTTAAAACATGACAAAGTTTAGTATAAAAATTAGACACTTACCACATAATCATAAGCGCTCTTAAATTTTTCAGCTGTTTCTACAATCAGTTGGTAAAGAAGATGATATGAAGACAACAACTGACTGTTAATAGTCTTTAGATGTGAAACGAAAAATATTAACCGACAATACAATGAATAAAATATGTGCCCATATATTACGAGAATAACATCGTGAGAAGACGCAATTAAAAAGTTGGCGGCGGTAAACCACGCAGCTTTTGGACAGACACTAATGACAATACAGTAAAAAGAAAATATTATTATTCTGTAAGAGTAACATAAAAAAAACGTTAACATTATTCTTCTTTCAACAAAACGATTTACTTGGTAAGCTCTTAATTTGACATCAATTTGATGCATATCAAGCTGAAATTTAAACACAGTTACATCTGAACGGAGGAAAATAAAAATTAGAACAATAATCAAAAATTGAAAACGATGTATAAGCCAAAAAATTAGAAATAGGTTAAATTGACTGTTATAACCATTCAAGGACACAAAACATAGGAATAAACATTGAAGCAAACATATAAATTTTGCAGCACACTTAATTTTAAACGATTTATATTTAAAGAATCCAAGATCCAATCCGACAACTACTTGTAATATTTTGTAAAATACGTTCATGATGACTGAAGATTCTTTTTTATGTTGAAGTAAAATATTCATTATTGTTAATATTAAAAAATCATACATATATATATATATATATAAATATATATAAACAATAAAATAAAATATTTAGTCACAAAGCCTACGGTCAGACGGGTAGGTAGCATCTAATTTGTCATGTGACTGAAGTTAGGTATCCCATTATGCTGACATTGATTGATTGATTTGTTATTAATGAAATTTTTGTATCATAATCTAATAACATTCCTCATTTTCATAATCCAATATAAACAAAAAACTTACCAACATTTTCTAACTTTTTTTTAGAGATTTGTTTTAGCAATATACTCTAATGTTTAAGACTTTCTTTATTATTAAGGACTCAATCTTGTGTAAACTGATGAACAATAAAGTTTCAATCAAATATTTGGAACTCAATTTGGAATTAAAGTTTTTTTTAACATTTTGATCATCTTCCCTTAACAAGCTTCCCTCATATGGATTACCTGTTGGCTTATGCAATTGAATAGGTTTTTTTTTGAGGGAACTTTCTATTCTAATAGTCTTAGAGGCTGCTCGTCTGATCAAATGGCTCTCAATGCCAGTGTACCTCAGGGATCGGTTCTCTTGGCTACACTATTTTTACTGCACATTAATGACCTTTTGAAGCCTAATACATTTGGATATGCAGATGACAGTACAGTAGTTGAAAGATACAATTCTAATACTCAAACCAGCTGCGACGCTGTCCAGCTACAGAGAGAGGCTATGGTGGACCGTTTAAATTTACCTTAGAAGCCGTGTCCGATTTGGGCGATGCTAACCTGGTCAAAGTTAAAGTTATGCTACTAAAACGCAGGCGTGTTTGTTCTCTGCTAAAAAAGAGTCCTCTAAACCGATCCTCGTCTTTCCGTAGGCGACCATTTAAAGCCTCAAGCTGATACTCGTACTTGGCAGAACCGTCCCAGAGGTGGCAGCAGTGCTCCATACAAGATCGGACTTTTGCTTGACTTATCAAAAGCAAAATGATTGATGACAAAAGCTCCAGTTTTGTGTGTCGAAATCACATCGAACCTGAATTTTGGGTCTTACATTGAATCCAATCAAGGTTGGTATTTTGACTAAGGTTAGGCAGTACTTCGCACCGGGACAGCTTTTGAATCATTTTGCTTTTGATAAGTCAAGTAAAAGTCCGATCTTGTATGGAGCACTGCTGCCACCTCTGGGACGGTTCTGCCAAGTACGAGTATCAGCTTGAAGCTTTAAATTCAATTGAGAGACGTGCTATGAGGCTTATTGGGGCTGACACACTGGTAAAGAGTAAGCTTCAAAGTCTAGTGCATCGACGTGAGGTAGCAAGTCTGTCAGTATTATACAGATTGGACTACGGAGAGTGTGCAGAAGAACTGCACAATCTGAATCCCAGATGAAATCAGAATGAGAATAAGGAATGCAGCGTATGGACTTGCCGTAGCCGATGGTGCCCGCAGCAACGATTCACAGCTACGCTCATCTTCGTGACCTGGGATGCGAGGAACTCAGAGGCCCAAGGCCGCTGCTATTACTGGGACAAGACAATTGGGAGCTTCTCGTCAGTGGAGAAATCTGCCGAGGAAACTCCGGTATGCCAGTTGCCTCTTTAACTCTCTTAGGTTGGGTATAGCATTTGCTCGTAAGCGGTAGTCAAGATCGCATAGAGACAGTAAATTGCATGACAACCTCGCTTCTCAACACATGCTCTGCGCGCCTTGTCTCGTGCACTCGACTCTATTGACCAGTGCCGCAAGCGCCGTACCACCACAGAGCTACGCACAGAAGACTTGCGCAACGCCGAGGTCTGCTTGCTGACTGTCTGTACCTTGGCCGCACATCACGCCAAAACTACTGAAAGAATTGAAATGAATCTTGATATGATTTAAGTTCATAGGACATAGGATACTTTTCATCCCGAAAAATCATACGGTTCCCGCAGGATAGGGGTTGAAAGTTATTTAAAAGAACACTTACAACGCTAAAACTACTGGACGGATTTTGATGCACTTGGCACTGTCATAGTTTATATGATGTGTTTTTATCCCAAAAAATAAATTCCTGCGGGATATGTGTCTTAATTCTGCAAAATGAAGATATTTAGTAAAAAAATTTTGGAGGCTGTTCTGTATTCCATACTGAAGCCAAAACTATTTTTTATTCATTTTGTCTGTCTGACTGTATCTTGACCGCGCATCACGCCGAAAGTACTGAACGAATTCCAATGAAACTTAGCACAATTTGAGTTTATACTACAAAATAGGATAATTTTCATCCCAAAAAGTTAAAGGGTTCCCGCAGGAGAGGGATTGAAAGTTATTTAAAAGAACACGTATCACGCTGAAACTACTGGATGGGTTTTGATGAACTGGGCACAGTCATACGAGTAGTTTATATATTATGTTAAAATAGACAATACCTCTTATCTTGAAAAAATAATTGGTTCCTGTAGGGGTCCAAAGCTATGTTAATTTGGTAGTAATAAATAAAATAAAATAAAACAATTTTTTGTTCCCGTCCTGATATTACTATTATTATCTGGGGCCACCAGATGCGCACGCAACGACGGGCTGCGTGCCGCTAAAGAATAAATAATCGTTAATATTCCGGACGGCCGATAAACAGACAGGCAAGGCCAGAGCACAAGCCAGGGAGAAGGTAAATTATCGAAAGTATTTTAGGTTTTTAATTAGATTCATTTGTTGGTTTGGTTTAGAATTGTTAGTTTGTTCTAATTGAAGTTGTAGGTAAGTATTAGGTAGGTATCAGTAGAGTTATCTGGTTGAGATGATAATAAGTAGGTAGGTATTCTAATTATTTAAAGTAATTTTATAATCTTAGTTTATGATTTTGTATATGGATTAGATACGTTTGTTTTGTTTGTGAGGTATTTATTTAGAGTTGCTATTTAAGTTTTCGGGTTTATAGTTACGCCTGTAGTGCAGTACCTCTAGGATACTCAAGGAATATTTCGTCCAAATTTTTTAAATTTCTAGATCCACCGGCTTATGCTGTGCGTTGCCTGTGAGACAGTCAGTCAGTAGGTATGTCAACACAACACATAATTTTATTATTCTGCTCAGTAAAGCCCGGTAAATATTTTTATTCAATTGTTTTTATCATTTTGCCCTTTCATATTGGGCATTTTTCAAACTATCTGGGCATCCGTCTATTTAAATAATTATAATAAAACCGTATGTAACAAAATGTCTGTAGAAAAATAATAATAATAAAAAATGGTCTAGGGTAGATATATAAAATAACTAGCTACAACATTTATTAATGTTTTAAATCTTGTGTTTGTCCGCACATCGCGTAAAAACTAGATTTTGGCTCTAAAACTGGTAGACTTAGTATCTCAATCCGATGATAAAAATAATAGTTTTAAAAAACTAAAAAACACGCTTTATATAGAAAACCAAACTAAAAAATAGAAAATAAATTTTAATAGTGTAAATAAGAAAAAATGTTTTATTTAAAAAAAAAGTGGGGTACATGGGTCAATAGTTATAAATATTTCATTGACAGATAGCACCCCACGCTTTTTTTTAGTTTTGTTTTCTATATAAAGCGTGTTTTTTAGTTTTTTTAAACTATTATTTATTTTCTACTTTTTTTTTTTCGAGTTTTTGCATTGTCATCGGTCTTTGACAGGTGTGCAAAATTTTAATGAAATCTGACCGTTTAAAGTGGGTCAAAATAGCGTCCAAACTTGTATGTTTGTATGTACAAACATACAAACATACAAGTGAAGCTAATATAAAGCGTATAAAAAGCCGAGCAATCGATAAAAAAAAACGTTTTGGCGGTTGAAGGAATTTTAATCAAATGTTGGTATATTGTTTTTATTTGGGTTGGAATAGCACATATAGTACTTTTACTAGCGTCTATTCCCGTTGTCCGACACTTTTTGTCCACCACTGGTGGACAATGGAAAAAATAGGAATAGTAAATTATTCCCATTGTCCCCTAGCGGTGGACAGCGCTACTAAATTATTCCCATTGTCCCCCAGTGGTGGATATCAAAACTAACTATGTGGCTTTGTCTCTCACTACTTACTTAACTATTATAATATTACTGTTTCATGTCTATAGTGACAGGTGTCAAAGTGAAATATGACAGATGTCAAAGTGACATGTCAAATGTCAACACCTGTCAAGATCTCATCGACGTCTTCGTTTTGGATAAAAGCAGTCAAACTAGGTAACTGAAATTATTGATCCTAGACTAGTAGTTTATTTACAGAAGTGATTTATCTCATCGATATCTTAGTTTTGGATGACAGCTGTCAAACTTAAAAGGGCTATAACTCTGAAAATATTGACTAGTAGTTTCTTTACAGAAGTGATCATCGATATCTTCGTTTTGAATGACAGCTGTCAAATTTTAATATGCTATAACTCTGAAACTAATGATCCTAGAGTAAAAGTTGCTTTACAGAAGTGATAGATCTCATCGATAGCTTTGTTTTGGATGACAGCTGTCAAACTTAAAAAGGCTATAACTCTGAAACTAACGATCCTACACTAGAAGTTTTTACAGTAGTGATAGATCTCATCGATATCTTTGTTTTGGATGACAGCTGTCAAACTTAAAAGAGCTATATAATTTCTCTGACCAGAGGGATGAAACTGCCCTCTACAATGACCTTGCTCTTGCTATTCAGGGCAATAGTTCACCCCGACAATTTTCTGAGCACTATCATGACCTATTTAAGTCTGCATGAGCAGATTCCTACAATAATGGAGGCGAAACGCACCTTATATGAAAATCTAACTATGCAAGCGTTCGTACGCAGACTAAAAGAGCCTTTAGGCTCTCGTTTACGATGCATGTGTCCTGATAGTGTCGAAAAAGCATTAGAATTCGTGCAAGAAGAACTTAATGTTATGTACTTGCCACAGCAAAATGATTCTGTGAGTGATCGTAAATTTAACACCATGAATGCTATATCGAAACCGATGCAGTTTCAACCATTCACGATGCCAGTACAAAAACCATTCGTTCCTCCTGCACCTATGTATAATAATATGCCATTTAATGAGCTTTTTCAGCCAACCATGCCTCTGTTTCAACCCCAGTAACCCTGGAGGCCTAACTTCCCCGTGAACCGACCTTCTCAAGGTCCTTCACGTACCCAACAAATGTTTCGTGCGTTACCGCAAAATACAACCCACAAAATAATTCTTTTAGAATGCAGCCTCGATACCAACCTCAAAATACTGGCCCGAAGCCTATGTGTTGCGTAAGCCACTATGTGACTAGACCTTTACCATCCACTTGGAAAACAGGACACAATTGGATGAAGTTAGGAAACCCAACTCCCAGTAATTATTTTAAAACCCGCGAAGCTAACCTCAATGAGTGCTCTGGTGATGAATATATCAAGACTATGAGCCCTATCCTGAGTTTGAGAATGGTTATGGTCGTTTACATTGTCATCATTAGTCTGTTCACAATATAGTCCTGGTGATACTGGGACTCATCTTGTCAACAGACTAACGATGACAATGTAAACGACCCTCAGCCCTCTACTAGTGGCTGTGATCCTCAGGATTTTCACAAGGGTCAGATATCACGAAAGCTAAAATATAAGTCAACTTGCGAACGCAACGGCAACTCCCATAATTTTATCAAAGTTTCTGAAACTCCTTTGAAACTCCTAATCGACACTGGAGCCAATCAGAGATTTATTAACCCCGAGGAAATTGAAAAATATTTTCCACTGGTGCCCTTAAGCTTTGATCCTTTTGAAGTCAGTAATATGCATGCTACTACTCGTAATAACTATTCTGTGTCACTGCCATGTTTTTCGAATTTCAAGACCTTGATTATATGAAATTATTTGTGTACCGCTTTTATAACTATTTTGACGGACTTATTGGACTTGACCTGCTTGAATAATGGGAAGCTAAGATGGACCTAAAAGACAAAGTACTTATTACTCGTAGTGCAACAAATTCGATCCAAATGTATAATTCACATAATGTAAATTTATACGAAGACGTTATCCCGGTCAATTTCTCGAAGTTAGAAGCTAGAAGTTATTCCTCCAATTAACGTTCATGATGGTGAAACTTTTATACCCGGGCAGATGATTTCAAATTGCGTTTTTCAGGACTGTCTGACGGTAGTAACAAACAACCGTGGCATCCTAGAGATTGCGAATCCATCTCCGCATGATATAATATTCTCAATGGACCGCCCCATAGAAGCCGAAGTTCACACGAACGAGTTCACATGCACCGAACCGTCGCCTTTGCGAGTCGACGAGGTTTTATCACGATTACGTATGGACCACTTAAACAAGGACGAACGCGCTAATTTAAAAGCTTCATGTGCTTATTACGCTGACGTTTTTTATATAGGAGGGGAGTCATTGATGTTTACGAATAAAATCAAACATCGGATTCGAACTACCGATGAAGAAACGGTGTACGCGAAACGCTATCGGTACCCGTATGTTCATAGAGACGAAGTCTCAGATAGGTAAAATGTTAGATCAGGGGATCATTCAACCTTCCGAATCTGCTTGGAGTTCCCCGATATGGATCATAACCAAGAAGGCCGATGCATCTGGCAAAGTTAAGTGGCGGATTGTGATAGACTTTAGGAAGATTAATGGAAAGACGATAGACGACAAATATCCAATTCCTAACATCTCTGACGTATTGGACAAGCTTGGTAACAGCCAGTACTTTATGACCTTGGACGTGGATAGTGGGTTTAACCAGGTCAAAATGAACCCTGAGAACGTTCCCAAAACTGCATTCACTGTAGAACATCGGCACTATCGTCTTCAGTACCTCGCTCCAGGAGCATAAGGTAAACCTCCAGAAAGTCTTTCTGAGACTCCGGGAATCTAACTTCAAGATCCAGATGGATAAATCTGAATTTTTGAAGTTCGAGACCGCACACTTAGGACACCTCATTGGCAGAGAGGTAATCAAACCAAACCCCGGTAAAATGTCTGCAGTACAAAACTACCCCATACATAAAACCCCAAAGTAGATTAAGCAATTTTTGGGTTTAGTTGGATACTACCTAAAATTTATACCTGATTTCGCTCAAATCACGAAACCTCTCACTCACTGTCTAAAGAAGGGTAATAAAATAACCATGAGTCACCATGAGTCAGTCATGAGTGTATGTTGATAGTTTTGAAAAATGTAAAACCCTTCTAACCAGCGACCCTGTCCTACAATACCCAGATTTTAACAAAGAGTTTATTCTAACAACGGATGCTTAAAACGTGGCTATTGGTGCCATTTTATCACAAGGCCCTGTAGGATCAGAAAAACCTGTGTGCTATGCATCCCAAACTGTAACTAAATGATAGCGAAGTTAACTATAGCACAATATAAAAGGAGCTATTGGCAATAGTTTGGGACTTAAGGACTTAAGGAACCGAACTCTCGACTAACAAGGTGGAAGCTTAAACTTAGTGTGTATGACTTCACGGTCTTCTACAAAAAAAGGAAAATCCAACACAAATGCCGACGCACTCTCTAGAGTCTATCGCTGTCAACCCATCAGAAAACCCAGCTAGTTCTGTTAGCGGTTCATCAACACTAACATCACATACAAACAACGAGAATCCTATCCTTGAAGTACCCATAACAGACGACCCTTTGAACAAATTCCATAGAGAACTCATCCTGACAGTGGTAGGTGACATAAAACGAAGACCGACTGCTACAAAGCCATTTGACACGCATACTAGAACTTCTGTACAGATATCTGATAATAACTTAGCAAATGACGTAGTAAGTGCTATAAAAGAATTTCTGAATCCAAAAGTCAAAACTGCGTTCTTCATAAATCCACCCTTACGCATGTACGACATAATTCCCACCATTCAAGATAAATTTTGTATTACAGCAATGAATTTGGTACTAGCCAAAAAGGAGGAAGAAAACGTTAATGAGTACCTCAGACAGCAAGAAATGATTCAAAATTATTACGATGGTAAAATCAACCATCGTGGAATTAACGAATGTTTCTTATCCCTCTCAAACAGATATTAATGGCCCAAAATGAGAGAACGTATAATTAAATTTATTAATGACTGTACATTATGTGGTCAAGCTAAGTATGACAGAAACCCAATTAGACAGAAATTTAACATAGTACCCCCCAGCAACGAAACCTTTTGAGATAATTCATCTAGATCTGTTCACGGCCCAAAATGAGAATTAATGAACATTCATAGACTTGTTTTCTAAATACGCCCAAGCGTACCACCTTTGAGATGGTACTGCCGTCAGTATAATCCAGAGCTTACTTCACTATAGCACTCACCATAATCTCCCTCTAACAACCGTGACAGACAATGGAACAGAATTAACAAATCAGTTATTCTCAGAATTTACCCAGCTGCATAAGATTAATCACCACAGAACATTACCTCATGCACCCAATGACAACGGTAACATTGAGAGATTTCACTCGACTATCTTGGAGCACCTCCGCATCCTTAAGTTACAACCGTAGGAGGAACCTGCGATAAATATTATGCCTTACGCTATCCTTGCGTATAATAGCTCTGTTCATAGTTTTACTAAGTGCCGACCATATGACATAATTAACGATCATTTTGACCCTAGAGACCCCGTTGACATAGACTAAGCAACTGTTACAACAATATACCCAGACTCACCACGAACCGATAAAAACTGTATACGAGATGATTAAAGAGACTGCATTGACTAACCGATCCCATCTTATAGAAAATCGTAACAAGGATCGAGAACCCGAAGTACAGTATGAGCCGAACCAACAAGTTTTCATTAGTAACCCCTTAGCTGCTCGACAAAAGCTCGCACCGCGCTATACTCAAGAAAAAGTCCTAGCCGACTTACCGATTCATATTTACACCTCTAAAAAACGTGGCCCTGTAGCTAAAGCCCGTCTCAAGAGGGTTCCTAAATCAGCAAAATTGTTACAGATTACTTATAACTCTGACCGTGATGACGAGGCTGGCAGCTTAAGAGATAAAACTTGAAAGCCTGGATGAAGGACCTAGACTTTTGCCGTTCAGACTGGGACCGACTACACTAATAATCATTATCATAAATTTTTACAATACGTAGAACTTGACAATATTGAGAAGCAAATTAATGACTTACAAACTCAGCTTTCCGACTATAACCACTTGAGCATAAATAAGAACAAATTTGAAATTCACACATATTCGTTATACGAACTCCAGATTGAATATTTAACAAATAAATTGCAAAAAGTCATTAATCATTTAAATAGTTTAGAGCTTAATCGTAGTAAGAGAGGCCTCGTAGACGGTTTAGGTTCTATTATTAAAAGTATAACCGGTAACTTGGATTACTCAGATGCAATTAAATTTAATAATGCCATAAAAATTCTAGAAAATAACCAATATAAAATAACAAATGAATTTAATAACCATATAAGCATCAGTAAAGATTGAATGGCCCACCATAATAAAATCATAACGCAGATAGTTCAAAATCAAGAACGAATAAATACGACCTTGGAAATTGTTTTAGAAAGTGACGCACATAAAGATGTGTTTTAAAGTACGCTAGATTCATTAAATTATTAATTACTAGTTGCGCCCCGCGGCTTTGCCCGCGTTGACTACCTATGTCCTTTCGTTATAATTTTTCTTGTGTTCTTTGTTTATGTGAATTTTCACATAAACAAAGAACACAAGAACAAATGAAAATGAAGAGAAAATGGAGTGCATTGTGAGGAAGGACATAGGCTATTTAGCCTATGTCCTTCCTCACAATGCACTCCATTTTCTTGAAGGCAACTTTCGCTTTGATCAGATGTCTCGGAAGCGCGTATGGATGCCTTTCGAGTAGCCTGAGATTGAATCCGAGCTTGGTTTTGCTCTGGCGTCTCGTAGGCACGTAAGGATGCTTGTCAGCTGGCTTGCAACTGACGCTAAGTTTCATTCTGATCTGATGTCTCAAAGGCTTGTATAGATACCTGCCGAAGGGCTTGCGAGTATAACTCTTTTGATCTTGGCTTTGCTCAATCGTTTCTTGAGATCGTAGTTCAGCTTGCCGTTGAGCTTGCTCTTGAAGTCTTATTTCGGTTTGAGCCGATGATTCACCCAACCGCGCATTTTTATGACATGGTATGTCATTATAATAAAACCAGAATTTGAAACGTATACAATTACATATCAAAAATTTGTAAACATTAATCTAATTAAATCAGTTGCGAGATTAACGCATGAGCGAATTCAGATTCCAAAGAGTATACAACTGTTGCTTTGGAATTTTGAAGGAATATGTCAGATTCCTTCAAAATACCAAAAAAACAATTAAATAGCCCATTCAATTTAAATTTAAACAAACGAAAACGAACATATTACATAGCAACTCTTTGTTAACAACAAATTGAAATCAACATTTTGAACTTTTAAAACCATTCATTCAAATCAGTTGGAACTTCGAACAATAAACATAATTCAGTATTAGAACACTATCAATTCACCATACATTTCATCATCATCATCATTTCAATATCCACAACAGTTATCGACAAACATAATGTTAGACCCTTAGATAGTTAGATCTTTGTACTCCGAAAAGCAATTCAGAAAATTCGTTTAGTTTATCATCGCCATCTAATTTAATTTTCCAACCAATCTGTTAACAAGATATAAGTTCAAAAACTAAAACCCGACTACGGTTGGGTAAAAAATAACCTTGCAACTCTTGCGATGAAGACGAATCGATTGTCACCTCGATTGTCAAAATCGGACGAAGTATTTAGTTTGAAAACATAACCCTTCCTTTGCTTTAACGTAGTTGGATAAAAATAGACTATGACACTCCTGAAGACGAATCGATCGATCTCTCTTTTCTAAATAGGACCAATAGGAGCGACGCTATGGTGGAACATCCACATAACTACATACATAGACTTTTGAACTCATAACCTTTCCCTTGCTTTGCGGGTAAAAAATTATATTAGACTCAACTTTGTATCCGGAGAATCTTGTCACCACGATGAAGAAAAAACATCACGTGTATCATGGCCATCTAGTTTAATTTTTGGATTAAGGGAATCTGTCTAAAAATAATGTTAGACCGATCTTTGTACTCGGAGAATCTTGTAACCGCGATTCAAAAAATACGTCTCGTGTATCATCGCCATCTAGTTTAATTTTCAGAACGAAACATTCTTTTAGAAAATAAAGTTAGACCCATTTTTGAACTCGGAGAATCTTGTCACCGCGATTCAGAAAATAGGTCTTATGTATCATCGCCTTCTAGTTTAATTTTGGGGACTAAGGAATCGTGGGGGTTGGTAGCTGGGTCTCTGCCGGGGATTCTTAGCACCCCCTGCTCCACCGTTACCGTGGTTGCTATCAGTGCCAGGAATAATAGAGCCGCAGGGGACTGGGGGCACCGACAGTCGCCTCCCAGCCACCACGTATGGCACTCTTGTAATAGAGTCGTCTCCCAACTTACGCGCATATCACTTGTCGGTTAATTATTGTAATTATAGTTACCCAATAAAAGGTATTATAGCATAACCCTACGCGTCTCAATGAGCACCCCACTCACACACCTAACATACTCTTACAAGTGGTGACCCATCGATGTTTTTAAAAGTGGAGTGCGTGCTCAAGTTATACAATAAAAAGTGAACTATTAAGTGCCACGAGTCTGCAATGTCTAACCACCAGTGGAGCCTCCAACGCCCACCAGTGATACGACAGCACGAGTTGCAGAGTTCGTCTTCGAGATCCGAGACCAGAGAAACCTACGAACTAAGTACACCTACGCATTACCTACGTGTAGTTTATTGATGTCGATCATGCGCCCTTTGCCAGCAACAGTTACATTTTACAAGGACTCCAGGATACAATATACCCGGGCCATCTGAGTTAGTCTGGCGCCAGAGGAATCAGTTGAAAACTTGGAGAATGCTCAGTCTTGCTATTTTAATGCCGAGGACTGGCAGTCAGAAAATAACTAAACGCTGAGAATGGTTTGCGGGACAGAAAATAAATGCACAACAGGCATGGTTAAAACTACCTACACGGCCAGACGGACGAACACCAGACTATGAAGATCGCATTGGAAAGTCGGAAGGAACACAAAATACACAGAAGACAGAACACAAACAGAAGTTTTATAAATCATTTAGGAAATAGAAAATTTCGGATAACAGGCAAAAGTGTTATAGATATGATGACTATTTCCTTCTGCAATACATTATAGCCAGGTATTTTTCATTGGATGAAGTTCCAATGTTTTGATGTTTTCACATCTTGAAAAAGCGTATTTACGCTACGATGAGAATGCAATCTGACCTGTCCGGACTGACCAGTCTGGGACTTGTTCGCTGCATCGATGAAAGATTGGCGTTACTTCCGCTCCGGGAAGAAGACCTAATTTGATATTATTATCTTGGCTTGCGTTCTTTTCATTGGGAAATTAATCTTGCCATAGAAATATCACAAGCGGTTCTTGCTCCGTAGTTACAAACGTTTACTTTTACCTATTTAGGTAAATTACATGTTTGACTTAAGTCATAGAACATAACATATGAAGTACTTACGTGACACTGGTAAACGACTTACCGAAATATGTTGTATTAAATTGAATTGTCATCATGATAATATTTGTAAATAATGACGATTTTATTCCATGTTTGACTATTTAGTCATAGAATAACACATAAAGTATTTACGTGGCACTGAGTTCAAACGAGATTACCGAGATTACCGAAGATAATGTCAAGGATCCTCACCAAAGATCTTGTGTTTTTTAACAGATCTAGATCCAGCAGTTCTCTCATCTTAAGAGGAATATCCGATTAGCTGCAAAGTTGATTTTCCCAGAATCCTGGCCACGCAAAGTTCTTGTAGACCGCTTGTACAGTACATAGCCTTAGAAAATGCCTAGAAGGAAATACGTTCAAATATTATACTTGAAGATACCTGCCTGGAGCCAGGGACCAGCATTTGCAAGATTCTTTCTCAGTTCAGAATATATTCTTGTGAATATATTCAGAACTGAGAAAGAATCTTATAACTATACAATGGACAGACTTATCGCTAAAAGCTATGTTTTCCAGTTAATCTTTTGGATGTAAAGAAATACTACTAATATTATAATGATACGTGATTTATAATAAGAGTCCAGCGCAATAGCTTGGAGATCTCGTTAACATGCTGTTAAATTGAAAGATAAATTGTCTTAAGAAAATGATAATTATGTTGCAAACTAGAAAATTATTTGATGCATCATCTAAAACAGTTCTAACATTAACTCCAATATATAGGAACTTACTCCGAAGTCTTTAGACTTTATACTGAAGTCTTCTAAAACAGTAGACAAATCGGGCGGCCGGACACCGATTTAAACAAATGGGGTTATTATTGACAACGAGTGTACCAAAACCTTCGAGCTTCGCCCCAGGTGTGTAGTTGGATGGTGCATTCTTGAGCCGCCAGCGAGTAGCAGTACGCACGAGGTTTTCTCTTGCAAACTCCCCGGCATCATTGCGGTAATTGCCGAACGGTTTCAAGAAGATATTGTACCGTGACGTTAGATTGCCTTGCGCTGACTGAGTGCTTATACAAGTAAAACATATTTTGAGTAATTATTTACGGACACATTAGAGCGCGTTTAGGGCAAACCTAAACTTCTACCTCTTAACCTCTTCATTATATTATCTACTTACTCTTTAATATAATTGCCTATATCTGTTAATGTACCAAGAAGAGATACGGAATCTATAAAATAGCTTTAACAACTCAGTCTCAATTTTGATCTTATTTTTTATTTATTTTGATGTCACCTAATTGCTAATTTAGTATGACCTGCGGGCCTGATTTATTTATACCATAAGATGGTGCCTGGTTTTTGTTCATGTAAACAATATTAAGTCCCAGCTGGTAGCTTTTGTGTAATACTTAGTACTGCGAAACCGGTTTTATAACAGTAAATTTCAAGCGAGCGACTTTATAACGGTAAATTTAAATCGATCAGGTTCCTTCAATTTGTTCTATTATCAGTAGATATTGAACCATATTTTTTTTTATTAAAAACTGTGTATATTATATGTGTATTATTTCTTTTTTCTTTTCTTTTTTGGGAATATTCCTTCATCTTACCGCCAGACAGAGATCACGAATTAGATCAGAATATTAATGTTTTTATTTCATTAATAACGTCTGATAGACACACAAGAAATATAATCGGGATGATTATTACCTGTAAGTCATTTCCTCCTGACCTGACGTCAAATAAGGAATGATGGATTCAACTGAGATCAAAACCACAGAAATGTCTAGTGATGCACCGTATGTTTCATGGGTATGAATGTCCACGCGCGTGCATACGGGTGTATGCACGCGCGTAGACATTTGCGCCGACATTCATCGTGAATTAACGTTTCGTCAGTGTGGCGACTTGAGTATGGGGCTGTTTACTACATAATTATCGCTTGGAGACAATTGACCATATATTACCTTTCGGTATTTTAGATATATACGTTGAAAACTCAACGGTTACTCGGTGCCTAGTCTTCATATCGTATAGTGACCCGGACGTTTTAGCCGTTGATTTGACTACACTAATAAGATGTTATTTTATTCAATTATTTAAGCCATTCCACCTTTGTTTTTTTACAATACTGATTGATAACTCCTGTTTCGCGTACTGTGACCCAACTTTTTTTTCTTCTTCTTTTATTTAGTAATGTATTCGTATTATTGTCAAAGAGAAGCTATTCCGGGTCGCATCTTGATATTATAATCTTGATACTGTATATACTGTGAGATGGTGGAACTTTTATTAGAAGACTGTCAAGTAGTAAGAATTCAATATCGACAGTTATTTATTTTTATAACTCTTTAGTTTGATAATAACTCCTAATATAGGACCATGGAATAGAAGGAACAATTAAAGGACTTTAATTCAATGCCTTCAGGTTGCCGATGATACGTAACAGTAATTTTTAAATTATTACTTCGATCGAAGCTTACAGCAGCACATGGGATATTAACTTTGTTTTGGATAATTTCAATGATAATTTCAAATTGGGAGTTTTTTGTCTAAGCTACACTTTTGAATGAAGCTGTTTGATATTTTTAGCTCTGCCGATGATTATAATTATATTATGATAGTTTCCGATCATTTTTTAAGTTTGTTCTTAAAAATTTAAAATGTTGATATATTGCCTTGCCGTATCACGATGAAATCTCAGATATGTTTTATGGTAGGTATAATATTTCACACATAAATAAGCGTGTGTTATAGTTAGATATTTTATTATTATTATTTTTCGTCAAAACGCTCAGCTGAAAAGCTCTTACATTGTTGTATTGTACATCGTTTTTTAATGGAAGTCTGAAGATCTATTTTATATGTATTAATAAGCCTGACAAACTGGTAGTTGTGCAAACATTTAATTGTTTAATTAAAAGCAATCTAGATGAGAGCGGGATTTAAATAAAAATAAATGAATAAAAAAAGAAGTAAATTTAAGAATTAAAACGATAATGTTGACACAATCTCAAGAATATTGGTTATTGGTCACAATATGTTATATTAGTAGACAGAGTTCTACGGTTAATTGTTCATTAACGTTATCACATATTAATTAGTGATAAAAATGTACTGTGAAGGATGTGTTTATATATCAATCTAGAGGACTAGGCGCGAAATATAATTACTGATTAAACGAACTTACCTGTAAGTGAAGTTTTATCATAATTATAGGAGCGCCTAGTCCGAAGAGATTGATAGCCCACCCTCCCTATATTTCATATTCCCAGTCTAAAGACTCTTATTATCAATGACAACAGGTTTTCCAGCTCTAAACAAAATGAAATAACTAGAAATAGGAAAATACGGGAAGGTTTTAATGGAGCAAAGGGATTTTCTTCAACTTTTTACTCTCAACTTGTGCATAAAATGGTGGGACCGGGTGGCGATACTACATGTGTTTATATCAATCTCTTCGGACTAGGCGCTCCTATAATTATGATAGAACTTCACTTACTACTACATACTTACTACTTACTTTTTAGTTCGTTTAATCAGTAATTATCTACACGGAAGAACCGAGAGATAGTTTCGCATAGTTGTAGTTTTTTGCAGTATCGGTGAAACAGGATGACCAGCCAGTTAACCAGCGCAAGTAACACACAATTAATCCCGATCTAAAAATGCTTATGGTCTAAACTGTTTAGCACATTTTATAAAATAGTAAAAGCTTAGTAATTAAACTGTTTAGCACATTTTATAAAATAATAAAAGCTAAGTAATTAACTAAAAATTAAAAACTTTCACCTATTGCAAACGCTTTTTTAACACAATTGCAGTGTCAAATTTGTTCAACTTAAAATGGTGCATAAGCCATAATAGCTAATGGAACTATATTTAGTGATTTACCTATTTAATTACATCTGGAACACAAGCCATTCAAAATTAAAATCTCCACACCAAAGTATTACTCCTTATTACCTCAATTTTTGAGTTTTTTATTTTATGGAACGAGCATAAATGTTTATGAGTAAGTCTTAGTTTAATAGTTTTATTTCATACATTTTATGATATTTTACAATAAAATTAAAAACAAATACATTGAGGAAATAACGAATATCATTCATGCAACCAAACGTACGCACAACAATATCGTCTGCATATGTGCGGTAATAGTGTCTATTTTAGAATACAAGCAGTTGCTGGATTCGATCTTGCTTATACCTATATCTACGGATATAGATGAATCATTTCTATAAATACCGATATAATATTATTCACATTAAAGTTTAGCGCGCATTTACATGTCTGGTAACTTTGAAATTCAATTTTTTATCAAACGATCGCACCGTAATGCTTCGAACATCTTTAAAATAATGATACGAGCGCTATGGAACCACGGGTCGCGGGCGGGATAGGTACGAAATTTAGAATGACGTTTTTGCGAATATCTTATTAATATCTTATTCCTCGAAGTCTATTCATCGAATGCTTACATCCTCGAAGAGTCATTTCTGCGAATGGTCATAACTGCGAAAAGTACGTTTGCTTGAATAATCAAAACCGCGAAGGTTTATTCCTGCGAAGGGTTGTTTGCTCGAATATTCTAATAAACAAGCTAATACTGTCTATATATTTTAGTCCTGTTTATATCTAAAGTTGTACTTACCTGTTAGCTTTTAGATTATACATACAAAAACAACAAAAAGTACTAAGTTAGCATATATTGCTAGCAGAAGTCGACGTTTTTTCAAGTCAAGACTCATTTGGTTCTAGTCGCAAGGAGAACTTTTACTCGGACTTGTTAAAGTACTGTATAAAGTACCTTTTTGATATCATGCTGAATACTAGCAATAAATACTTTGAACTACAAAAATATATACCTATGTAACATACCAACCTATTGAGTGAATGACAAAGAACGCAGCCTAAACCATAGGCCATAGAGATTAGAAATATTATTTTTTTATTCATATATTATCTGCTTCCCGCTCACTCATACGTCAATCTAAACCATACCCTAGAGACCTCGTCGAGCGGGACGAGACAGAAGTCACCAATGAAGAAGAAGAAAATGACGAAACAGAGAGCAAAGAAAGGGAGAGTAAAATAAGAAAAACGGTGGGGCGACCGGGGGGCCGTCGTGGTCGCTGATCGGCTCGCTGGGCCTCCCCTGGGTAACCAGGGGTCTCACCCGGCAGGGCATGATTGCCCTGACACATGGTGATCACGGTCCCTTCCATCAGTGAATACCGAAGATTTATAAATCGACCAAATGACACGCCTGTAGTAACAGGCGTAGTACAAGCCAAGGGAAGGGGACTCAGTCTCGAAACCCTTTTCCCTACACCAATTGGTGTAAAAAAGTCACCCAACGACGTCATACGTCACTTGAGGATCGCTTGCACTCGAGTCCACTCGCCTCCCCTCTACACCATAAATTCGATAACGTTAATACAGCTATATAGTTAGACAGTGGCGCTACTTTTATTTTATAATAAGTAATGTTAATGTTTGATAGATTGATAGAGAGATATCAATCTATCAATCAATCAATCTTATTGAACAGCATACAATTAAAAAAACTTACAAGTAGAAAACAAGTAGAGTGCTTTCACAAGGTTGTTTTTTTTTATAGCGGGGTCACTGAGCGGTGTACTTTTGTATTTATAAATTTTTAAAAAGTCCGTGCGTCTCCAATGGCCTGAGCTCTCGCAGCACTGTACATAGCATCGATTTTTGTACGCAGGTGCTCAGTTGCTTGTTTTTGGTTAAGTTTCTCTATTGATTTATGTGTTGCTTTGTACAGTATGTGAGAATAAATTGTATCTTATCTAAACTCCAAGCATAGCTCTCTTCCTAGCTCGCTGAGCGACCTTAAACTTGTGGACTAGTTTAACCGTGTGTGACTGTCATGACTGCTAGGACGCATTGATTGAAGACTTTTGTCTTTAAGCACTGAGGTATGCACGACGAGATGACTTGAAGAAGCTTGCTGAATGCTGCCCAACCCAGCCGAATTCTTCTGTTGACTTCATTCTCAAAGTTGTTCTTACCTAATTGCAATATTGGTCCAAGGTAAATATATTGTTGGACAACTTCAAGAAGCACACCATTAACTGCAATCGGTTCCGGGTCAATAAGATCGTTAAACATGATCTTGGTCTAATCTTTGTTCATTCCGAGAACAAAGCGTCGAGAAACATCATCTAGATAGGTCATCATACTCGTACTTTGCAAGTTTTGTGATATATTCTCGCCATTGATATTAATACTCATTCCTTTTTAATCCAGAGTCTTAAAAATATCTTCCAGGGCATAAATGAATAGTTGCGCGGATATAAAATCCGCCTGTCTCACTTCCCTGCGCATTTGGATATGTTTAGACTGCTGGTTTTGTACTTGGGTACTCATAGTCGCGGAGTCATTCAGAAGCCTCAGCACTTCAATGTATCACCAGTTCACTTGATAACGCCGCAAAGACTCTAGAACCACCCAAATTTTAAGGAGTCAAGGCCTTCTCATATTCGACAAAAGCAAGACGGAGGGGCTGGTTATACTCTCCAGACTTCTGTATATCCTGCCTCACTGTGCGTATGTGGTCTATGGTGCTAAATCCACCGCGAAATCAAGCCTGTTCAGGAGGCTAGAATTCGTCAAACCTTCTTGTGAGACAATTTCAAAATCATCATCCTATTTTATTTAAAAATTGTATTTTATCATACTAATGACAACAGTTGCCATTTGAAGTTACAATCATTCATGTCAACCTAAATAAGCATTTTGTGGGCGCAAATTCTGAAAGGTACTTTTTTTATGCGTAGAGCCACACTTCACTTGGTTTCACATATTTGATGATCTTTTACTAAAAGTAGCCACCGGTATTATTTTGGTCACCAATATATTATCCCATTTTAAACTGACGATAGATTGAGAATGGATTTAAAAAAACACGATTAATTGAATTTTCTATATAGGTTATTTATAATCTCACCATGTGGGATTGTTAACTGGCTTGCTATTCGCTATCAAAAGGACCAATCAGTGCACAGTTTTATAACGGACTTTTTGGATAATATCGCCTGATAGGTATATTGTAAAACTTCTCCTGTGATTGATTGGACGGTCTCATGTTTGTCACCATACCAGAATAAATATTAGTACAAGTCCATAGAGTTACAAACTAAACAGAATTAAGGCAAGAATCACAGCACTCCAACTCCCCTCCCTGACTACTCCCTCCGCGGGAAGAGCTGTTGAGCTTTTCAATGTTTAATTTTCCAACACTCACGAATTTCTCTCGTTTCAGTAACATGCTAATGCGCGAATGCTGGTCATTCTTCCCCGGCGACCGACCTTCCTTCACCAAGCTGGTCGAAGACCTGGACAAAATCATCACCACGACCGCCAACCAGGAGTATCTAGACTTGAGACTACCCCAGCTAGGCACACCCCCATCCAGTTATGATGGATCTGGCGACGAGAGTGACAGTGAATTTCCATTCATCAAGTAAAGTACTAAGTGGTTTTGAACAGTAGTAAAAGTATAGACAAGGATGTCAACAGGTCTACACCAAGCATTGTTGAGCTATTGATTCCTTTTGAGTAGGTATTCTATCGTTGAACAATGATTATAACTAACTAGGCGATCTTAATGACGATACACAATCCTATGTGTTAATTTAATATGCGTTATACACAATTTTTTATAAATCGGTAGCCTTGTGACAGTAGCCTCAATAGAAAGAAACTCTTCCACACAGACCATATAATACATTATATGTGCCCTTCCTAAATGACAATGTCGTTTACCTCTTTTAAATTGAAACAATATAAAGTACCTACCCAACGTACACCTACTTTGGTACTTTACATTAGTAAATATAGCCCTACTCATTTTGACAGACAACAAAGCCCTACTTACGTATTTTTATTAGGTTTTCCAAATAAAACTGATAAATCAAATACAAGTAACAACCCAATGAAACGTTAATGAATTAATGAATGTGAATGGATATTAATTGTCCGCATGAATGAAAAAAACATATATTATTTTTACCCATCTCTAGACTAAATTAACGAAGTTTAACTAATAGATAAAAAATGTATGGAAAACATAATTAGCTATAGTGGATCTGTGAGCTGGCTGTAGACCTCGCGAGTCCTTCTTTGCATAACATAAAACTAAGCGTTCAGTATTTTTTTTCAAAACGGCTGAAATGCGGGTTTTTACATTTTCTACCCCCAAAACCTAAGCCATTTTGAAAAATTCAACAAAAAAAAACAAATAATTATCGTACCTGCTCACGAGAACCGGTTGAGAAAAGCTACCTGTAGAGGAGAACAACCGGACATGCGCCGGTAATACGAAATCATTTTTGCACAAGCTAAAAAAAACGGAGACGATCCGCTCGCGCTTCGCGCTCGTTCGGCCAATTAAGACCAGGCTCTGCTTTTTAAGGGTTTTTTGCATAAATATGCTGGGTCAACCACAAACCTGATAAATGTGAAACTTAACATATATGTTTTTGAGATCTTTATCTCTCTAAGACTAAGACAAAAACATGATTAACAAAATTTCATTCGATACATTTTCTTATCAAAAATTACGTTTTTTTCGGTAATGTTTACATTTTTCTACTCAACGGCTTAAGTTTTATCTCTAAAATAAATCTCACAGCAAGAAAATATAGCTTATTATCTAAGACTAAGACAAAATTTACCTAACTAAATTATTAGCCTGCCTATAAAATAATTAACTTTTGAGACATACGTCATTTAGTTCCGAGCTAAATTGTGTGTTCAAACAGCGCTCGCGATATTCAACCTTGTTACGCAGGCACTTCAGTGCTTATTGCGGGTAGCGGGTGGCAGAGTGTAAGGTAGGTGTCAGGGAAGTGGGGAGTGGGAAAATGTAACCTTGGAGCCTGGCCTTAAACAAAGAATAGTCTTGAGTTTTAAGGCCGCAACAATGGTGAATCACGAAAAATGCGCAATGTTCAGAGGAACCTTTGGATGAATCCTTTTGTTCATTTCCTATATGAAAAATATGTAGTAAACTTAAGTTCACCATAAACAATTTATATTGTTTAAAATTCTTATAAATATTTACGAACATTGTAGAAAAAATCCTAAAGCAGCACACGCTTTAGGATTTTTTAAATACATTAAAACTTTCCCATAGATCCGCTCGTCAGAGACATATATTTTTTTTACACAAACTATGTTATGACATTTTCAACAACTTGTATTTTTTAATTTGTATATTTTATAATAAATAAATGGCGGATATACAATACAATACAATACAATAACTCTTTATTGAACATATTACAATAAAAAAACAACATAACAGTAATGATACATAAAATCTAATGTTGTACAATAGGCGGCCTTATCGCTATTTGCAATTTCTTACAGGCAACCTTTGGATGGACAGGAATATAAAATAAACATTGCGGTCAGACACTGGAGACTTACTTTGGAACAAAAAAGTTAATAGATAAATAAAAACAACTATATAACTTTATATTTGTATACATACTTACATATGTGTTATGTGTTGTGATATATTCTATCCTTTTATACATATAATAAAGCATTAATTATCAAAAAAGTCTGTACAAAGAATATAATAAAAATATATAGCCTCAATGACTTAAAATGAGCTGAACAATAATATCATGTTTTTACCAGTAAAATTTGTTTCTGTCTGTCTGGATGTTTGTTCACGAATCACGTAAAAATCACTGGACCCATTGATATGCGGTTTTCACTGTTAGATAGATTAGGTTTTGACTTAAAATTTTGTAAACGTTGTATTCTCAATCAGATAAGTAGAAGCTGAGCTATTGATAAAAGAACCTTGACAGCTGATCAATGTTATCATTGTACTCTATTGGTACTTTGGTCATAGAATAACACTTAGGCACTTTTAACCACTTTTAATCCTGATAAATGACCATGCGTGCAAGGCCACGGGTCTTTTTACCCAACTGAGCGGAGGGTATAGTATTTATGAGCCTATGTATGTATGTATGTCTGTCTGTCTGTCTGTCTGTCTGTCTGTTCCTTTGTGGCACTATATAGACTAAACGCGTGGACCGATTTTGATGATTCTTACGTCAATAGATTTGTCCTTATCTTGCGAATGCTATTAAAGAAATTACAATAATCAAAACTCAATATGGCAACAACCAGATGGCATTTAGAGAAAAAAAATTAATGTCGACAAACTATGTTAACTGGGTATTACTGAGTAGGTATTTGAAAATCATCTTCAGATTTCTCCTATAATTTTTCATTTCGAATGACCATTTAGGATCTATAACAGTTTAAAGTTGGTTAGCAACAATTCTCAGTTGGGTTTTTCTATGTGCGTAAAATTTATTGTTCTTGATTTAATTTTGTGTCTTCTAGCTTCTAGGTCATTCGCGGGCGAAACGGGGCCGCGCTGCGTTGCTCTAAGTTTTGTGTTAATATTCATTCTTCTAAACTACGTTGAGTTGAGTTTTTGAAGTGAAACGTCTTTAAAATTGCATACGGGGTACCATAACTAAATGTGGACATGTAACGGAAAAGATTTAAACGGATATGACGTTGTTCAATGCAACGCTGTCAGTATATTATACACAAATGAACTAGATGGCGTTGCCAGTCTCTGCATCGCGCAAGCGAGTTATTTACTACATGTCAGTATATATTTTACATGGAACAATAAAGTTGCAGCTCTTATACCGTTGGCGTTAGAGTTCTTAATTAAATACTGTATCTCGCGTAAATTAGAGTTGGTTCAAACCAGACGTACCTACTACTAAGAGTTGCAACTATTTTCAGATATTGATAAAATACAATTTTGACATGACAGATCTAGCTAGATTAAACACATTTAACCTCCACTCAGTCGGCTAATAAAACAACAAAGCAACCCCAGAATCGCAGGAACTGTAACCATTATCAGAAATTTTTGAAAATCCGTTTGCCTTCCAACAAACTTTTCAAATCTGTCTATTCTGTCATATAATTTAATAGTGTCGCTAGTAGAGAAAATATACTTTTTTTTTTTTTTTTTTTTTTTTATTATAATTAAATACTTTTTCATGTGATTAAAATATCTTGGGTGCTTCACTGGTGTGAAATAAACATTACTGTAACATCCCTTGTTTTTCGGACTAAAATAAACTCAAATAAAGCATTAAATATTTATTTTACGAAAACCTATTTGGAAAATGTGTCGTCATATTCCCTAAAAATTCATCGTAGGAATACTGGAATTTTTAACTGAAATCACTTTCATTTAGAAACTTATAGTGATTTTATTGAATAGCTGGTTGCAGTCGGTGAAGTTTTTGAGTGCATTTCCGGTAATCCGGCTGCTCTTGTATCGGCGGATTGCTAATGGGAAATCAGACAAAATCTGAAAATAAATGGCACGTCTTTCATTTAGTCAGTCTGACGTTTGTACTCTTTTTCCGATTTTGGCCACGTGCCAAAAATCCCGTGTAGTATTTCTAAGACTTAAAATTTTTAAAAGTGTTCTCTAAGTGAGTTCTGGTGTGTCTTGTCTTTAATAATTGTGTGCAGTTTGTGTCTAATAAGTATCTTATTTTTGAGTGTTTGTTTGCGTAATAGTTCGTGAAAATGATTACGAAGATGATGTGTTTGGCCATTTAGGTGAGTCTTAAGCGCTTCTCACACCTAAGAAAAATCAGCTTACTTACTCCTTGACATTCGCTAGTGATGACATCTGAATCTAATGTATAGGTAAAAAGCAGATGCAAGAACACGTTTTTCCTTTCACCTCTTAGCAATCGGTAGGTTTGCGGATTGAAAAATATTTTTAAAACGTTGCAATAAGGTATAATATTCCATTTGACTTATATGGTTTGTTTTACACTAAGTTTCTCCATATTTTTTATAATAAGAAAAATAAATTTTATCTCGTGGTAATACAGTTCAATGTCAATTATTTGATACCTCATTTAGTGAAATAAAATCTGAGACAATTTTCGAAGCCACTTCTTTTTGCTGATCTTTGACATTTTCCATTAAAAACAGAAATTATAACAGTACTTCAAAGCATATTTTTAATAGCACAAAAACAGTACTATTCTGGACAGTAGTAAGCAATTTCTATGGTATACATAGATTTTTGTGTGTAGTCCGTTCAATAAATTAATAGCAAGAGGCCCGTAATGTTTATGCTAGTTAATTGAAAATAGCGTCAGGTTAAACAACATGTATCATATACATCACGCGACATCTAGAACTATTTTATGTAAGACATTATAAAAATGAAGCAATGTAACATGAACAAAATGCTAAAAACGGACCTAAGATTGACAATTAAAAATCACAAAGATAAATAAATTCTATTCTATGGTTATATAGTTTATTCTCAATTGTTTAACACACAAAAAACAAAAAGTAACATCCAATTTGAGTATTTCTTAGATCGTTTTGCTTAGCCGCGCTTAAAGATATATGCCATGAAAAATTGATCTTATCAAATCATATTTTTTAAATAGCACAAAAGCAGTAATATTTAGGTCGTATTTAGCGACTTTTTTATGAAGTGACGACCTGCGAAAAGCTGCTGGAAGAAAATGAATAAGGCATGCATTAGGAGAGGCCTACGTCCAGCATTGGATGAAGATGATGATGGTTGCTAATAATATACATGTAATAGCTTTCGCCCGCAAGTTCTTCCGCGCGGACTACAGTTTATTGCGAAAACAGCATCCTATGTTCATCTAGGTTATTAAAAAACAATGCAAAAATAAAGCGAAAACGAACGCTCTTGATGCTTTTTGACAGACTTGTTATTATTTCGTTTCCAAGCCGTCCGTTCCTTACAGCGAGGAATCTATATTTTCCAGTTTTTCCGTAGAAACTTACAATTTTCTTAGATGAAAGTAGTCTATGTTGGTCTCTATATTTTGCAGTACCTTTTTACAAAGTTTGATAAAAATCGGATCCGCTGCTTTGGCGTTAAAACTCCACAAACAAACAAACAGACTATGTTTTACATTAATATATTGGTGTGGATATGTAACCTATTTTGGTCAGTCCCAGTATTTTTTCCGATGGAGAGGTTGTCACGCGCTCTCACCGCAAAAGACAGTCACTTCAGTGACGTCATTCATCTCTCCCAGCCACCAAAAATATGACGCATTGAGCCAGAGAAGTGGCATCCTGTTTTTGGGACCTTAAGGACATTTCGGTAGATGTTATTCCTAAAAGGACTACCATTAATGCAGAGGCTTACTGCAGTCCCCAAACAAAACTAGGAAGAGCCTTTCAGAACCGCAGAAGGAGAATGCTGATCCGGGGAGTCAGCCTCCTGCATGATAACGCCAGGCCCTACACTGCGTGAGTTTCACAGGAACTGCTGACATCGGTTGGATAGGATATTGGCCCCTTGAACAGAGATTAAACTGGGCTTAGTTGTCAGGGTTACTAACCATTTGGCCAAACGGTCGTCAATATATTATATTTATATTAAGCACTAGTTTTCCCGCCCGCGACTTCGTACGCGCGACTACTGTTTATCGGGAAAAAAGTATCCTATTTTCTTCTAGGATGTTAAAAACCAATGCAAAAGTAGGTATAGCACCAATGCTCGTGGTGTTTTTGACACACTTGTTATTTCGTTTCCATGGCAACCACAGACCATTCTGTGGTTTCCATGGCAACCACAGACCATTCTGTGATGGCAACCGTTTCTTACAGTAAGTAATAAACATTTTTCAGTTTTCCCGTGGAAACTTACAATTTTCCGGGATAACAAGTATCCTGTTTTATTCCAGGGTATAAGCTATCTCCATTCCAAATTTTATCAAAATCCGTTCAGCCGTTTGAGCGTGAAGATAGTAAGACATATAATACACACCCATACAAACTTTCGCCTTTATAATATTAGTGTGATAAAACTTGAGAAAACAGAGCAGTAATATCCATTACTGCTCTGTTTTCATAGTTTTTTCATATATACTTAACGCACTGTAAAACTGTGCAGTAATGGATTTCCATACTTACTTCATCATGACATCATGTCGGCCTTTAGAAGACCACTGCTGAACATAGGCCTCCCCCAAAGAGCGCCATGACGAGCGATCTTGTGCCACCTTCATCCACCGACTTCCTGCGATGCCTACAATGTCTTCGGTCCATCGTGTGGGGGGTGTCCATACACTTCGCTTGCTTGTTCTTTGTCGCCATTCGAGAACCTTTATTCCCCAGCGGTTGTCGGTTCTGTGAACTAAATGGCCTGCCCATTGCCACTTCAACTTGCAAACTGTGAGAGCTATGTCGATAACCTTCGTTCTTCTACGGATTTCCTTATTTCGGATTCTATCACATAGCTCTCTCCATTGCACGCTGCGCAACTTTGAGCTTGTATATGAGACCAATAGTTAGCGACCACGACTCAGTGCCGTATGTCATCACTGGCAACACGCACTGATTATAAACTTTCATCTTGAGGATCTGCGGTATCTTCGATGAGAAGATATGGCGTAATTTTCCGAACGCTGCCCATCCAAGTTGGATTCGTCGATAGACCTCTTTGTCGAAGTTGGATCTATCCCGTTGTATCGTCTGACCTAAGTAGACATATCGTTCCCAACATAAACCGGCATGGGTACGACATGGGCATTTGACATGATGTTCGTCTTGTGTTCGTCCGCAGTGCGCGTCGGGATCTCGCGGCGTGAACTCCTGAAGAAGAGCGTCGGATACGCTCGAAACCTAGGTCGATGTTTTCGACTATATATATACACGTGAGTCATAGCCGGTAGTGATATTTAAAATAATGTGGTCACTGAGTATTGTGCACAGGTCGTCCAGGCTTTCTGCCATGATGACTATATCATCAGCAAATCGAAGGTGAGTAATGTATTCACTATTGATGTTAACACCATATCCGTTCCAGTTCAGAAGCTTGAATATATCTCCCAGTGCAGAGAACACCTGAAGAGTTTCGGTGAAATAACGTCTCCCCGTCTCACCCCTTTTTGAAACTGGATAGAATTCGTGCTCTAATCCTGAAGACGGACTTTCATGGTGGCCTTGCTGTACAAACACTTCAACTCTTTGATGTACTGGTAATCTGGTACCGCTGTAATGACTGTAGCACTGCCCAGGTCTCGACTGAATCAAAGGTTTTCTCGTAATCCACAAACGCTAGACATTGTGGCTGATTATACTCTTCGGTCTTCTGTATAATCTGCCGGAGCGTATGGATGTAGTCTACGAAGCTAAAGCATTTCCGGAATTCAGTTTGTTTTGGAAAGTTTGTTTACGAGCGAAACGGTTCGTAACTACTCTCAAAAACAGCTTATAGACGTGGCTCAGCAGCAAAATAGGCCTATAATTCTTCAAGAGGGTTTTATCACCTTTCTTTGAGAACAAAACCACTATGCTCCTGCGCCTTGCCTCTGGCGTAGTACCCTCGAGGATGACGGAGTTAAACAGCTTCGAAGGACTTTTAGTACCGGTGTTCCACCAGATTTCAGTAGCTCTGCCGTTATTCCGTCCTCCCCTAGTGCTTTGTTGCTCTTTTGCTGTTTGAGAGCCATCCTATAAGCTGACGTCCGGGATATTTTCGGTATAATGTCGGGTCAAACGGGCTCTTGCATCGCTAGTTGTGGTAGGAGGACTACGCAATGAGGTGTATTTTTGGCCATAGTCACCACGCTTGGCAGGCAGATTGGTGACCGCAGTATTATGTGCTCGGAGGACGCTGCTGCCCATCTTCTGGTGTGTATCCCTTAGACGCCTCTTACGACATCCACAGGAGAATTGGGAGGGGTCTTATCCTAAGCCGAGACCGCCACGGCAAACTTACTTACCATACTGTAAACATTGCAGTAATGGTACCGCACTGGTTTTATGATGAGCAGTAATGAGGTACTTTCTGCTTACGTTTTAGGTGAATAATTGTGATACACCCCTTTTTGCGTGATATTACTGTGTAGCTCCCAAACGAATAGACCGATTTTGATTCGTTTTTTTCTGTTTGAATCAGTTTGAACAGCTGTTGTGATCCAGATGGTTCTTAGATATATGAAGGATAAGGGGGAGAGGAAGTAGTTGAGAAAAGGGGGTGTGAGCATCATAGCTTCCAAACGAATGGACCAAATTAGCTGCGGTTTTTTATGTTTGAAAGCAGGGGTAAACGAGATGGGTCTTAGCTATAATAAATAACAAAGGGGGGGAGGGTGAGCATCGTACCTCCCTAACGACTGGACCGATATTGAAGCGGTTTTTTCTGTTGAAAGCTAATGTGATCGAGATGGTTTTTAGATATATGGATGATGGGGGGAGAGGGGGCAGGTGAAGGGGGGGGGGGGGGGGGGCGGGTGAGAAAAGGGGGGTTAGTATCGTAGCTTCCAAACGAATGGACTGATTTAGCTGCGGCTTTTTATGTATGAAAGCAGGGGTAAACGAGATGGGTCTTAGCTATAAAAGGGGAAAGTAGGAAGGGGGAGGGGATGAGACTCTTAGGTCCCAAACGAATATACCGATTTTGATGCGGTTTTTAATGTTTGAAAGCTAGGGTAAGCGAGATGGTTTTTAGCTATAATTGGGGAAGGAAGGAAGGGGGTGAATCGTAGCTCCCGAACGAATGGAACGAAATTGATGTTTTTTTTATATTTGAAATCTGATGTGATCGAGATGGTTGTTAGCTATATGGGGGGGGGGGGGAGGGGGGAGTTGAGAAAGGGGGGTTGAGGACCGATTTAGCTGCGGTTTTTAATGTTTATAAGCAGAGGTAAACGAGATGGTTCATAGCTATAATGGGGGGGGGGGGGAGGGAATGGGGGTGAGGATCTTAGCTCCCAAACGAATGGACCGATTTTGTTGAGGTTTTTATGTTTGATAACTGATGTTTTCGAGATGCTTCATAGCTATAATGGGGGGGTGGGAGGATGAGGGGGGGGGGGGAATATACATTTTTAATTTGTGTTTGTTACGCATATTATCATGCACTATTGATACGGGGGAGTTTATATAGTGAAACCCCTGTAACACAATAATCCGTTTATTCGGAATAAAAAAAACATAAAAGTAGGGCGTGGTTCGGTTCCAAACGCCAGCCCAAGTCACTACGCGGTGCGGCACTATCCTGTTAGCGCACGAAGGGATGGGGAGCGGTTGGCAGCGTCCAATCTGGAACGATGAAGACCGCAAGGTCGTCCAGGGGTCCAGCGCTCGTGGCGGATGTTAATGTCGTAGCAGGCGGTGATGCGGAGCTGGCTTTGAAAACTGGACTTTAATCCCTGGAAAATACGTTCCAGAAAATGACGTCCTGCGACTAGTGACAACAACCACTTCATAAGCAGCAAACAAGGGTGCATTCCGAGACGCGCAAACATCGATAAAATCGATATTATCGCGCTAAAACGCGTACCGAGTCATCGTGAGCGCAACAACGATATCCCTTGTTACGTCACGGATTACGTAATTACATCCGCCATTTTGCGATTACACCGACCATGCCCCAAACCGCTATCACCGTGAGCGCTACTGTCAAAGTGACAGACTGACGGTTGTTTACAAAGAAAACTGTTGTTTGAATTCAGTTGTGTGTGATTTTCGTACAGTTTTCCAAATATTACTACAGACAATTGACCAATTTTTAGACAGACTACTTTGCCCACGAGTAATACTTTGTATTTTGAGCAAATTTTGAGGTTATGTTGTTGTGATCTTGTAATCACGCTCACGAGCGTTCCGAATCAACTGCAGCACTCAACTGCCGTGAGCGCGATATCTGTATCGGAACGCAAATTAGCACTGTGATCGCTCACAGCGATATTATCGTGAATCGGAATGCACCCCAAGAGTTACCGAAAGTTGGTGTGGCGCGCCCCACCTGTTGCGAGTTTGGAAATCCCAACGTGTGGCACGCAACGGGTGTTGCGTTTTTACTAGATTTGCAATCTTTTCGATTTATTTCAAATTTGGTTGGTGTAAAAGCTCTTTGTTTGGTTTATGGTACTTTTTAATAGAGTGGCAACCCAATTTAATGACGAAGTCCAACAAAAAGAGTCATTCTAAATTAAAAAACTGCGACGCGCACGCTCGGGAGAAAAAACAGTTTACGTTGAAATATTTTGCAAATTCTGCAAATATGCCGTTAGTTTATGTGATTACAAGTGTTATATACTAAATTAATTGTTGTTTCAACTTCTATTGCTTCCGACTATATTCACTGGCATAGATGACCCTAGAAATCAATACCGATTTATATACCTAGCCAGTAAAATAGTAATAGTTCATAATTAAATTAACAGTGTAACACGGAATATAAAGTACTATAAGGCACTATAAAAGGTATCAGCACAGTTATAGGTAATAAATGGAGTCTAAGCCTAGACACAGTGGTTATATCGATGCAGCTTCCTACAAAACGATGCGCACAAACACAGAGCTATGGGCTGACTAAATA
This sequence comes from Alsophila aescularia, assembly GCA_946251855.1. NCBI lineage: Eukaryota > Metazoa > Arthropoda > Insecta > Lepidoptera > Geometridae > Alsophila > Alsophila aescularia. The sequence goes on along the minus strand of OX276382.1, from coordinate 21,257,787 downwards.
CTCGAACTCGAAGCTAGGCGGTGCGGGCGCGGCGCGTAGCTGGCGCCCGGGAGGGTGCTGCGGGGTGAGCGGGGCGATACACGTATCACGGCGGTTGGTTACTAGGCGAAAAGCGCGCGAAACTTGTGGAGGAGCGACGAGCGCTACATACTCCCCCTCTAGTTCGAACATGGCGCCCTCGCGTTCGGACTAGAACCTACTATAACGTGGCGGTTCGCTATGGTCCTAATTAGTTACGAAGTGAAGTGCAGTGTGCAGTGTGAGGCGTGGTACTTCTCTATGCGCTTCTCTGACGACGGGGCGCATGAAGTGGCTCTCACAACTTCCATTACCTTAAACAGTCCAACTTTTCATTGACCTAGACTCCCCCTAAAATCAACGTCACCTGCTTTTAATACCTTCTGCTCAGCGCCGGCCGGTGTGGCGGCGAGGCGATGGGTTTCTGGCTCTCATCGACTCGGATCCGGCGGGTAGCGTTAGTTGTAGGTGGGCATTCGGTGGTGTGACGGTCTGCTCTAGCAACGTTCAGCTGACTGAGCTCAATCTTGTCAGCAGGTGTCACTTTAACCCCTTCATCCTCTCTCAGTACTAGGTCGTCAGCGTCGACATGCAGGAGCTCTGCACTATCGGCGGATGACATCGCTGGTGGGTGAAGACCGTAGGTATGTACAAAGTGGAACCTATGTCTGGGTGCATCGGTAAAACTCCAACTGCCTTGTGATTACAAACGTGGTAAGAATGCTACGGCCATGCAAAATTACCATAGTGTCACAGGTCAATGCACTTCTTACCTGCTGAGTAGGTACCATCGGCGAGTTCCACCAAACGGTGAGTCGAATTAAATTTCACCCCGCTATCCACGAGTATCGCGTAGAGGCCAGGACTGGCGATGCTGTGAGTTGCGCCGGTATCCAGCACAGCGACACCCTCACGACCAGCAACCTTAATGTTTACAGTAGGACGGGATCTGTCCTCGCACTCTATCTCTACGCTGTGAAACTCGACTTTTTTTTCATCGCTTTTCGAGCTAGAACTACAAGTCTCACACTTCGAACGTACCGTACCAGGTTTACCGCAACCGAAACAGTACAGGAACACAATTAAGGTATCATTTTTATCGTAATATTTTTTTTGAAGTTTCTTTTATTTATTTACCTACTAGCTGCGCCCCGCAGCTTCGCCCGCGGTCAATCTTTGCCACACCCGTGGTGGGTGATATATTAGAAAATACATTTTATAAATCCCTCCTTTTTGCATCCTTTTTTGTCACTTTGATACCTGCTACTTTGACACCTGTCACTTTGACACCTGTCACTTTGACACCTGTCACTTTGACACCTGTCACTTTGACACCTGTCACTTTGACACCTGTCACTTTGACACCTGTCACTTTGACACCTGTCACTTTGACACCTGTCACTTTGACACCTGTCACTTTGACACCTGTCACTTTGACACCTGTCGCTTTGACACTTATCATTTTGAAAACTCCTTCAAGCTCCAAATATACCGTACACTGGTCACACTTTGACATTGGCAGAATATCGTCAATCAACGATAAAAAGCCACTCTATAAAAAGAAGAAAACTCCTTCAAAGCTTCCATTTTCATTGGCGAAATTGCTAGTAGGCCAGTGCCTCTGCAGAAACCATCTAATAAAAAAGAAGAAGAAGAAGAAGCTTCCATTTTCTTCCTTATTTTGGTCCCATACTCCTCCCCCTGGCCCGTCCCCTTTAAAACCCCTACCAACAACCCTCAAATTCCACCCCCGCCATGTCACTTTGACAAAGAATTTGCAAAAATATATTAATGGTGATAAAACTTCTTAAGTGTTTCTGCTCTCCTGGTACTTTGAAATACTTTTTTTTAATATAATTACACTATTTAACGTTAATCGGGAGGTATCATCATCATCAGCCCGTGTCAGTCCACTGCTGAACAATAGGCCTCCCTCAAAGAACGCCACTGAGCCCGATCTTCGGCTACTACACTCTCGAGGAGATATACTCACTTCTAATAACTTTATTTGTCAATGTAATATCTCCAACTCTTATGTCTTTCTGCTCTCCTGGTACTTTGTTTGTTTTTAAATATAATCGCTCCATTTAATTTCATGGGGAGGCATAGTCACTTTTAATATCATTATTTTTCAATGTCATATCTCCAACTTCTAAAGTGTTTCTGCTCTCCTGGTACTTTAAAATGATTTTTTTAAATATAATCACAATAATTTAATGTTCACGGGGAGGCATACTCATTTTGTATCTCCAACTTCTTAATTGTTTCCGCTCTCCTGGTACTTAGAAATATTTTTTTCTTCTTTTTTCTAGTCCTTATCTACGGAAAACGATGGTTATTTTTTTTCCCTATTTCTTGATCAAAGTAGTATGTAAGTAAGTGTTATGCTCTCCTGGTACTTAGAATTTCATTTTTTGTTTTGTTTTTGTTTTTTCAAATCTTAAAGAAAACTATTTTTTCCCCTATTTCGGGATAAAAAGTAGGATATAAGCTATCCTGGTACCAAATTTTATCCAAATCCGTCCAGCCGTTCGAGCGTGAAGGAGTAACAAACACACACACACACACACACACACACTAGAGGTGTGAATAACGGCTAGTTTTTTTTAACGAGCTATATGCGCTTAGCTACACTTATATAGCCAGCTATTTAAAAAGCTATCGTTATAACGTGAACTTGAACGCCAAGACGCGAATCAACGAACGGCGAGACTGGCACGGAATAACAAACGACGCGCGCGATCTACATTACTTCAATATAAACTGGCAGTTTCTAAAAACAAACCATCCCATTTAAAATTTCCCATTTTTAATTTTTTCATTCCCATTTTAAAAACAGGAGTAGATTGCATGTTTACTGTTATCACTGGACTTTTCAATAAAGTTCCATACCATCGTATTACTATACTTTGTAGTCATTTTTTATTCACTCAACCTTAAAACAACCCTACTAACAAAGTCTATTTACACCAATGATTTTATATAACATCATCGATTCACACAATAAAGTCAAGTAAAAGGAAATAAAATAAAAGCTTTACAATATTTTCATCCTTCAAAGCGAGAATTTTGCAAAAAAAAGTTTCAAATATGTGTAAGTTCCTTGATCCGTAAAAAAAGCTAATAGCTGTGGCTATAACGTATAACATACTAACTTCATAGAGCAGAACAGCTGATGTAGCAGAACATAACACTAAATAATTCAACGAACCAATAACATAACTTCGCGTTTTGTACAGTTCGTTTAATTCACGAATCACATCGCGTCGCGAAGCTACAGTTAAAACTCGTTGCGTTATAATTCAACCAATGAGCGCTCAATGTGTGTCTACGATTAACTTTGAGAAAGTGAATGAATTGAGATTAGCGCCATCTACAATTTGTTTCGCATTTTCTCCCAATCAAATAAATCAATATCAGGAAGGCGCGTGCTGGCGGACTAGAGCCATCTATGGTTTTTTAATGTACTAGCTTGTCATTTATGATTGTGCAATATGATGCAACGTGACTTCCTAGATTTACATGTAAACGTTAGTTCCTCTTTACGCCGCGGTATTTCTTTTGTGGCGCTGAGTCGCAAATCGCTGTATAATTGTCGAATAATGATAAAGATTTGAGATGTAAGTAAAAAAATATGGTTATAACATTAGCGGATTAATTTATTCTATTTTATAACGACTATAGTTATTTATAAATTTAACGTTATCATAAGAGCTATGTATTATATTAACCACCTCTAACACACACACACACACACACAAACATACAAACTTTCGCATTTATAATATTAGTGTGATACTAATTATAATAATAATAATGGTCTGGTAAAGCCAGTTCGTCATCAGAGAGTGAAAATATAAAAAAAAAGGTCATTTTAAAAAACGGCTACATCTGACTTGAGATAGGACCCAAGCCCTCTTAAAGTTAACGGTCAATTAAGGCCAGGTGTCAGTGATTTTTTTGTCCCTCTCATCCGTGATCAAGTAGAGCGGGAAAGATAATATATCTCGGGAGTAAAATTTAAGGTTTTTATTAATTTGTAGGAAAACTAAAGCTTTTAATTAAAAAGTGTCTAGCCATTTTTTCAACCATAATAAGCTCTTTCTTTTGGTATATCTTTGATATCATTTAGTGAAGGGGTCTCTTTCCAATCAATGTTTTAAGCATAAAGTAGTGATTTTGATTTACTTTTGATTTAATTTTCTATGGATTGTATTCATACTAATTATGTTTCTGTGGTAACAAAGTACGAGATTATATCTAAAATTTTGATGTGATACCAGTTTTGTAGTTCTGGGTTAATTATGAAACAAACACACTCGTACCACGTCGTCGTCTCGTGACCACGATCAATGCAACTTGATCGAAACGTCGAGGTAAATAAATATTAAGTTTTCAGCGCGATTAAGTCCCGTTTAAATATTTAACTAAGATACAGACGTTCAAAAATGATTAAAAATTGCTAAAAGTCCCAGAACCGGGCCAAGCTTTATTTTGTAAGCTGTCACACGCTAATTAGCGTTTGAGAACAACGTTTTTCCATTATGCGGTGCAAAATCGCAGTCATGTTATGTTTATTTGAGTAGCGTTTCTGTATACAATTCTGGAACGTCATTATAAATATTTAAAGCGGTTTAACCCGCGTTTATTATGATGATGAATAATGATGATGATGATAATAATAATGAAATCTTATGTGTTAATCCAGGATATAAGCTATCTTGGTACCAAATTTCACCCAGATCCTTTGAGCTTGAAGTAGTAACAAACATACACACACACTTCTAAAGATAAAAGATAGATGGAGCTAATCGGTTTTTATGCATTTTATAACTTTTTGTATGGACTGTCAGTTATAATGTACTTATGGAGTTCTGCATCGCGTGTACGAAGTTTTCCGCTCGTTAAGAGAGTATTCATTTTTAAAACTCTAAACTCTGATTGCTCTGTTTCGATAGTGGCTACACTTCTCTGATTAATAATTCGTGTGAGTGTGATGTGATGTTGATTAGTGTGATTCAAACTTGCTTCGCTAGGTTGTATGGCATGTTAGCTACCGCCGTAGACCTTCGGTTCTACGGCGTAGGCTCACTACGTACCACTACGCAAATTTCGTAGCCCTTGAAGCCATTAACTGTAACCGTAGAGCGTTACTAAAACCGACTTTGTAGTGTTGTAAAGTTTATTTGTGACAAATTTGAAAATTAGAGACCAAGGCAAGATTTTGGTTTTGGTTTTTGTAATATTATTACCCCATGGTAAGTTTCAAGATTGCTACGAACTAAAATGTAGGTGCTAACTAGAAAGGTCTTCTAAACTTTGTGCCGTAGCTTCAAGTACGTGTTTTTCACTTATGGCTATTCCCCAGTGACATTTCCGGTGATAGATTGAAACTTTATAAGATACTAGCAAGCTGTGCCCGCGGCTTTGCCCGCGAGGTCATTTCTATGGGCTAAAAGTAACTTACGTGTTATTCCAGGACAAAAAGTAGCAATCAGAGAGAGAGAGAGAGAGAGAGAGAGAGAGAGAGTGAGAGAGAGAGAGAGAGAGAGAGAGAGAGAGAGAGCAAACAAGTACACTAGTTTTTAAGACAAACCCTAAGATATCCAACAGTGAAAACTGCATAGATGGCAGTGACGAGGATAAGTACAACACTTACAAACAATAATAAGTAAGTGTTTTACAAATGACCAAAGTCTACTTAGGTACTGAGAAATTTCTAGCTAGATGCTAAAATTATGATGCAATAATAATAATATCCTTAAAATTGTAAAACTTATGTAGGTTGTGATAAAGCTGACAGAAACGGGATATTTTTGCCAAAATTATTGCTGTAATTGTATAGCCAGTGCAATATGTTATGCAAAGTGTACTCCAACATTGTTGGTCTATGTCAAGTGTACTATTGCGGCAATTAAGTACCTATATTATCTATACCTTGTCTGAGGACCTTTATTACTAAGTAGGACGTTATAATCTCTTCGGTTAAAAATTGGTTCATGAGGCTAATGAGTAATGACTCATTTTCTCGCTTAATTCAATGTCTTGCTTTAGTAACACCTGAGTTCAAGCAATGGAGTATGCAGAAAACCAGCCCTGAATACAATAAACTTAGTTTGCACAGTAAACTGCTGAGCTTACCCGAATTATGAAACACGCAAGCTAACCACGATGACACCACGATAATAGCACAATACATGAACCGTGGCATAACATGCATCCAAGGGTAAATTCCGATTCACGATAATATCGATGTAAGCAATCACAGTGCTAATTTGCATTCCGATTAAGATATCGCGATCATGACAGTTGAGTGCTGCAGTTGATTCGGAACGCTCGTAAGCGTGATAACAAGATCACAACAACATAACCTCAAAATTTGCTCAAAATACTAAGTATTACTCGTGGGCAAAGTATTATGTCTAAAAATCGGTCAATTGTCTCTTGTAATATTTGGAAAAATGTACGAAAATCACACACAACTGAATTCAAACAACAGTTTTATTTGCAAACAACTGTCAGTCTGTCACTTTGACAGTAGCGATCACGGTGATATCAGTTTGGAGCATGGTCGGTGTAATCGCAAAATGGTGGATGTATATATCGATTTCATCGATTTTAGCGCGTCCCGGAATACACCCTAAGTCTCATGAACTCGTGATGCATTTGTGGATCCGAGTGTTGTGGGCGCTTAGCGGCATAATGAGCCATCGTAGATTTGTTGTCGCGTGTCATGTTTTCCATTTACCTACCTATTATGTGAGTTTTGTTATGTTTAATTTTGTTTGCATTTTTTGTTTTTCTTTGAAAACCTGAACCAATTAATAATAACTTTGTGTACGAAAGATTCACATATATTTCTGATTGTAGGCCACAAAACGGAAGTTGTGTATTACCAGATTACCCAGCTAACGGAACATACAGCACAAATATACCCAATGCTAAGCCTGGAGACGCTTACGACCTTGTCACCATCAGCGTCGTCTGTCGAGAAGGGTTTTTAGCTGACGGCTTCAACTCAACTTTCTGCTTTTTAGGACGGTGGCAGAACAAGATGCCAAAGTGTGTCTGTAAGTATACATTTTTACCTTCCTTTATATTTTACAGGAGATGAGGAGATTTAAGGAATGTAAGCGAGTACAACTACCACCTCAGTACTCCAAGTCAACCTCACCTGCCGAACAACGGATAGGGCTCTGACGGCCAACAAATGGCAGTATAACCATTCAAAATTGGTGCAGATAAATTCTACAGACCAGGGACGGGCAGCAGCGTCATCGGTGCAAGAAACTGTGCTCTGCGATGGCCAAGCGTGTCCAGCGTGGCGATTATGTGCATTAATTGCCATGAAAAGCGCAACAAAAGTACGGCCCCCAGTTCCCGGCAGCCCTGCTATTCCTGACCACACGGCGGTCATGGTCATGGCAGGGCAGGGTGTGCTAAGAATCACCGGGCTACAGAAGGCTGCCAAAACCAACTGAATCTGGCTACGTATAACGGACGCACGTTACGGCTCGACGAACATCTGACGCAACTGGAAGAGAAGCTGGGGCATATCTGGGCTTGTGTGAAGTCCGAAGAGAGGGAGAGGATACCGTAACTTTAGAGTCAAGCCATCTTATGTATTTCAGGGAAGGAGCAATCTTGTCAATAAGGTCCTCTCTGACAACAACGTAGAAATCTAGTGTTTCGAATAGGGTTGCGTACCTCGTAATGAAATTAACGGAGGTTTCAGGTATACGCACCAACTTCGAAACACTCGGATATCTAAAGCCTTGCACAACACCTCCAAGGCTCACTTTAACATTTTCAGGGGAGACTTCAATGCTAAAATGGGAGTACAGACATGCAGCGAGTTGGTAGTAGGGCAAAACAGATTTGGCAGCAGAAATCACAGGGTTGCCCCCTGTGATGCTACTCAACTTCCTGGAGAAAGAAAGGCTGTTTTTAACTTATTCATTAATAAAGCGTATAAAAAGCAGCCCTAACGGAAGTGGACGTGGCAAAGCCCCGATGTTGTGACGAAAAATGAGATTGAGTCTACATAGCGGACAAAAAACGCATAATTCAGAGATGTCTCAGTGATCACAAAGTTTAAAACCGGGAGTGATCACCGACCTGTCCGAGATACTCTGGATATTGATTGTAAGCTTGAACGTCTCTGTTTGAAGAGCTCTACGCTCTGACCTAACCTACTTCAAATCGTTGTTGGATCCAAAACATTGCAGTTGAAACTGGAAAACAGATTTGCTGCCTTAGTAAGCACAATTGATGTTGAAATTGACATTCCTTGTCAATTTCAACGTCAATTATGCTTTCTTGACCAAGTGGTGGGAATCCTGACGGAAGAGGGAACGAAGATCTGCGAAATGTGGTGTACAGACAAGAAATCAAACTTTCGGTGGAGTCTCTGCAGCTCATTGAGAAAGAACTCAAAGATCCAGCAGTCACTTTGTCACCTCAGCGGTCTTTGAATAAAAAAATAACAAAGCTGGTAAGGTGAAACCTCCTACGCTCCAATACAAGCGCTATAGAAGAAGCGATAGAGCAAAATCAGGGATTCAAAAGTCTTCGAACAACAGCTTTGTCGAAGCATGTGACGAAGTGGACTGAGGTGACTACATCAAGCGGTAAAGTTGTCGTTCTTAAGCCGGAAATTCTCGCGGAAGTTGAAGATTCCTATGGCCAACTGTACGTGTCACATGCGTCGCAACCCAAACCAGATATCGAGGATTCCAGGGCCACTCTGATCCACCACTATACCAAAAAGCAGCCAGAAGTCACCCTTGCAAAATCAAAAAGCTCCGGGTGAGGACGGAATTACTACGGAGCTCCTGAAGGCAGGAGTTAATCCCACACTTAAGTAGCTTCAGTGTACATTAAATTCTGTTCTCTTATCTGGGAGACCTCCAACTGCATGGAACAAGAGTGTGGTCTTCCTGTTTTTCAAAAAGGGTGTTAAGACTGTGGCCGGAGCCCCCCGAGGGTGTTTACCAGCTCAAAGGGACTCCTAGCTCACAATATTAAGTAACAGGTGTAGAGGAAACAGTACAATATTGTACTGCGCAGAATTCCTAATCATTGCATAACCATTGCATAACTTTTTATAAGTAAGGGGGTTGGTTTTTTACGTATGTCCGTGACATATTTGGGTTGTAATAATTTAAAAAGAGAAATTGAAACAAAACATCATTTAATATAAAACAAAACACTTAAAAATAATATTAACTGAAAAAAAAAACACACGAAACATATGGGTTATGGTAAACATAGTATATAGCGGGTGAAACCGGATATCCAATGTCGGCCCGTCCGGTCCGCCCACGGGTGCCATATTTGATCTATAATTTGCTTACTCATTTTGTTTGTACTAACGGCTACAATTATTGCAGTTTATTTAGGTACTAGTTTTCACGCCCGCGAGTTCGTCCGCGCGGACTACAGTTTATCGCGAAATATAGCATCTTATGTTCTTCTAGGATATTAAAAACCAATGCAAAAGTAGGTATAGCACCAACCCTCTTGATGTTTATTGACCGACTGCCTATTTCGTTTCCATGGAAACCGTTCCTTAGAGCGAGTAATCAACATTTACCAGTTTTTCCGTGGAAACATGTTTCATTCCAGGGTATAAGCTATCTCCATTCCAAATTTCATCAAAATCCTTCAGGCCGTTATCGCGTGAAAGCTCCCCAAACAAACAAACAAACGAACAGACAACGTTCACTTTTAAAAATTGTTGATTTTCCTTTGTTTTCTTATTTCTCGTATTTCACGCACTGAGATATTATAGTGGTCGCCATTTGCAGCCGCACTGAGCGCGCTTTTTTGAGTACTTGACACAACTAAGGTTTTCATACCTTATCATCAAAATCTTGAAGGGTAATTTGTTTAGGGCTCGATTGAACGTATGGCTAGCGGATAATTGTTTTTATAGCACTAACGATTATTTTAAGAAGTAGAATCTAATTAATTCCTAGTTTTAATTTTGTAATTTTGACATTTGTTTTATTATTATTATTATTATTATTTAATGTTAGAATATGATTTTGTTTTAATATGGACATAATTAACAATAATATTTGCACGCCTGCTTGCAGGCTGAATACAGTGACCTTACAATACTCTAAGAACTGACATGTAATTTAATAATGTATTCTAGCAAATAAATAAACGATTGATTGATTGATTGATTGCTTTCCCTCATTCCCCTACATAAAATTGTACGTTATCTAAGTATTAACCTGCTTATTTTTTTATATTCAGCACAGTGCCACCTTCCTTTACACGTTTCCGTCAAGTACCGCTGTCTAGTCTTCGGCGCTGTTGAAGGATCCAGGATATGTAATGAATATGAACCTTCCGGTACTGTGGTCAGCCCCGAATGCTGGACTCCTGAGTACTATTCCCCAATTGCCTTCCAGTACATGCGGTGCAAGAATGGACAATGGGACTACATTGCAATATGCATCCCAGGTTTGACCAAGTTTTTACTTAAGTAATAGTACATTCATTAGTCCTCGTGTAGCTTACAATTATTTCCCGGAATATATTACGTATGAACCATTCCAAGTAGTGAGCACTCATGCAAGTAGTCAGCATGAGAAGGACATAGAAATTCCCTTGTTTCTGACTTTTAATAGCTACGACTACCATAAGTTCTACTTGTATGACGTAGACGAACGATACGAAGGACTGATAGGTAATGACTTACTTAAACAACTAGAAGCAATTATTGACCTTAAACACCTGATGTTACGAACTAAAACAACTTGCATCCCGATTGTTAACAACTTGAATTACGTAATTGAATTACCACCGCGATGCGAGCTACGCGTTAAAATCCCGACAGACCAACACTCTGGCGAAGCTATTCTTGAGTTCCAAGAATTTACTTCCGGTGTGCGAATGCCTAGTGCATTAGTCAATTGTACAAACGGATACGCATTGACAGTTATTCAGAACGCCTTAGACAAAGCTATGACCTTGACCATGACACGACCCTTTGCAGTAACAATGTATCACACAGCTGATTGTGAACTTAATTACACAGGACATAGTATGGACATAGAAACTGATAAACTATTAGAAGAAAATTTACACAAGCTTAGACTCGATCACACAAATAACCAAGAACGTGAGAAAATACTGAAACTTTGCAATGAGTACAAGGATATATTTTACTGTGACCAAATTCCTTTAAGTTTTACAAAACAAGTCAAACACAAAATTCGTACTAAAAATGAGGACCCAATTTTTGTTAGACCTTACAGACAAGCTCCTGCACAAGTAGAAGAAATTAACCGACAAGTAAAAAAGTTACTAAAAGACAACGTTGTACAAGAATCCCATTCTCCATGGAACGCACCAGTACACCTGGTTCCAAAAAAATGGATGCGTCTGGGGAGTGCAAATGGCGAATGGTTATAGATTTTAGACGACTGAATGACATCACAGTGGACGACCGATACCCTCTTCCTAACATTAACGACTTGTTTGACAAATTAGGGAAGAGTTCCTACTTCAGTACGCTTGACCTAGCAAGTGGCTACCATCAGATAGAAGTGGAAAAGCAGGACAGGGAAAAGACTGCCTTCAGCACCCAAAATGGCCACTATGAATTTTTCCGAATGCCGTTTGGACTTAAGACCGCTCCAGCGACATTCCAAAGAGCCATGGACAATGTTCTAAGAGGCCTGCAGGGAATACACTGTATGATCTATTTGGATGACTTCATCGTATTCTCTTCAAGCTTAGAAGAGCTTATTCACAAACTACGACTTATATTTGACAGACTCAGGATGACAAACTAAAAAGTACAACTTGACAAGTCTGAATTTTTAAGGAAAGAAGTCCTCTATTTAGGTTACACCATAACTAAAGACGGACTTAAGCCCAACGACGACAAGGTAGCAGCAGTATTAAACTACCCCTTACCAAAAACGACAACTGAAATAAAGAGTTTCCTTGGGCTCATTGGCTATTACAGACGTTTTATAAAGGACTTTGCCCAGGTTACGAAACCAGTTTTTTTTTTTTTTTTTTTTTTATTATTATTAGTTCAGGCCTCAGCATTATATGGCTTGTGTCACAGAACGTATAGACTTCCTGAAGCAGAAAGTCTATGCGTGGGCAAACCGTATTCGTCGCTACAGAGAGCGTGTGGATAGATATTACCAGAATCGCCTTTTCCAAAGTGATCAAAGGAAGGTGTATCGAAACTGGGAGGGAACTGACCAACGTGTGGATGATGGGCAGCTGCCGGATACTACTGCCATGATTAACTTCTGGCGTGGTATTTGGTCGGTGCCCGTTGAACATACGGAGGGTGATTGGATGAGTGTTGTCGAACATGCATGTGAGTCAATCGAAACCATGGAATCTGTGTCTATCAGCCCCATAGACGTTAGTTGTGCAATTCGTACGGCTCCGAACTGGAAAAGTCATGGACCGGATGGATTGCACAACTTGTGGTTTAAGTGGATTCGATGCTCACATCCATGTTTGGCAATACAATTTCAGGAAGCCCTTGAGCTTGGTTCTCTTCCCAGTTTCATGACAACTGGCTTCACCTCCTTGCTCCATAAGTCCGGTAGTACCACGGAAGCTAAAAATTATAGACCCATTACATGCTTGCCCACTATGTACAAGCTCCTTACATCCATTCTGAGAACAAAAATGTATTCGCATATTGTTACGAACAATATTTTGGTCCTCGCTCAGAATGGATGTAGGGTTGGGTCCCGTGGTACTAAAGAGCTCCTCCTCATAGACACTACCATTTGCCAACAAGTCCGGCGGAACAGAGGGATCCTTTCTACTGCCTGGATTGACTACAAGAAGGCCTATGATTCAGTGCCTCATTCATGGCTAGAGAGGATCTTAGAGTTGTATAAAATCGATACAACTCTGAGATCTTTCTTAGGTGCGTGTATGAGGCAGTGGACCACAGTTCTTCGTCAACCAGGTTGTGGAGACAGCCTTTATGGTTCGCAGGACTTTAAAAGGATAGAGCGAGGCATATTTCAGGGTGACAGTTTGAGTCCTTTGTGGTTTTGCCTAGCACTGAATCGTCTCAGCACTTTGTTGAAGGATTCAGGGTTAGGCTATCGGCTACGGAGAGAGGGCGAGATCATTTCTCATCTGCTGTACATGGATGACCTCAAGTTGTTTGCACTGAAACATCCAGACTTGATGGAGTTACTGAAAATCACAGAAGTTTTCAGTAAAGCCATCAACATGGAGTTCGGTGTGGACAAATGTGCGGTCATGCATGTGCAGCGGGGGAAAGTTGTAAATTCTATGAATTTGCAGCTTTCTGAGACAATGACACTCAAATCTCTCTCTGAGACCGAGACCTACAAATACCTTGGTATGTCACAATCGTTGGGTATCATGGACAGGGAGATTAAGCAGTCGGTGAAGGAGCGCTTCTTCTGCCGCCTGACCAAAGTACTTAACAGTCTTTTGTCAGGTGGCAATAAGGCGCGTGCCTTCAACGGTTGGGTGATGCCCTTGCTCATATACTCTTTTGGCATACTAAAGTGGACTCAAACTGAGCTTGACGCCTTGGATAAGAGAGTCCGTCAACTGCTTACGTCACATCGTATGTTACAGCCGCGCTCGTCTGTTATGAGATTGTACATACCACGGAAGTGGGGGGGGTCGTGGCTTTTTAAATGCCAAGAACCTCCACAACCGTGAAGTGTGCAGTCTCAGGGAGTACTTCCTAAACACCGAGTGTGGGTTGCATCGTGATGTGGTGGCAGTTGATAAGACTCTCACACCGCTCTCCTTGGCAAACGAGAATTGGCGCAAACCATCGGTGTTGAGTACCGATGACCGCAAGGACGTATGGAAGGGCAAGGAGCTGCACGGGCGGTTCTATCGGGCCTTAACAGGGCCTGATGTGAACTTGCTCGCGTCGGTGAACTGGCTACGCTTTGGTGACCTCTTTGGGGAAACTGAGGGTTTTGTCTGTGCAATTGCGGACGAAGTTATCAAGACGAATAACTACCGGAAATATATTATGAAGGACGGTACGGTCGACATTTGTCGGGCATGCCGCCGTCCCGGGGAGTCCCTCAGGCATATAATTTCCGGCTGTTCTCATCTTGCTAACGGAGAGTACTTGCACAGACACAACCAAGTAGCCAGGATCATCCATCAGCAAATTGCCCTTCGGTATGACCTTGTCGAGTCTGAGGTGCCGTACTATAAGTACGTACCGGCGCCAGTTCTCGAAAATGGTCGTGCATTGCTCTATTGGGACCGCTCTATCATCACGGACAGGACTATTGTTGCCAATAAGCCTGGCATTGTGCTGGTAGACCGGTCCCAACGCTGGGCAGTGCTCGTCGACATCACCATTCCACACGATGAGAACCTCGTGAAGGCCGAAAAGGACAAGCTCAGCAAGTACCTTGACTTGGCTCATGAGGTGACCGCCATGTGGAATGTTGACTCGACGATCATTGTCCCGATAGTTGTTTCGGCGAACGGCCTTATAGCGAAGAGCCTCGACCAACATCTTAAGAGGCTCTCGCTAGATGGTTGGATTAAGGGTCAGATGCAGAAGGCAGTACTCCTTGACACGGCGCATATAGTCAGGAGGTTCCTCACTCTGCAGCCCTAGCCACCGGTAGTTTGGGCCCTGCTCCGCTACCGTTGGTACCCTAGGTTTAGGTTTTTTATAATATTTTTATCTGCTTTTATTTAAAGAAATATTGTAAAAAATTTAAATTTAAGATAAATAGATAAATAAAGTGAATAATAATAATAATGTTTATTGACATAATAATTGTACAGAACAGTAATGAATCCATAGGCTCCCGAACTAGTAAGAACTGTGTTTCAGGAGCCAGTGACTTCTCCCATATACAAATTATGCCTCATTCAGTTAAAACCCAAACAAACAAAAGAAAAACATAATTAAATTACACTAAAAATAAAATTTAAACAATTCAATTAAAATTAAAACAATGATGTTAGTAGTGAATCACTGTTTGTGATTGTAATGTGTGTATTTGTGTATGTGTGTTGTATGTATGTGATCATGTATGTGTGTATTTAGTGTGTAGTAATTTGCCAGTTATTATTTATGAAGCCTTCAAAAGTAAAAATCTGATAACATTTTTTCAATTCCGTCATAGTCATATTTCTTTAACCAGTTAACTAAAGTGTTCTTAATTTGTCTATTACTATGTTTTTTAACGTTATATTCCTTGTTAAATTTGTTGTATAGGTGTGGAACAACAACATTATACTGTTTATGCGCAAATTTTGTTTTCACACGTGCAATAGGACATCGGTAGACTCTCTTGGTTAGTTCAGGTAAGGTAGGCACAGTTTTCCTATGATACCTTCGGATACTTTCAAATATAAATAATTTTCTTCTAGTGAGAACACTTGCGTTCTCGTAAAAAGCGGTAGTGGGATGTCTGTAAGGCAGATATTGCAGTACTTTTAGTATGGCGCGCTGTGCACGCTCCGCAGTGATGAGGTGAGTTTTAGCTGCACTACCCTATGCGCATATACAGTACCTAATAATACACTCACATAATGCCTTTTAAAATTGTATGACTAATTTAAGATCTGCCACTGTTCTAAGGGTTTTAAATGCATACATTAGTTTCCTTATCCTCGAAGCAAGCGAAGTTATGTGAATGGTCCAATTAAGTTTATCATCTATTAATACTCCGAGATATTTAATAGAGTCGACACGGGATAAAGCTGCACAGGAACATTGAGGAGAATGAATGTCATTACATTTACACGGAAAAGTATGTATTTTTACACCAAAATCATTTTCAGGGCCACTCGAAGACGTCTTACTGTAGCACATAAACTTAGTCTTACTAGTATTCAGTGATAATAGACTGTTTTCGAGCCATTGTGTTACTTTAGTAAGGCAGTTCTCAGCCAGTTTCGCAACTCCTTGCCAAGTTTTATCATGTAAAAGCAGCACGGTGTCATCCGCGAACATCAACAAATCAAGGCCAGGTAAAGTAGTGCTACATAGATCATTAATATAAATCAGAAAGAGTGTAGGTCCCAGCGTACTACCTTGCGGCACGCCGTAGTTACACACTGCGCCATCACTATCATAACCTTCAACCCTTACCCGTTGACTCCTTCCAGATAAATAATCTGCGAACCAGGCACAGGCTATGCCTCTGCTGCCAACGTTCTCTAACCGCGTTAACAAGATAGGAATATAGACTGTATCAAAAGCCTTTTGGAGATCTAAAAATACTCCTAGACACTTATCACCAACATCCATCCTCCAACCAACCTCCAACCATCCAACCGCATCCTTTGTCGACCTCCCTTCTCTGAAACCGTATTGATTTTGTTTAAGAAGTCCATTTTTCTCAAGGTTCTTTCCATTTTTCACCTCATCACTCTTATTTTGACCAGTTTTTCAAGGATTTTAGAAAGGGTTGAAAGTAGAGAAATCGGTCTATAGTTCGATGAACTTCTTTTATCAGCTGCTTTGAAACTCGGACAAACAACAGCTTTTTTAATAATAGTTGGAAATATTCCTCTACCCAAGCTTAAATTGCATATAAACGCGATTGGTTCTGACAAAAACATTATAAATTGTTTTAGAAAGCTTGCAGTGATTTTCCCAGCCTGGCGCGCTATGAGATTTTAGTTCTAAAATCACACCCTTAACTTCAATTGGGTCAGTGGGAAGTAGTGCCATAGAGTTGAGGGGCGGGTTTGGTGATTTTGCTAAAAGAGCCAAGTCACTTTCTGTTGTTTGCATGCTACTCAGCGTTTTATTAGCTAGCGTTCTACCAACAGAGGTAAAGTAGGCATTGACAGTATTAAGCGATTGTACTGGACTATTTGTAATGTTTAATAACTCACGAGACTATACTTTTGTTTGGTTAAAATTACACACTTCTTTAATTACTTTCCACGTCTCTTTAACATTTCCTGTACTTTGAATTAATTTATTTTTATAATACTCCCTCTTTAAATTTCCAATTATTCTATTGCATGAATACCTACACTTAATATATTTATTTTTTAGTTTATCGTCGTCTGGTGACTTTTTTACTTTCATATGTAATTTATCTCTTATTCTTATGGACCTGACTACTCCTCTAGTTATCCAAGGTTTAAGCGGTTGGTGTCTTTTTGTAATTGTTTTCATTTGTGTATTATCGTTAATTATTGTAATAATCCTACTAATAAAAAGCTCTGTTGCTATATTAACATTAGTCATATCAAATAAATCTTGCCAGTGCTCTTCCATAAGCAAATCTTTAATGCCTTTATAATTAACTGTCACTTTATTAAACTTGATTGGGCTTTTAATTACTTTAGTATTATCAATATAAAGCAAAATGGGTGAATGATCTGTTAGCAGTTGTTCAAATACTATTGTTTTCCAAATACCTTGAGCTTTGACCATAAAATGATCGATGCATGTTTTTATTCTAGTAGGACGATTGACTCCTTGTCTAAGTCCGTGCATTGCCATTAAATTAAGATAGTCATGTGAACATGCACATAACGAAGTACTAATCATTATGTCTAAATTAATATCTCCGGTGAATATTATATTTTTGGTAGTGATTCCTTTCAGAATTGTGTCCACTGAATCTAAATATTTACTAGCACTACGAAAACTTGGAGATCGATATGTACAAATTATTGTATAATCAGGTGAAATTGTAATTACTAGTAAATTCCCTTCAATAACATTTGGTTCACACGAGGATTTTATTTCATGTCGAACATAAGCAACAACTCCGTCATTTTGATTCAAACTGTTCTTCGTCCAGAACATATTATAGTTATTTAGGCTAGGTGGTGGATTTTGACGGCTAGTCCAGCATTCTGTCAGTACGAAAACAACTATGGAGACATCAAGACTTGATACAAATGCCGAAAATAAATCAAAGTTACAGTTAATACTACGAATGTTAACTGTTAAAATCATAAGCGAGTGATGACTAACTACATCAATGTTTAAAAGTTTCAGACAACCGTTGGAGCCAGTAAGTGATAGACATTCAATCTTCTCCGAGTTGTAAACTTCCGTTATAAAAGAATAATAAAAGAATTGTCATCCATTATTTAATAAGTGAGTGATAGTGTGCAAAATGTTCATCCAAAATAGCATTTTCTTGATATGCAAAAACAGTATAAACGGCTCGTACGAATAAAAACTTAAATTGAAATGTATTATTATAATAAAAAAATGTCCTATAAAATATTTATGGTAGTAAAATTGTGTAATTTTTTTTATGTTCAAGAGTGAAAGTATATGTATATTGTCTCTTGTTTAGTGCGAGACAAAGGCAGCATTAGAATTAATTTGTTGTTACATATATTGTCATTTTGACATTGACAATTTGACAATATATGTAACTATTGTCGCACCCATGCAGGTCTTTGATGGGAACGATATTATCGAAGCTGTTGATTACTATGTCTACTTAGGTCAGACGATCCAACTGGGTACATCCAACTTTGACAATGAGGTCAACCGACAAACACAACTCGGATGGGCGTTCGGGAAATTACGCCATATCTTCTCGTCACAGATACCGCAGAGCCTTAAGACGAAAGTTTATAATCAGTGCGTGTTGTCAGTGATGACATACGGCACTGAGACGTGGTCGCTAACTATTAGTCCACAAGCTCAAAGTCGCGCAGCTTGCTATGGAGAGAGCTATGCTCAGTGTTTCACTACGTGATAAGATCCGTAACGAGGAAATCCGTAGAAGGACCAAGGTGACCGACATAGCTCTCAGAATTTGCAAGTTGAAGTGGCAATGGGCAGGCCATATAGTTCGCAGAGCCAACAACCGCTGGGGAATAAAGGTTCTCGACTGGCGACCACGAACAAGCAAGCGAAGTGTAGGGAGACCCCCCATACGATGGACGGTCGACATTGTAGCCATCGCATGTAGTCGGTGGATGGGGGCGGTACAAGAACGTTCGTCGTGGCTCTTTGGGGGAGAACTATGTTCAGCAGTGGACTTCTAAAGGCTGAAATGATGATGATGATGTTGATGATTATTACATTACTGTCGTAATATTATACAACTAAATTGAATTTTGCTTGTCACACTTGACAATTTTCATTATGTCGTGCAATATGGTAACCATTTTTACTTGGGTTCTTAAACACCATGGAGACTAAATAAAACGCGATATTTTGCTTGAAAAAAAAAATAGATTGGCGCGGTATCTATTTGCCACTAGAAATCGTATTTCAAAATCTTTGGTTTATGATAAAATCTAGAGGTTAGTGTTTTTTCTTGATCAAATATGAAAGAGTTCTGTCTGTCTTTGCCTGGAAGATATCGCTTTTAGCGACAAGACCGCCCACTGTGCCTGTTCTTTTAAATAAATTCTTGTATATTTTTTCCATTCCTTGTATAAAGTGTTTATTATTATTATTAAATATGGAATAGTTCTGAAAATACTAAAAATCAAAAAATTTGGTTTCTATCTATATCAGCCTTCATCACACCACTGTTGGGTATAGGCCTCCTCATGTGCACGATATTCTTTCCGGTCCTGCGCAAAGCGAATCCACTGCCTTCCTGCCACCATCATGACGTCGTCTGGCTATCGTGCAGGTGATTTACGTCTTAATCTACGTCCTTTTCTTGGCCACCATTCCACAACTGCCATTATCCATCTGCCATCTTCTCGTCTCGTTAAATGCCCTACATATTTTTGTTTACTTGTATTGATTTTTTCTATTGCTATGATTCAGGTTTATATGTGCTATGGACCCTGGTATTGCCAGGTTCCACAGTATAATGTAAAAAGCCCTTTACAGAAAATATTATAAACCCCAATATTTTCGCAGGTGAATTACCTTCACCTGCCTTCTTCAGCCGGTTTCCAAGGCAGTGCAGCAAACTACCAGGATGACATAGCTTTACTGATAGTGACGGACCCCTTCAAGTATACAACGTTCATCCGGCCCGTGTGTGTGACTTTGATGTCGTTTTCGAGAGAAGACAGCTGAAGCCGGGGAACATGGGGACGGTAAGAAGTCATGAAAGAATAATACTTTAAGAAAGATCTAAATTTAATCTTGAAATTCTCTTTGGCTTTATATTTACCTGTAGCTTCTGCTGTTCTGTCATGCAGAAATCAATACACTCTTTGACATTCGCAATAGTTTCCAAGTTATAGCCCGTTTAATTTTGTCAGGTGTCATCCAAAATGAAGATATCGATGAGATCTATCATTTCTGCAAAGAAACTACTAGTCTAGGATCAGTGGTTTAAGAGTTATAGCCCTTTTAAGTTTGACGTCTGCCATCTAAAACGAAGATATCGATGAGATCTGTCATTTCTGTAAATAAACTTTTAGTTTAATATTAATATTTTCCGAGTAATAGTCCTTTTAAGTTTGACAGCTGTCATCCAAAACGAAGATATTGATGAGATCTATCACTTCTGTATTTCTGTGTATTTTCGTTAGAAAAAACCATAAAGCTCCCAAAGGTAGGTATGGTTCTATAGTAGCTGTGGTAGAGAAAACGTTATTTTTTGTTGCTTTTCCCGAATTCCCCACAAGGGACTTACTTTTCACCAGTGGCCTGGCCGTGTTGACAGTACTTGGCCTGATGGATGAATAATTCCCACAGTACACAAAAAAAACCCAGAAAATTGCAATGCCTCCAAAGCACCACCCTTACATGCAATACATTTATTTTTCTTATCTTCATCAACAAGCACTCTGTAACACAATTGAACAAGGTGGAAATGAGTTGAAACATATGATTGTCACATAATGAAATACATAGTGACAGTCCTGAAATTTAAATTAAATGGGCACCTTACTGATAATTATATGCTAGCAACTGTGTGAAAGGGACACAGCGACAAAAAATTGTCTCACTCGAGACCGTTTTTCCTCATAACTACATTGAATTAAAAAATAACGTTATTTAGTTGTAATAAGGTTTAAACTCATGTTACATTAAATGACGAGTGATCCTTCCGATTACATTAGTATATAAATAAATTCCTTGGCCCGTTGTATGTACATCTCGGATACTTTCTTACGCAACCGATCACGATGACCCTACATTATTGACCACATCATAGCTTTACATCAGGTGATCAAGGTTATGTTTAATCATTTAGAAATAATTAATAATAATTACAAATATTAGAAGTACAAACATTAGAAACGGGATATTTACCATGGATACTAAGTATACAGAGTATAAGTATTTCGGCACTGTTGCAAGTGCCACGGATCACGGATCACGATCGGTGGAGTGTTCACGGATGCACTGAAGTAACTGCGGGTTGAAAGTTTTTTTACGAGCAGACAAAATGTTCTACCTTCTTTCTAATGTTTATACTTCATAATGTTTGTTACCAACATATGGTTACCAAGGTATTTTTTAACAATATTATATTAACAAATATTCCAATATACCAACATTTGAACAAAATAACTTCAGCCGTCAAAAATACTTTATCAATTCACCGGACTCTAACTCACTGGATTGAGATACCAATTACACGAGATCTAAATCAAACCCTAAGCTATCTAACAATGAAAACCGCATCGCAATCATATCAGTAGTTTTTACGTGATGCGTACAGACAAACAGAAAGAAAGAAAAGATTAACAAAAAAAATAATTATTCAATACCTTTTTGAATAGTAGCACCCAAGAGCATTTTTTTCATTTGAATTCATTAAGTAGTTTGGGTGCGATGCGCGGTCAAGATGCGGACAACCAGACAGACAAAATTAAAAAGTAAAACAGTTTGGCTTCAGTATGGAATATAGAGAACCATCCAAAAAATATTTTTATTATTTAATTATTAACATAACTTTGGACCCATATCCCGCAGAAACCCTTTAATTTTTCGACATAAAACGTGTCTTCAATTTTAACCCATCATATAACTTACGACAGTGCCAAGTGGCATCAAAACCCGTCCATTACTTTCAGCGTGGTACATGTTCTTTTAAATAAGTTTCAACCCCTAAATAATAACCTCCTACCTACTCGTAGTATGAATTCAAATCATACCAAGTTTCATTTAAATTCATTCAGTAGTTTCGGCGTGATGCCTAGCCAAGATACAGTCAGACAGACAGACAGACAGACAGACAGACAAAAATGAACTGATACTGTTTTGGCGTCAGTATCGAATCTAGAGTAAGGTCCAAAAAAATATCTAAATATCTTCAATGTACAGAATTGGACCCGTTACAGTTTTAGTATAAGTATAGATATATATATATATATATATATATATATATATATATATAATATAAAAATACATACATATATACTAATAATATTAATACATACTAAAATAAATAGGACCTACACACAAAATACATTACACTACATAAGCATATTAAACATAAAAATAAGTAAATACAGCAACATGTCATAGCGTAAGTATCTATTGTCCAACTTCATAGTATGAATTCTAATCATATCTACCAAGTTTTAGTTGAATTCATTCAGCAGTTTTGGCGTCATGTGCGGTCAAGATATAAATAGACGGAGAGACAAAAAAAAACAGTTTTGGCTTCAGTATCGAATATAGAATACCCTACAAAAAAATATTATTTTTTACTTTAAACTTAACATAATTTTGGATCCCTTTACCGCAGGAACCCTTTACTTTTTCGGGATAAAAATATTCCCCAATTTTAACCCGTCATATCAACTATGACTGTGCCAAGTTGCATCAAAATCCGTCCAGTAGATTCAGCGTGGTACGTGTTCTTTTAAATAACTTTCAACTCCTATCCCACGGGAACCCTTTAATTTTTCGGGATAAAAGTATCCTATGCCCAACCTCGTAGTATGAACTCAAATCATACCAAGTTTCATTAGAATTAATTTAAGGTTGCTCAGCGAGCTATGGAGAGAGTTATGTTTGGAGGTTCTCTGATGGATAAGGTTCGTAATGAATTGATCCGACAGAGAAAAAACAAGATAACTGACATATCCATCAGGGTAAAGAAGCTAAATTGGCCGTGGGCTGGACAGATTTCCCGAAGAAACGAAATTCATTTTGGGGTAGATGAGTTCTCTAGTGGAGACCACATTTAGGCACCGTGTCTAGGTGGAGTGACGACCTGTGAAAAGCGGCTGGAAGAAAATTGTCGAGGAGAGCTGAAGAACGAGATCACTGGCGTGCACTAGGAGAGCTACGTCTGATGATGATTATTGAACCAAAGTACTTTTCACCTAACAACCTATCTAAGCACATGGGTTGATCTGAAAGTTTCTAGCTTTAGATAGTATACCTAGTTATTCTATCATCATCATCATCAGCCTGTACTCGTCCACTGCTGGACATAGGCCTCTCCTAATGTCTCTCTTAGTTATTCTATGGCTTGAGCTAAAGTTTGTTACTTTATTTATTTACTAGCATTTGGCCGCGCGGGCTACAGTTTATCGCAAAAAAACATGTAAGTATATGTTCTTATTTTTCCATATTGTCTATGTTTTTCTAGGATATTAAAAACCAATGCAAAAGTAGGTATAGCACCAACGCTCTTGATTTTTTTTGAAAGACTTTTTATTTCGTTTTCATGGCAACCGTTCCTTACAGCGAGTAAACAACATTTTCCAGTTTTCCCGTGGAAAATCTCAATTTTCCGGGATAAAAAGTATTCTATGTTATATTCCAGGGTATAAGCTATCTCCATTCCAAATTTCATTAAAATCCGTCTACCTATTATCGCGTGAGAGCTCCTCAAACAAACAAACAAACAAACAGACAACGTCTCATTTTTATATATTGGTATGCATCTGATTCAAACACTGAGCTGCATTAGTAGGAACTAGGGCATGCAAACATGATACCCGAATAACCGAAAAACCCAAACAACCGACTGATTACAAACTCGGGTTTTTAAGATTGAAAACCCGAGTTTTTCGGGTATTTCGAGTTTTTTCATTTATGATGGTTTATGTAAATTACTACCACCAGAACATTAAAAAAGAATCAAACTTCTCAAAAACTTACTGTTTCCTTATTTCTGGGCGGATTTCTAGGACGTTGTTCGTTATGTAATGGAGTTCCACGATTTTAAAAATGAAATTTTTTGGCCCTTGCATGTTTTAATTGATCTATTAATAATGAGAATATTAGAAAAAAGTATTTTTTACCTCATATATTAATTAGTTATAAAATAAATTGAAGCCAAAGTTGTACTCAGTCAAGTAGGAGTTCTATTACGTCACTAAATGAACTTGTTATAAAATAAGAACTAATGTGTTATATTGAAAACAGCATATATTTATCGAAAGTTTATTAAAATCATAATAGAGGTATAACATTTACTTAACTTACCCACATTGGTGTAATTCGAATCAAAATATAATATTACGTCACTTTTTGGTACTTTGTACTTGACACCAATATATTTAATGTAAATCAAACGACATATATGATGTTTTTATATAAACACCTAAAAGAGGTGCATATATATACCCATTTTTAATATTTTAACATCGCACATTTACCTACAATTATTAAAAAGTAATTAATTTAAATAACACAGCTCAAGTAGGACACGTCACGGTAATGAAATGAGACTTGAAGTATAGGAACTATAAAGCATTGCTTACATCAGTGGCGATTCGGCCAAGTGCAAGTCGGACTCCCGCGAAAGAACTCAAGCTGAATGCAAGAAACACATTAAGGATAGTACGGATCCCTTGGTGCGCGAGTCCAACTCGCATTTGACTGGTTTTTATGTTACCATCGAGCCAACTCAAGACTTCGCCACTGGTTTTACATTAAATAAATAAAGAAAACAACAAAAATAATTTTCAAATATCAAACACAACTCTACGAATAAGTAATAAGTCTTATATTAAGACTTATTATTTATTCGAAGACACAACTACAACAATAATTAGACACATCTGTCCTAATGAGAACAAACCAAAACAATAATAATTAAGTAAAAAAAAAAACTAGGTGGGTACACACGCAACATCAAAAACTAAGTGTCTAAGTAATCATTAAAAAAAACAGCCACAGTTTACAAAAAAATTAATGAGAACAAAACAATAATAATTAAGTAAAAAAAACTAGGTGGGTACACACGCAACATAAAAAAACTAAGTGTCTAAGTAACACAGTTACAAAAAAATAATAACTATCATTGAGAATTATTGTTCAAACATACAGTACAAATGTAGTCGAAAAAGGTTGTACCGCTACATGAAAAGCACGACCATGTCTTGCATATCATGCATTTAACCATTCTTTGAAGAATAAATAGCTTGCGAGTCTTACAAAGATGACAAGAAAATGTCTTTACTTAAATCTATGAGACTATGCTAAAAGTAAAATTTAAACACTTCTATAAATATATTATGGAATTTGTACAAATTGACTTCGAACAAGCGAATACGCTAATGGCAGTATGCACACCGGCACGGTTGGAAAACGGCCAATATACAAAGTTGGCACAGAGTACATACAGCTAGCGAATTACCTAAATCTTATTGCAATAAGTCTCAATAACATTTCATTGAAATCAGTAAGAAAATATGAAAAACAGGGGAAGACGGAGTTACTTCTGAAATTTGAACGCGGCAGGAAAATCTGTACTTCGAGCGTTCCAGAAGTTGTTTAACTCTGCTCTGAACAATGGGAGAACATTAAAGGCGTGGAAAAGTAGCATGATAGTTTTGTTTTTATAAACAGGAGATAAAACGCTCCTTAAAAACTATATAGGCCCATCTTGCTTCTGAGCCACGTCTACTCGTATAAGCTGTTTTCGAGGGTAGTTTCAAGATTTGACGAGTTTCAGCCTCCAGAGCAGGCTTGGTTTTGAGGGGGTTACGGGACAATGGACCACATCCACACATTGTAGCAGGTTATGCAGGATACTGAAGAGTAAAACCAGCCCCTTTTGTGGACTACGAGAAAGCCGTTGACTCTGTCAAAACCTGGGCTGTTTTCGAATCCCTGCAGCGATACCGAGTGGACTAGCGATACATCGAGGTGATGCTTGTATGATGCCGTATGTGCTTTCATGTCCAGAAACAGCAAACAAAAATTATCCAGCTGCGTAGGGGACTGAGACAGGGAGATGTCATATCCCTCAAACTGTTCACTAACAACCTGAAAGATATGTTTAAGGCTCTGAACTGGAAAGGAATGGGCATTAACATAAATTAATGGCATATACATCTGGCACCTCCATTTTGCCAATGATATTGTCCTTATAGCGGAGTCACTGCAGTATCTCGAACAAGTGCTGAGCAACCTAGTTCACGCCACTAGTCGTATCGGTTTGAGGATGAACATGGATAAAACCAAGGTTATGTTTAACGACCTTATTACCCGGCAACCGATCGTCGTTAACGGTTTTAACGGCCCTTGAAGTTGTTCAGATATATGTTTACATTCGGCAGACTATGCAATTAGGTAGGAATAACTTCGAAAGGGATCAAAATCAATAGGAGGACACAGCAGGGATGGACACCATTTGGCAAACTATGTCAGGTCTTCTCGTGATCCATACCACAGTGCCTAACAAGAAAGTATGCAACGCGTGCATTTTACCAGTTATGACTTAAGGAGCCGACACGTGGACACTCACAGCGAGGATGGTCCGCAAATTTAAAGTCTCTCGGTGAGCTATGGAGAGCTATGCTCGGAGTTTTTCTAAAGAACAGGATCCGAACCAAGAGAACCAAGGTAATCGACATAGCTCAAAGAATTAGCAAGCTGAAGTGGCAATGGGCCAGTCACATAACTCGAAAAAACCGACAACCTTTGGGGTAAACGAATTCTAAAGTGGAGACCGCGTTTAGGCAAAGAGTGTAGAGCGCCCACCGCCCAGGTGGAGTGAAGACTTGCGAATAGCGGCTGGTAGCATCTGGATGAGGAGAGCCAAAGTAGGCTCAGTGGCGTTCAAAAGGAGAGGCATATACGTCCAGCAGTGGACGAATACGGGCTGATGATGATGATGAAGCGACAACTTTAAATTGATTGAAAATTAAGACATGAAAGTAGGTCAAGAAAAGTTAGGTAATGCAAATCATCATCATCATCATCATTACAAGCCTGTTTCACTCCACTGCTGGTCATAGGCCTCTCCTAAAGCAAGTCACTGAGCCCTATCTTCGGTTCTTCTCTTCCATCTGCCTCCAGCCACTCTATCGTCGCTCCACCTAGCCCACTGCCACTAATCTTAAGGGCTATGTCCACAACTTTGGATCTCTACGGATCACCTCATTCCGGATACAATCTTTCAGATAAACTCCAAGTATAGCCCTTTCCATAGCCCGCTAAGCGACCTTAAATTGGTGGACTAGTCGTACCGTGAGTGTCCACGACTCAGCTCCATATGTCATAACAGGTAGGATACACTGGTTAAAGCTTTTTTTATTCAAACTTTGTGATAATGGCGACGAGAAGACACGATGAAGTTTCGCAAATGCTGCCCAGCCTAGCTAAATTCTTCTGCTGGTCACTCTCTCGAAGTTGTTTTTACCTAGTTGCAAAGTTTGCCCCCGATAAACATACTCCTGACATGTTCGTTGAACACAACCTTAGTTTTGTCCAAGTTCATCCGGAGAGCAATGCGTTGAGACGAATCAGCTAGGCTGTCCAGCATCTGTTGCAAGTCCCGCAACGTTTCAGCCATAATTACGTAATTACGTATTTTAATTGTCATCCGCAAATCTCAAATGTGAGGTGTACTCACCGTCAATCCTTTCCAGTCCAGAGTCTTAAACATATCCTCCAATGCATTTGAGAACAATTTCGGAGAAATAACGTCCCCTTGTCTCACACCTCGATTCACGAGGATATGCTTAGTCTGCTGGTTCTGTACTTGGACGGTAATTGTTGCGGCGTCATACAGAAATCTCTGCACTTAGATATACCGTCAGTCGACTTGGTATCGTACCACTCGAAAACAGACCAAGTCAAAAGCTTTCTCATAGTCCACAAACGCTAGGCACAGGGGCTGATTATACTTTTCTGTCTTCTGTATAATCTGCTGCACTGCATGGATGTGGTCTATGGTGCGTATCCTCCCCGAAACCCAACCTGCTCTGTTGGATGGAATTCATCGACACTCTGCGCAAATCGATTCGTGATGACTCTCGAAAACAGCTTGTAGACATGGCTCAGGAGGGAAATGGGCCGATAGTTTTTCAAAAGGGTTTTGTCACCCAGTTTGAAAAAAAGAACGAATACACTCTTGTTCCATGCCTTTGGAGTTCTCCTAGAGAAAATGACAGAATTAAACATACGCTGAAATTCTTTAAGCATGTGAGTACCTCCTGCCTTCAGGAGCTCCGTTGTAATTCCGTCCTTATCCGTTATCTAGTGCCCATATTACAGGGTATCCTAGTTTGGGGCTAGGTAATTGGTGTGGAATTGTCCCGAATATTATTATTATATTATTATTATTATTATCAAAATCGTTTATGATTCTCTCGTTGCCGAGGTTTAACCAATAATCGCGGGCTTTTGGCCAAACGAAAATTAGTTTTTGAATTTCATCGAGCGATAAAAACTTGCGTACAATTCTGCACGTATTTAAAATAACGGCTTTCTGGAGCAGAATGAAGGTTAGTTGGTGTATATCCAGTGCTTGCAGGCTAGTGTGTAGTGTGTTTGGTATTACACCTGTGGATGACAAAACTATGGGAATTGTTTTGACTGTCTGAACTCTCCATTGTGTTTTTAATTCTATTGCTAAGTCTGTGTATTTAGTTAGTTTGTCTGTGTATGTGGATGATACATTGTGTGTATTGGGAATGGCAATGTCAATTAGGAAGACAGTTTTTTTCTTTTTGTCGTAGACTGTGATGTCGGGCCTATTGTGATGAATCGTCTTGTCTGTGATATTTGTCCTGTCCCAGTATAATTTATAATCATCTGATTCTAATATTATTTCGGGCGTGTACTTATAGTAAGCGTTTTTTTCTTTAATAATGTTATATTTATAAGCGAGGTATTGATGAATGATTGCTGCGACTTGATCATGCCGATGTTTGTAGTCTGATTGAGTTGTGGACCTACAAGCTCCGGTTATGTGTTGTATTGTTTCCGATGCGCTGTGGCAATGTCTGCAGAGGTCAGAAATGCTATCTTTGATGATGAATTTTCTATAATTTCGCGTATCTATTACTTGGTCTTGAATGGCCAGGATAAATCCCTGTTTCCGGGAACAACTCGCCTCACTTAAGCCATGTGTTTGAAGAAACCTTGTCGACATTTGGGTTCAATCAATTACGGCGATGCCTACCCGTGGAGCGATTTCTGCAACCAGTTTTGTAGTTTTTGTTCTGACTTTGTTATTTTCTCGTTGTTTTGTTGTAAATGATCTTTAAGATTTAGTGGTGTGAACTTATAATCTGCATTTATGATTGCATTGTGTAGAGGAGAACGGTCTGCTTGCTGATGGAAAAAGGATTGCAGTGCCGTTATTTGTGAGTTGTGTAGGTTTTTGATGTCGATAAATCCTCTTCCGCCTTCTCTTTGGGGCAATGTTAACCTTTCGACACAAGAGCGTGGGTGGCGTTTTCTATATTTGGTCATTAATGTGTTTATTGTGCGTTGAAGTTTAGCTAAGAGAGACTGTGGCCAATGAATTATACCAAAAGAGTAAGTAAGAATAGGGATAGCGAAGGTATTGATTGCTTTTATTGTGTTCCTAGCATTAAGTTGGGTGTTGAGTATCTTATGGAGTCTGTTTTTAAATTGTAGCTCTATTACATCTTTTGATTGTTTTTGGTGAATCTGTTGTGATTGGAAATAGCCTAGGTATTTATAGCCAGATATCCGATCTACTGGATCGATATGTTGGCCATCTGTTAGTTCAAGTATATTCTGTTCTATTTTACCTTTATTGACTGATAGGATTTTACACATATCTATTCCAAACTCCATATCTATCTGTTCTGTCTGTCTGTTGAGAATGAATGAGTGATGTTGGCTAGATCATGAATTTCTTGTAGGCTGCTGCCGAAAAGTTTAATGACATCCATATACGTCAAGTGCGATAGGGTATGGAAAGTATTGTCATATTTAATTTTGAAGCCATTGTCATTATTGTTTAACAGATTTGAGAGTGCGTTTAATGCTAAGCAAAACCAGAAAGGACTGAATGAGTCTCCCTGAAAATGCCACGACGGATCGGTATGCTCTCTGTTTCAATTGTTGTGTCACCTATGTTTATTTTCAGAATGGTTTTCCAGTTCAGCATTGTGGTCTTAAGAAAATATACTAACGTTGGGTGGATTTTGTAGTGTTCTAAAATATATACCAGCCAACTATGTGGGACAGGATCGAAAGCTTTTTTTGTAGTCTATGAACATCTTGAATATATCACTTCTTTTTGTAAATGCTTGTTTTGAGGCTATTGTATCTATCGTTAATTGTTCTTTGCACCCTTGACTGTGTCTACGTCATCCTTTCTGTTGTTGAGCAAGCAGTTGATAGGTCTGTGTGTGTCTGTATACTAGTTCACTATTACAAGAAGTTATAATTTTGTAAATATTTTGCAAACAGGTGATTGGTCTATATTTTGAAGGATTTTTGGTGTCTGTTTTATCTTTCGGTAGCATGTAGGTTGTCCCTAAGGTAATGTATGCTGGTATGGTCTCTGGGGATCGTATGAATGAGTTGATATGGTCGAGAATATATGGATGTAAAAACGTTAACTTTTTATACCAGAAGTTGTGTATTTTATCGGACCCAGTGGCTTTTCCAGCTGTGAGTTTTCTTAATGATGTGTTGTAACAAGTCTAAGGTGATATTTTCAAAAGTCATTTGTGGTATGTCTAGTAATGTTTTTGCGTCCTGTGTAATCCATTCATTAAGTGTATGTTCTTTGGGTACTGACCATATATCGCCCCAAAATTTGTGCAATGTCTCGGGGTCTGGTAGTTCTCTATTGCTGTTATCTGGTTGTTCTTTTGATAGTGTTCTGTAAAATACTTTTTCGTTGTTGTTAATAAGTGTATTCTGAGTTTTACTTTTTGTTGTTTCAACATACCTACGTAAACGGCTGGAAAGTGCGTTAAGTTTCTGTTTGAGTGTATCTAAAAAGTGTGCTAATTCGGTGTTTTCTGGTTCATATTGTAAGTGTATTTTATGGTTAATTTTTATTAATTCAACGTATTTCTTTAACCGTGGGCTAGTATCACCTCTCATGTACTCTGTCAGCTTACCTATTTTGACTCTAAGATCGTTTATTCTTTTTTCTAGGCGTTTTAGCCACCTGGGTTTTTGGGCTTTATTTCTTTGTAGACCACCTGTAATTTTTATTTTGCTTCCATTTTCTGTGGCTGCACTATATGCAATATAGTGATGTTTGAATATTTGAGAAATCGGATTCAGTTGTGATATGTTTGGGTAATAAATATTGATTTATATATTGTGTTATAATGGCTAGTTTTTAGATTGTTTTTGTTTAGGAATTGCTGGTCTATTTGTAGGATCAACTCCTCTGAACATTTCAATAGCGTTTGAAAATGTATCTTCTATATTTTTCTGTTTCTGGAGGAATTTGTATTTCTGGTATCGAGGAAGTGAAGTCATCATTGTTAGGTTCTGCTGAGGGTGTTACTATATCAGTTTCAGTAATTGTGCATTGATTTGTGTTCTCAGCAGTGCCATAAGATGTAAATTTGCTAGTGTTAATTTCTGTAGTTAAATGATTGTTCAGTTGTTGTATTTATTGTTTGACATTCAGATTGTGATATGGATAATTCTACTGAGATTTCATCTCTTATTTGTTGTAATCTATTGCAGTCTATGAGTTTGTTGTTGTCAATTACTCTGCGCTGGTCAGCTATTCTTTGTTCAGATAAGTACATGGGATATTCCAGGGTGCTGTGCAATAACACCTCTGTGAAGTGGTTGTCTATAGGCTGATTTGTTTGTTTTTAGTTGGGTGATTCTATAATATTTTTTCATTATTGTTTCATTGAACTTATTTGTCCATCTCATTCTTTGAGTTGTGTTTGTGCTTTGTGTTGGTACTGCGCAAGATAAAGATATTCATCTCTTCAGTCCATTTCTTGCGTGCACGTGTTACAACCTTAGAAGGTGCAGGATCAGTAACTGGTGTCTCCTGCACAACATCTTCGGTTCATGAAAACGTATTTTCTGTATCGGTGCGGTTGTTTATCTCATGGTCCGTATGGAAAGCATTAGTCGTTTGACAGTTTAAGACCCTCACCCGGAGATTCTTCTCGCCCCTGACCCTGGGAGGTCTCTGCTTACTGTCATCAGCATTCCTCCTAGAGCCGCCGGGCACTTGGGGTCAATTTTTAGGATTCGTATTCATAATGTTTTGTTATTTGGACGGCGGAGCTCATCTCGTTTGTCCATAGCAAATGAGCACGCAGTAAGGTACCTAATTGAGTACCTAATTGAGGTCAATTGCTGACCGATTTTGTTTGAAAGGGTTACTTTCCAGGTGGTCCCATATAAATTGTAGCAAAATTGGTTCAGTGGTTTATTGGAGCATAGATAGTTTTTTTAGTAAATCTAGTTGATTTTGTGTGGCATCTCTTAGATTTATAAACTGATTTAGATGGTTGTTTTTTATTCAAAAGAGTAGGCTTTCATTGTAGTCCCATACAAAGTTCATCAAAATTTGTTAAGTAGTTTTTATTAGAAAATCTATTAGTTTTATAGTTTATGTTCTCTAATATCTTGGGATTTCTGAACCGAATTAGATGATGGTTTTTACTTGAGAAAGCTGACCTCCAGTGTGCTACACTACAGTACAAATTTCATCAAAATTGTTTTAGAAACTTTAAACAACCTTTAATTAAATTCACTGGGTTATTAAGCTTGGGCCTAGTTTGAAGTCAATTTTGTACCATTTGACGACTTCCATAGGTGCTGAAGTTTTGCATATGGGTAGTTCTGATGACAATTATGGTAGGTATTATTGAGCTGACCTGATGATGGAGCCGGAAGGTAGTAAAAGGAACTCGACAATCGGATGATGGAAACCCTTCGACTTAGGGCTCATTTGGTTTATCTTGATGAGTTCTCTGGTCTTATGTGGTATCCAAAGTCTGGTGATGGAGCTGGTAGGTAGTCAAAGGAACTCATCAATCAGATGATGGAACCTCTTCGAGTTTGGGCTCATTTGGTTTGTCTTAATGAGATGTCTGATCTTATGTGGTATCCAAGGTCTGATAATCTTTCCGGATTTTAGTCAAATGAACTCAACAATCGGATGAGGGAACCCGTTCGAGTTTGGGCTCTTTTGGTTTGTCTTAATGAGTTTTCTGGTCTTATGACTAGATAACTTTTCCAGTGTGAGATTTAACTCTGTCGCCACATGAAAGGGAAATTTATTTTTCAAACTCAAAGCATACCTGATTGACCTAATGTTATGGATTTGATCTATTTATAATATTTAATGTTTTCCTATTGTTTGTGAGATGATGATTGTCTTGTTTTTTTTAGTTGAAATGCAGCAAAAAACGTTTTTTATTTTCATTAAATTGGTTTAAATTGACATCTGAATTTATATAACTATGCAATTTTGCTATGTCCTTTGCTATTTTAGCAACTTTGATATGCCTTAATTTATATTTTTTTATTCAAAATGATTTATTTTAACAGTTAAGTAGGTACGACATTACCCATTGTTCGCTAGTTTTCTTAAAATTATAATAGCTTGTAGGGATAAAAAACAAAAGAGGGCATCAAGAATCCCCAGTCTCCCTAAATGTTATGTAGTTATGTGTTAATTTGTCCTTCAGAGAAACTATGAGCACGGTTATCTCCATAGCTCGCTGAGCGACTTAAAACTTATGGAGCAGCCTTACTGTGAGTCTCCACGTTTCGGCTCCGTGGGTCATAACTGGTAGAACCCACGCGTTGGGGTCATAACTGGTAGAACTCACGCGTTGGGGTCTTTCGTCTTCGCCTCTCCTTGTGCACACCACTGAGCCCGATCTTCGGCTCTTCTCTCCAGTCGCTACCAGCCGCTTTTCGCAAATTTTCACTCCACCTGGCCGGCAGGCGTCCTAAACTACTTTTGCCTATACGCGGTCTCCACTCTAAAACTCGTTTACCCCAACAGTTGTCGGTTTTCCCGATTTATGTGACAGACCCATTACCACTTCAGCTTGCTAATTCTTTGAGCTATGTCGGTTACCTTACTTAGTTCTCTTAGAATCCGAAATGAGGAGATCCGCAGATCACCTCACTTTCGGATTCTGTTCTTTAGAGAAACTCCGAGCGTAGCTCTCTTCATAGCTCGCTGAGCAACTTTAAATTTATGGACCAGCCTCACTGTGTCCACGTTTCGGCTTCGTATGTCTTATCTGGTAGGACGCACGCGTTGAATATTTTCATCTAAACTATGGGCACTGTGGTATAAAATGGACCATGAGAAGACCTGACGAAGTTTACCAAATGGTGTCCATTTCAGCTGATTCCTTCTATCGGCATATCTTTTAAAGTTGTTCTACCTAATTGCGTAGTCTGTCGATGTAAACATATTCCTGAACAACCTGAAGGTAGACACCGTTAACTCATTTAGACTCAACTCACCGTAACATCATTAAACATTGCCTTGGTTATGTTAATCCCGAGATTGTTACGACTAGAGACGTGAGCTAGGTTGGTCAGCATTTGTTCGAGATCCTGCAGCAACACCGCCATAATGTCAATTTTATAGGCGAATCGTAAGTGCGAGATGTTCTCGTCATTTATGTTTATGCCCGCCCCTCTTCAGTCCACAGACTTCTCATTTTCCTGCGCAGCTAGATAGGTTTAGTCAGCCGGTCCTGGACATGAATGAATATGGTCGCGGAATCATACAATCATCTCAGACAAAACGATGGCGTGCGCGTTCAAAGACGGTATTTCCTAGTGGTCAAATTGGTGGTTAGACTAGTCTAGACCAACGGGAATTAAAATTCACAGTGGTCAGATCCACTCAACTATATAGTTTTATACAACACAAATAAAAAAAACCGCCGACCCCCATTATTGCTAAGAAGCATCTCAATCACATCAGGTTTCAAAGGTTTCAGGTTAAAAGTTCGCATCAAAATCGGTTCATTCGTTTGGGAGCTACGATCCCCAAAGCATTCATTAAGCCATTTCATATAGTATTGTGAATGTTTTGGCTGATAGCTGTAACTTTGCAATTTTTAATGAATAAAGAAATGTCAGAGGCCTTCGGGCGCCCTGATAAACTCTAACACCAGAGGCCAGTAACTACCTCATAGCCCTCATACGACAAATAAACAAATATTTGTGACCGATAACCTAAATTTTTGCTAGATGTATTGTTTCGAAGTGATAATTGAAAGAGTTCATTTTATTTTATTCACAGTTTGTTCTTTATTTTCGTCATTTTAGATTATGGCTTTGCCTTAATTATATTAGGTACAAATTCTTATTAAAAAATACGCTAAATATGAATGAAAGCTAAGCTAACAAATTTAATACAATTATTTATTTTATCCCTGTTTTTATTACAAATTATTAGGGATTAAGCATAATGTTTTTAACATAACAATTACAAATATTATGGTTACTCAAAAATAAATTATTTTTTTTCAGTTTAGTATTGAAATTCGAAAGTGAACTAAGATTTGTGCCGACACAACTTATTTTCCAAAATTAGAGCATCAATAAAATAAAAATAGTTAAAATCTTACAAATACATAAATATTTAATCACAATTTCTTAACAACTAAACAAGATTCAAATAATACTTCACAACTACATTTATTATTTGGTTTACAATATTTCATTTTAAAACTTAGCTGCAACGTCATACAAATCGGTCAAGCAAATCAAGTTGTCGATCAAAAAAGATGTATGTAGTTGCTGTAGAATTAACGAACGGCTTCAATAGAAACTTACGAGGTGAAGGATCCGTCAGTGCAATAGTTTTTATCTGGTAACTTATTATATCGAAATATACAACGAAACATTCACCCCATTTAAGGTCCTGCCTTCATACTAAAATCTATTGAAGCTGTTACTTAAAATATTTTGTCTACTAAGTAAATGTCCTAAATCTATTGTTCTAACTGTCGATACAAGGAACTAAGTTAATATTATAGTAACAAAATTATCACATGTCGTAAATGTCACGTATATTTTATAATAGTTGCGAAACTATGAAGCGTAGTCAGGTGTATGTTTGGCAACATTCAGGTAAATGATAAAATATTATGGAACAGGTAAGGTACAAACTTAGGCAACAAGATTAAGTAGGGCACTATAATCTGTTATTATTCACGTCAATGTAATAAATAATTTTGAAAATAAAACTTCAGCAAAATTACTGAGAAACCAATGTCTCAGGGTAACGAGCGCAGTGCAGTGACGCGCAAGACTGCAGCCAAAGTTCTGGGTGGCACTGCAACTGTTATGGGCAGGCGTGACGCTTACCATCATGCGAGCGACCTGCCCGTCTCGCCGCTCAAAGTAGTATAAATAATGTTGTACCTTTCAGCTAAAATCAAGGGTGTCGGTGTAGTAAAAATATAATAACGAAAACTTGTAACTTCTTATTTAAAATACCTCTTAACGTATTTTTTTATTTCTTATTGTGATATTTTGTTGTGAAGAGAAAACTGTTACTATGTATGAAAGGGGTTAACTTATATCGCTACCTATCTCAGCCTTAGTTTCTGCATTTAAGGCTATGGAATACATTCATAACTGTCCGGTCACTATATCACGCAAAAGTCAAAGTCCTAGTCTGTTACAGTAAAAAATCATCATCAATTATTACCATATCTACTCATTGAAAAGTAACAGTAAAAAATCCTCATTAATTATTACCATATCTACTCATTGAAAAGTAACAGTAAAAATTCCATATCAATTATTACCATATCTACTCATTGAAAAGTTACAGTAAAAATTCAACATCAATTATTACCATATCTACTCATTGAAAAGTAACATTAAAAATTCCTTATCAATTATTACCATATCTACTCATTGAAAAGTAACAGTAAAAATTCCATATCAATTATTACCATATCTACTCATTGAAAAGTTACAGTAAAAATTCAACATCAATTATTACCATATCTACTCATTGAAAAGTAACATTAAAAATTCCTTATCAATTATTACCATATCTACTCATTGAAAAGTTACAGTAAAAATTCATCACCAATTGTTGCCATATCTACTCATTGAAAAGTTGCAGTAAAAATTCATCATCAATTATAACCATATCTACTCATTGAAACCAGTCTTAGCAATAATGTATTCAATCATCAATTTACAATCATACTTAAAAATCAAACGCAGCTACAGCGATAAATAAGAAATCTGATTAAAATGCAGTTAACTCAATTGTCCAACCAAAACAGCTAATAATGACCGGATCCGCTTCTGTATACTTATAAAATCCCCAGAAGACCGAGGATCACATATTAACGCAACGCAATTTCTTCTCAGGCACACGAGACGCAAACTGGTAACTAGGAACAACTGCTTTGGCTTCTTGTTTCTCTTCTTCCACTTTAACCTCCCCATTTACTCCCATAAGCGTATTAAGGCACACCTTCATGTCCGCGGCGAATTTCCTAACTAACCTCTCCAGTGAAAACAAGTGGTCGTCTAGGGCTTCAGGGATCTCTTCCCTCATGAAATCAGCTAATCTTAACAAGTACTCCGCGTTGGAGCCGGAAGAGCCTTGGCATTCGAGAATTTGCTTCGCAATGTCTGGTAAAGGAGCTGAGCCTAGCCAGTGCCGGTTTTCTGGTACCGCTATGTACAATAAGGCGTCATTTTTTACACTGGTGGGGTTGGAAGACAAACGACTGCTGGAAGGTGAGAATAAGCAAGGTCGAGGGTGGAAGTTGACCGTGTAAATGCGGTAGCCCCCGAGCTGGCATTCTCGAGTGCTGAGGTAGGGTAGTGCTGCATTGTTTTCCGCTGAGATCAGGAATGCTTTGCCCCATGTGATTCCCTGAAACATTAGAAAAAGCAGATTAAGTATGTTTATTGGATGTATGAATGAATCTGTAGTCGATTGATATAGTTTTCAGAGCATATCATAAATTCCTTCCTATCTATCTATTGCTTATAATAAAGCTGTAAGTACCAAAAAAATCTATACAAAGAAGAAAATTTAAAAAAATATGGTTTATGTTACTTAAAATAGGCTACTGGACAAGAAAATAATAGTTTTTAAAACATGTCTGTGTTTTGTCTGTATGTTCGCGTATCACGTAAAACTTACTGGACGATTGCGATGCGGTTTTCATTATTGGATATCTTAGGGTTTGACTTGAAAACAGGGGTACTTGGTATCTCAATGGGATGAGTAGAAGCCGAGCAATATATTCGACGGCTGAACGAATTTTGAAGACATGTAGATAAAGTACTTTATAGGTACTTTTGGTCCTAGGTCATTTCATTTAAAAGTAGTCCACACGTTAACACGTGTTAAGAAACACACGTTAACACGTGTTAAGAAACACGTGTTAACGTGTTGTGTGTTAACGTGTGGACTACTTTTAAATGAAATGACTCGCAGGCAAAGCCGCGGGCACAGCTAGTCCAAAATAAAACTTTAGTCAACTAAAACGATTTGGAGTGCTAAACCAATACTTATTTAGACGGCTGGTTGTTATAGTGGCTAGTAACCCTAGGAACGAAATCAAACGGTGGCGGGTTCGAATCCTGCAAGGGGCAATCATTTATGTGATGAGCAGAAATGTTTGTTTCCGAGTCATGGATGTGATATTCATATTTATGTATGTTTATCCGTTATCTAGTGCCCATAGTACAGGGTATCCTAGTTTGAGGTTACGTAATTGGTGTGGAATTGTCCCGAATATATTTATTTATTTTTATTTTATTTGTGTTTATCTATCATGTCTTTATTTATTTAATAAGCTCAGCCACATCACACAATATATTAACACACTCACAATATAACAACAATAATATGCTATGCTGATATGAGTGACAGTTTCGACGAGCACAACATTGGCCGCATATACCCGTTAACAGAAAACAATACCAATTCTAAAAATGTAAACAAAAGAAATTAAAAGCAATTTTAAAGATGAAAACAAGTAAACTGAAAATAAAAACAGTTCTAGAACTTAAAATGTTAAATTATAAAAAATGAAGTCTAGGGAAAGGAACTGTGCATTTGAGAATAAATAAAAACAAATATTTTGCATTTGAATACTGCTAAAGAGTTGCTAAATATGTCTAATTCCTCAATTTTATTTGTGAACTCATTGATCTTTTTAAGATCCAGACGAACTTATGTATCATGTCTCTTGATAAGACATGATATATAAGTTCGTCTGGTTTTTTAAGCTAGATTTGTCTGTTATCAGATTATTTGTTTGCAATGTTGACGTTATGACCAGCAATTTATGGGATGATTTGCAGTTAATATTGTAATGCAGGTATCCAATTGACAAGACTTGATAACATTTTTACCAAAGCAGACTGCATGAATTCTAGTGCAGTAACTTGTACACAAAACTATACAAAACAACTACATAAAGAACCAACAGTTCTTTAGTGAATAAAAGTATGTTTCACAAAACAACTGGGTAAACAGAAGAACACTAATGACTACTGCCTGGCAGATTCAATGAACTCAAAAAAAATAATACAAGGCTTTATTCTGAATCGCAAAACTTGAACATAATAATGTATATTAA
Organism: Alsophila aescularia; assembly: GCA_946251855.1. Taxonomy (NCBI): domain Eukaryota; kingdom Metazoa; phylum Arthropoda; class Insecta; order Lepidoptera; family Geometridae; genus Alsophila; species Alsophila aescularia. The sequence continues at coordinate 21,218,103 of OX276382.1, read as the reverse complement.
CTGACAATAATAAGAAAGATGTAGGTAATGAGAGAAAATGACGTCACTAAGTAGGAGGATAAGAGTCTTACAAATAACAAAATAATCTACGGATACAGCAAATAAAAATATCTTCTGCGGGAAGAAGAAGCTAAACATAGTCGTAACACTCGTTATCACAAATCACGTATTTCATTTCATAGTCTATACTTGTAATAAAGCAATAGGAACAAAAAGTCTGTACAAACAAGATAATTTAGATAAAAGCTCTAGGGTACTTAAAATAAGATACTGAACAAGAATATAACACTATCAATGCAACTTGATCGAAACGTCGGGGTAAATAAAAATTAAGTTTTTCAGCGCGATTAAGTCCCGTTTAAATTTATAACTATGAGTTCGAATCGCGGAAGTTTAAAAGTTACATGAATATAACATTTTCAAAAATCGTTTCTGTTTGTTTGTTCGCGCATCACGTAAAACTACTGGACCGATTGCAATGCAATCACTCTTGAATAGCTTAGAGTTTGACTTTAAAACTAGGGTACTTTGTATCTTAATCCAATGATTAGATGCCGAGCAATCCATAAAAAACTTTTTGACGGCTGAAGGAATTTTGATCAAATGTTGGTATATTGGTATTTTAGGTGCTGGAAAATCACAAAGAATACTTTTAACCTATAGAAATGGCCACGCGAGCGAAGCCGCGGGCCTCAGCTAGTGTTATAAATAAAGTAAACAATTGAACAAAAAAATCACTGTAATCTGAAAGACATGTTAACAAAATTATTATATACTAGTTGTGTCCGCGGCTTCGCACGTATGGTCATTTCTCTAGATTAAAAGTACTCATTTGCTATTCAAGGACCTAAACTACCAATATACCAACATTTGATCGAAATTCCTTCGGCCGTCAAATAGTTTTTATCGATTGCTCGGCATCTAATTCTAATCATTGGATTGAGATACCAAGTACCCCAGTATTATAGACCTATTTTTTTTTAAATTATCTTTGTACAGACTATTTCGTTCCTATTGCTTTATTATAAGTATATATTATATACAAAGTTTTCTGTTTACATAAAAGCTCACTAAATTCCATAACGATCATCACATAACCGAAAAAACTTTGAATGGCCTTGAGACCAAAACAATTTTTGCCGATACGCGTGCTATGAATACATAATTAGATCATAGTAGTCATTAAAATACCTATGATAGTATTAAAGCGTTAGATGTACCTCACCTTGAAAAGCTAGACATGCAAACAATATGAGCGACGCGACAATGTTAAAGAACACGTGTTGTATTTGGATGATATCCATACAAAACTATTCAGAACCAAGACTACCCAAGTAATGCCATTATTAATATATAGTTAAGTCTAAAAAAATATTACATGGGTACATACGTAAGAACCGAAAGAATTATATTTTAAAAGTAATATAAAACAATAACATCTCTAATTCGAAAGCATTGTCGCATCAAACACAAACAATAATAACAAAGTAATCCATTAGATATTCTTATTGAATACTTATAAAGAATTTTAGGTTAACATAGCAGCATTTCTAGAGGAAAACATAATAATGTGGGAACACGTGTTAATCAATATTATCAAGGTCACAATGATACAACCACCAAACGATAAATGATTGACATTTCCACAAGTTCAACTTAATTAATTTATAATTGATATGCAAACAGCCGCACTTCTGTTTCTAATCAATTTTAGATGGTTTACCATTTAAGTTATCAATGAAAATCATTCAGAAACTTTTGGGCATTTGAAATCAAGCATACTGTTCATGTTCTCTCTTTGAAAGCGCCCTAGCCTTTGCCCTTGGTAAAGTGACGATAATCCATCATAAATAATTGACGATATCAATTATACTTTCACTTTCATTAGGGTTAGGACTGTTTCAAATGATTGAATAATAAATGTTTTTTAACTGTAAGAAACATTTGATGGCATCTGCGGCGGGTTATAAATGTTTATCACCTTCCCGTTGGTCCCAAAATAGGTCAGAGCCCCACAGCGAATGCAAAAATCAACATTTGAGTTAAATATTTGCGATAGTTTATTTATAATAAGTTTGAATCAACTTGAGACGGCGAAGACTGAAAACTTTGTAAACGATAGAACGTAGGCTAGATAATATATCCATTAATTAAATAAAAATATATTGTGTTATCAGAATGCATACTAATACCAGGGCGGTCGCACTCCGCAACAAGTACAAATATTATAACTAAACTTCGGGGCCGTAATATTGGGGTTCATTCAGTAGAGTGTCAAGCGTGCGCTCGTTGAGTCGCGCGCCGTGTGCTTACGATAAAGTACCTACTTACGTAAAGTTTTTGTCAAATTTTATTCTTTTCTTAATTATGAATACCAAGGAGAAACCTAGAAGGTACTGCATAGCATTTGGTCTGACAAATCTCGTAAAATACCTACATACCGACATTTTATTACGTAGGTAGCCTTTTCTTTTTCATTCATTATTAAGCATCGAAGTCAGACAGGCACCTTTTATTCATCAAAGTGTAACCTATTATGATATAATCAAATAATGAGGTACTAGGTCTATTCTGATAAGAATGTCATTATATGTAGTTAATCGAACTATCAACATTTATAACAATAAGTAATAAAATAATACATTTTTTTCATAATTGTTTATTCGGTTACAATATCTAAGTCATATTATATCACAGAAAAATTACTAGTACAAGTACCTAGTTATATCTTGATACAACCCTACCGAGCGTAAAAGTGACAGCGATTCTGAAACGATTAGAGCAATGGAAGCTCTCGCGCGTTGTGATACGGTACATTCTAGCCTGCACGCAATGGGTGAGCGCCTTCTAGGTAAATATAATTGAAAGCTCGCAGCGCTGTGCGAGGTAAATTGCACTTTATTGCGTTGTAGCGAGAGTTGCTATGTATTTAAATGACTTTAACTCAGTTATCCTTCTGTACTTGTACTATTATTTATTCTGTGCTAATACATATATAAAAGTGAAACGTTGGCTGTTTGTTTGTTTGGGAAGCTTTCACGCGATAAAGGCTGGACGAATTTTAATGAAATTTGGAATGGAGATAGCTTTTACCCTGGAATAAAACGTAAGATACTTTTTATCCCGAAAAATTGTAAGTTTCCACGGGAAAACAGGAAAATGTTGATTACTCGCTCTAAGTAACGGTTTCCATGGAAACGAAATAAAAAGTCTGTCAAAAAACATCAACAACATTGGTGCTATACCTACTTTTGCATTGGTTTTTATATCTTAGAAGAAAATACGATGCTTTTTTCGCGATAATCAGTAGTCCGCGCGGACGAACTCACGGGCGGGTAAGCTAGTTCCTTATAAAGAAAGAAGTAGAGGTAAGCATAAATAAGTATTTCTGTCCTAAGGTAAGAAGAATGACTATTTTTAAACAGCGTTTATCATGACCAATACAAGCAAAACATAACTGAAACTGACGGAAACGTAGGTGAATGAACGAAGAAATCGAAATCAAGAAGTCAAACGAACAATTTGAGATCGAAAACAAATGCGTAAAGTCAAAAGAAACAAACAATTTGAGATCGAAAGCAAATGCGTTCAATGAAATGAAAGTAAAACTCATGGAGACAAACAATATGATTACGGAAATTAACACAGAGTTCCACGGAGATTACAAACTAGACTGTATCTCCAATGTTTTTATTTCCGGTCGCATTCAGAGTAAATTCACGATTGACCCATTGATTGCTCACTGTGTCACCATTTTCTGGTGACAAGTGTCACAACGCTGTTTTTGTTTTCATTCGATAGTTAGGTATAGAATGTTATTGGTTTTATCTCACTGACTGGGTGTTTGTTTTCATGGCTTAGGTCATAGGTCATCTCTTGGATGAAACAATGGTTTCTGTTTGTCCTTCTTTATCATAACATTACGTATAGTAGTGTGTTGGAAATTAATGTATCATCTTTCTAGATGAATCATGTTATTCCCTTTCCTTTATTTCTATCATAATAAGATTGTATTTTTATTTGACTGAGACAGGAATTATGGAATGTTTTGCTGCTTATGGTTGTGCAAGCCTGTCCCGCGATCCGTGCAACAAATTCGACGAGAATGTTTAATGTTTAGATGACGCTTTTCGAAGTTAGGATGATCCTCATTCAATTTTACTATTGATTTGTAAATTACAGTGCAATATATACAGTTTGGTTCATTAAAAATAGCTATTAGATATATCTTTAAAATATAGTTAAATTATCAAGAGCTACCATTATCACAGTTAAGAACAATCTTTTTTTGTTATTGATTATTATACTCGTACCTATAAAGCAGTACCATTTTATACTAATCTAGCTGATGCCCGCGGCTTCGCACGTCATTTCTGAAGGTTAAAAGTACTCTTTGTGCTATTCCAGGACGTAAAATACCAATATACCAACATTTGATCAAAATCCTTCAGCCGTCAAAAATATTTTTATCGATTGCTCGGCTTCTACACATCGGATTGAGATATAAAGTACCCCAGTTTTTGAGTAAACACATAAGCTATCCAACAGTGAACCGCATCGCAATCCGATCAGTAGTTTTGACGTGATGCGCGAACAAACGTACAGGCAGACACGATTTTTTTAAATGTTGTTTTGTTGTTCCGTAGCAATTATTTTAAGTACCCTAGATCCTTTTTTTAATTATCTTTTTGTACAGACTATTTCTTCCTATTGCTTTATTATAAGTATAGAATAGAATAGAATAGATGACTGACAGATAACGCACATCCTAAACCGGTGGACCAAGAGATTAGAAATTTAGACGGGGTGTACGGGGCGGGGGCGCAGCCAGTACATTAGTTAACTATATATGCGCTCATAGCAACATAGAGTATAAAGATAGAGAGCACAAAGTTTCCCTAATATAGACACAATCTATCATGCTCCAGACAAGTGCCTCATATCAACATTATCAATACCGATCTACAACCAAGCCTAAGCCGAATTTATCTCGCCAAAGATGTTGTTACCATAACAGACTTTATCATTATTTTCAAGTATAACATGACTGTCCACTTTGAAGTTTGATCCAGGCTATCTTCGGTAAATATTGTATTAAACTATCGCTATGATAACACAGCATATTGACATGCCGTGTAAGCTACATTAGTGGTCAATAACACAGTTGTTGACAGTAATTGTGTTGGATTTTTCTCTTATTGCCAACGTTCTACGCATTTTTTTTTATGCTCTGTAAATTAGTAGTGAATGATAGTAGCTTACCAAAAACAACATAGATAAGACTACATTGACAGTTTGCATTAACCACTGATAATCTCAACATGATATTTGGCACCACTTCTATTCGATTATTGTCAATTGATATCCACCACGATATTTTTATTTGACGACTGGTTGGCCGAATGGTTAGTGACCCAGACTCAACCAACGGTCGCGGGTCCCAATCCCACTAGTCTATCTATCTGTGTATATGTTTTACCATTGTCTAGTACCCATAGTACAGGGTATCTTAGTTTGGGGCTAGGTAATTGGCGTGAATTGTCCCGAATATATTTATATTTGTTTTATTTATATAATTTAGAGGATTATAAAGATCGAATGTGCGAGTCTGAACATTATGAATTTGATTGAAATATGCACCTCAATGAGATTTAACGCTAGGAAACAAGACCAAAGGTATTTCCTTTGTTGTGACTCTCAAGCTCATCTCATAGTTCTTATCCATACCAATATATAAAAGTGAAACGTTGTCTGTTTGTTTGTATGTTTGGGGACGGATTTTGATGAAATTTAGAATGGAGATAACTTATACTCTTGAATAAATAATAATAAAGGTTTTTTCCCCGAAAAGCTGAAGTTTCCACGGGAAAACTGGAAAATGTTGATTACTCACTGTAAGGAACGGTTGCCATGGAAACGAAATAACAAGTCTGTCAAAAAACATCAATAGCATTGGTGATATACCTACTTTTGCATTGGTTTTTAATATCCTAGAAGAAAATAGGACGTTTTTTTTTTCGCGATAAACAAGTAGTCCGCGCGGACGAAGTCGCGGACGGGAAATCTAGTAAATAATAAAATTCCTTTCCATAAGGAGACACGTTATGCTGACGTTATTGTAATGACACATGCGGCGTGTGCCAAAAGCAACGTCGTTATAAACAGCAACGTATTTATTAGTGACGTAGATAATAGGATGACAAAATAAGCGGTTCTTTTGTAAGCGGAAACAATTTTTATACTACTTACAACATAATAATATTCGCATCTAGGTTGCCGTTACTATTTTTTATCTGGCTTACTGACAAGTTGTTTGTTTGTCGTATGAGGTAGTGCTGGCCTCTGGTGTCAAAGTTTGTCAGGCCGCCCGAGGGTCTCTGATATGGCTTAACGACTGCTATTAATCAATAACGGCCGAGTCCAACAGCTTAACGTGCCCTCCGAAGCAAGGAGCGATGGAAAACCGCACATAACTTAGAAAAAGCATTGGTGCGGAGCCTAGGATCGAGCCCGGTATCGTTGGATTCTAAGTTACCCTATTGAACCGTGAAGCTATCATCGCTCTTACCATACTCAAGTGTGGACTATGGAGTAGTTATTCAAAACAAGTACATCATCAAAAAAAAAACACAACTGCCCTGCCAAAAAATATGTCACTCGGGATGGTATAAGGATTCTAACGATAGCTACATCTAAATCTGTTCAGGAATTTAAAAGTTATGGTGATACAAAGAAACTCACATACATACATACATACATACGTTAACCCTGACAACATTACACTCCTTTTTTTGGCAGTCTTGTAATGGGAGAATTCTCTCTTTCGGACAAAATGGTATTATATCTTCCTAACACACGCTCAAAGTTTTTTAACACTTTGCCCTAAGCTAGAAAAATCTAGTCTTTAATTATTAGAGTAGCTGCACCCGCGGCTTTGCCAGCGTCGCCATTTTGTTTAAAAGTAGTCCATACGTATGTGATATTCCAGGACCAAAAGTACCTATAAAGTACAATATCATATATATCTTTAAAATTTGTTCAGCCGTCAAATAGTTTAATCGATTTCTCGGCATCTAATCATCGGCTTAAGATAACAAGTACCCCAGTTTTTAAGTCAAACCCTAAGCTATCCAACAGTCAACCGCTTCGCAATCTGTCCAGTAGTTATTACATGATGCGCAAACAAACACACAGCCAGACATGATTTAAAAAAAAGTTATATTCTTGTTCGCAAATAGCCAGATGTACTGAATCTTGAGCGGTTCAAGCTTATTTAAAGTACCCTAGACAATTGATTTTTAATTATTTTCTTTGTATAGACTTTTTCGTTTTTATTGTTATAATATAAGTATAGATTACTCAACATAAAAATCTTAAAATAGCGAGAGATTTTATCTATTAAGTAGTAATTACCTGCCCGTTTTTGCAATCATCAAGCGAATTTCACTGCTAGTTACTCAATCTTCCAAATCACAAGACAAAAGCTTTCACGACAAGTCTAAGAAGTTATGACACAAAACGAAAGGCAAGACGGACGTGCAGGGTCACACGTACATCACACCACCTTGTACTATTAGCTATTCTGAGACACCACTACCAATTCGCAAATAGCCGGATGTACTGAATCTTGAGCGGTTCGATGTGAACAACTCAAAGCCATTGTACTTCCCTTGCAGATATACAATTGACCCTAACCTAACTGACCTTCACCTTACAAGTGGATAAATTGATCTGAGTTCTATACAACACAAAGGTACTTGAAGTAAAACGGATCTATTTTATTCGACTAGCTGTGCCCGCGTGGTCATTTCTATGGAAAGTAACTTATGAGTTCCAGGGCCAAAAGTACTAAATACCAAATTCCGTACAGCCGTCAGTTGTCGATGGCTCGGTTTCTAAACATCTTATTAAAATACCAAGTACCCCAGTTTTTAAGCCAAAGCCTAAGCTATCCAACAGTAAAAACAGCATCGTAATCAGTCTAGTAGTTTTTAAGTGATGCGTGAAGAAACAGCCACACACTTTAATCCCCAAGACCTTTTTTTAATTATCTTCTTTCTACAGTCTTTTTGTTAAATAGTGCTGTATTATAAGGTATAGATGGTCAACTATATCAGCTTTTACTCCAGTCTTACTCAAGTCCCCCGGTAATTAGAACCCCTGCAGCATCAGGCTTGAGGATGATTGCTTGTCGTGTGAGGTAGTGCTGGCCTCTGATTTCAGAGTTTGTCAGGCCGCCCGAGGGCTTCTGACATGACCGTCGGGACTGAAAGGTTAACGGGAGTCCAATGCCAAAGTCTGTTTTCCACAATACTAAATCTTCTTATCACGCTTTAAGTACACCTACCGCATCAGGCATTTCAGAATTCAATCATTTCCATCTTACATAGTTTCCGCTTAATTTGGTCAATTCGGAGCAATTTACTTAATTTGTATTGGTCATAATAAACTCTGTTTAAAAATAGACGTTCTTAGAGAACATCATTATTTCTAAAGTCCTTAATTTACGAATCGAAGATTGAATTTATCATAAATTAAGGTAAGAGTAGTTTCATAAAAAAACTCAAGGATTTAAGACAAACAAATGTACAATAAAAGCTAGTAAATATCTTAAAACAGTTAATAATAATGACGAAAATCGTCACCGGACTATAGAATTTAGGAAGAAAAAACTATCTCAGCTATCTAGCTATCTAGGTTCTCATCCAATGGAGTTCGCAGACTTAAACAATAAATGATACATTTAGAGTCCGTGTTGAGTTGACCATTGCGTGAAAATCACTCGATATAAAATTAGAGGGCTGGTCTGGTAACTGATTCGTGAAGTTCTCAACGTTCCTTTGTAAACAAATAAATATGTCGAATCAAGGTTAATGTAAAAAGGGATCGCATACAAAGACATTCCCACGGGAATCATTGACTTACTTTCAGCTTATTTTCGGAAACAACAATAACTAATTTTGGTGATTTCGATAACGGGCACCTTGCCAAGCCTAAGGGATTCTTGTGATGAAAACAAAAACACTGTTAAAAGAGCATTGACAGTGGTTTTATTGATATTACAGTAGATAAAAATAATCAGGGAAAATTGTTTAATAAACAAACTGTGAATCAGGTTGGTAATGAAACTGAATTGCCTTCAATTCAGTTTCATTCAAACACGAATTTAGCGCTATCTATAATAGATAATGCTTTTGTAATGTGTCGTGTACTTGCATAATTCAATTTTACAAAAAACATAATCTCTAAAAAACAGCAAATCATTTAAGTAAAAGCTTTTAGTTTGATAGATTGCAGGCATCTGCAAAATAAAGTGCTTAACTGGGCTTAACAGAATATCAGGTCATAGACGTACACATAAATAATTATTTATATAATATCAAACACAACTATTTAGACTTAAAATTGATGCTTTTTTATCATAGCCAAAAAGAGGCAATATAATGTAATGCATCTAAACTAATGTTGTTGTTTAAGTATTTTATGTGAAAGTGTAAAACCAAAGTAAATGCAGCTCTATGTGTAAAACTGTAAACCTCATAACAGTGTTTTGTTCCTAATTTACTTCAGAGAGAAAATATTGCAGATATCAAAACAACGCGTTGCACTAGTATATAAATAAAGCGTAAATAATGCAGTAACAGTTATTTTAACGATTCAAATCTATTATAGAGCGAGTAAATCCAATAACATTTACACGTGTAGACAGACATACACGTGTAGGTAATTTAACTCCTACTGGTTTTGTTTTGCGCGAAGGAAAGGAAAAAATATAGCTCTCCTTTTCAAATAATACGCAATTTTTAGAAATATGCATTTTTTATATCCTGATTATTATGAAAACTAACGCGGTTTTTATACATTTTAAAGATAAAAACGGAAGTTTCTCATGTTGTCTCCCGTTTTTGTCTTTAAAATGTATCTTGATTATCTTGGGAAAAACGACTCCTCGGGGATTCCTGACGAATAATGAATGCCCAGTAATAGGGTTTTGTCCTTTACCTCTTACGGTAACAATAACACACGGTCCCTGCGAAGTATTAGAGGTTAACCCGCAGAATAATTACAGTACTTACAAGGTAAATTGTAAAAGTTAACAATAATATAATTATATCCTTAAAACGTATTAAGGATGTTTACTTTTCACAGTGACGTATATGACCCGTATTAAGGCCCGGTTGTAGCACTTTTAGCAATTTTCGATCATTTTTGAACGTCTGTATCTAGTTTTATAATTAACCCAGAACTATGAAATTGGTAATTCACTCGACAGAAAAATAAAATCAAAGGTAACACTACTTTATGCTTAAAAAATTGATTGTAAAGATCACTAAATGATATAAAAGATATATACTAAGAAAAAGAGCTTACTATGATTGAGAAAATGGCTAGACACTTTTTAATTCGAAGCTTTAGTTTTCCTACAAATAAATAAAAACCTTAAATTTTACTCCCGAGGTGTATCATTTCTACCGCTCTACTTGATCACGGATGAGAATGACAAAAAACTCACTGACACCCCTTAAACGACGGCCTTAAATGAGCCCAACCACGGCGCGGTGCCGCCACCCGCTTATGTTATTCCCATCTATTACCAATGGCCCTTTACCACGTGAATTTTGCACTTTTCCTGGATACTAATCCTGTGTTGGTCCGGTAACACTTACGTCAAGTTCGAGCGCAAAGTTTCCCCGCGTATCGCCGCGTATGTTTTGAATTTTCCAGGACAAATAAATACATTTACTACTTACGTCAAATCGGTTGGAGCGCAGTTTCGCCGCGTAAGTTTTGAATTTTCCAGGTTGAATACATTCTATTCTATGTTGTATTGTTGTATATATATATACATATAAAGTACATTAACCCTATAGATTTAAAAACAGCAATGTATTGTTGGTTTGATTCTGAATATTAACCAAATTACATTTCACGGGTAATGGATAAAAAACGGCAGCGGCTCAGATTACGCATGTTTTCAATACCAACAAAATATATCTACAAAATATTTATCAAAGTTTAATGTTCTCATATCAAAGTCACAAAATAATCTTGTTTTCAAACTACTTCGATGGAATAACAAAAATATCGAGGAGTACACGACTAGACGCACAATAACCGATAACATAGCCACAGGAGATCAACAAAATGTACATATTTAAATTAAACAATTTAGGTATTCAGGAATTCCCAAGCATAACAGTTGAAATTAACCACGATCAGAAAAATAAAACATAATGAAAAATGAAGGTGCTTTACAGAATCTGTTTTCAAAAACGCGTGTGACGGACACTCGGTATTTAAATACCAACGGTTCCTAATGAGTGTTAATACCGATACGCATATTATAGATAATGCTATGAACGTAGGCCTCGCCATTAGAACGCCATAACGAGCGTGTCCCGTGAATCACACCGGTTGTTCGGTCCACCTCTCAGGAGGCCATTCTAGCTCATTCTACCGCTTAGAGGTTAACAAGTCAAAATTCAATCATAATATGAATCCGAAGCTAAAAGATCAAATTACCAAACGCAAAGGCAACAAATTGCCGTAATTTGATCGAGTTAAAATCGTCCGTGAACAATTTTGACTAATCAACAATAATGAAACAAAAGGTACCGCAATGTGGTTACGCAACGATAATCAGGAGACAACCGTGAACGAGAATTGCTAAAGATCCAATCACAATTTTAGGACATTCGGATGACGAGATAAAGGAAGGTTGCGAGAGATATTGGAAATTCATTTTTTGAGGGTTGACTCATTGAGACAGTGGACGTAAACTAAAGGTTGCTCATTAATTTCTATATTATATCGGTTTATTAACCTTTTTTGCCAATGATTAATCCATTGGAAAATTGCAACACAATACTAGATTCTAAAGATGAGAAAGTGTTAAGAAACTATTTAAGAATATTCAAGAAGTTCTCACCCTCTAACCCCCCATTCCTATAAAAAGGAAACGAGTCGTTTTTCCTACGTCTCGTTACTTTTTGACGTTTTTATATGGTGTTTATGATAAAAGCTGACGGTCAGTAAGCGAAAACTAAGCTGTTCTCTAAAGCTACCTGAAATTTAGAGAATCTATAGATTTTTAAAAAATGAACACAAATAAGAAAATTGTAATAAATATTGAAACTTTTGTCATAACAATGACGATTCCAGAAAAATACTTCAATAAAGATAAAGCTACATCGCTTAGGTGTTTCATTATCCTCATAACAACAACATTATCAGCGCCAAGATACTTTGCGAGAGTTGTGCAAACAAAATATATTATGGTCTGGGTCTGGGACAGAAGGTTATCATCCGGCTACGTGCTTTAATAATCAATTTAAACTAATAGCTTTCTATGCATGTGTTCCTATCAGCCACGTGGTGGTTCCTGAAACGATTAAAATTTACCATCGCCCTCATCACCAGTTTATTACGTTTTCATAACTGGTAACACATCACCCGGCTTTCAAACAATATGCTTATTAGCTGAAATTGCTTGATTGGACCATTTGCACAGCTGTCTTTACCCTGGGCTAGTGTCTAGCCTGAGCTAAAAATCTAAGACAAGCAGTATAGAGTCATACGCAGACAGTAGCGCGAAAGAGATAACAATATTTTTTGGACTTGTTTTGTTTTCGTGCAAATGGGCCTACTGAGTTAGTCGTTCGGGCACTTTTCATTCATAAATGCGAATAATATTTGTATAACTGATGAGGGATTATCATCCAAATTGGTTTAGAAATCAATTTGGTACGAGTATAGAGTTATGTTGCTGTGACAGACTGGGACGGTTGGACTGGGTGATCTTATAAGGATTTCTCTTTTAGAAATACGGAATCCTAAAAAAAAAACATTTTTTCTGCGCATTTCAATAGTGATTAATACTTCTAATCACAATATGAAAGGGCGATAGGTTACGGAACTTTGTATCACAAACATGGTACTAAATAACAAAGCGTAAAGGCTTCTAACCTTTGTGGCATATAGGTATACAATTAAAAACCTAATAGTCGCGGCCACTGATCAAACCACAATAAATCGATAGCGGACTTCATTACAAACAAAAAATATCAGTACACTAGTATCCAAATAACGCGTTACTGAAATGTTGGAGCTCGAAGATAGCATAATGACTAATACGCAATCATTGAGGTCAGATATAAGAGAAACGTGACATTTTAGGATACTGTTTTTTTTTGTAGGCCGCCTGAGGAAGTACCAAACCTTTGTCAGATATTCAACCGCCAAGCAGTAAGTTGAAAAAATTGTGTTCAGGTTTGAAGGGCAATGTTTCCAAAAAATTACGGGGCAATGAGACTTAACAACCAATGTCTCAGGGTGACGAGTGCAGTGACGCGCAAAATTATGTAACCAAAGTTCTGAGTGGAAATGCAACTGTAATGGACAGGCGTGACGCTTACCATCAGGCGAGAGACCTGCACGTATCGTAACAATAAGAAAAAATTAAAAAACATTTTTTTTTTGCTTTGATTTTCTCTTTCGTTTTTTTTTGTTGTGTAATATTACTTAATGTGTAATTTTTAATTTGATATAGGTACCTAATTAATTTTATAATAGTAATGTAAATTTTGCATGCCTGAATTGGTGATGTGTTAAGCTACATAATTATAGCACCTAACACCTTGTATAACCACATTTATGCGAATAAATAATTGAATTTGAATTTGAACTGTCCCGACATTCTCGTGATACGAGTACTTTAGTTAGCAAACACGTAGTTCCGAACATCACAAACCAGGCTCGGCTAAGAAAAGACGTCGTAAATGAAATATTTAGATATTTATACTCACTTCCCTGTCCTCTATGAGTGTTGCGACTCGTCCGGGCTGTAACAAAGAGATTTCTGTTAAGTTTATTATAGAAGTGCTGACTGATGCACGTGGAGGAAACAGCTTGCTTATTATGAAGAATATAATCGTACAAGTATCTTATATACTGTACTTGTACGATCTAGTCATAAGGATTATGACTATAGGTACTATAAAGTGCACAATGTGTATTTTGCTTCAATAAGTTACAGGTTTTGATAAAGAATATTATAATAGGTGCCTAGAAGAGAAAGACAGATCTATTCAAAACCGCAAAACCGAAAGTGAAGAACCCAAAATATGACGTTCGCTCGTACGCGCAAGTCTCACACACAAACACCATGTTGTGCCGATCGGCTGCCACATCGCAGCAAGTTCTCGACCTTCGATAGAAGCCGCGACTGAGTGGAGCTGATATTGGGGCGAGTCGGCACAGACCCAAATGAGGGCATATTGAAGTTTCTGCTGTTTTACTTCCACCCAAGAAAAATATAGCACACTCAGGCACGATTTTTACAACGCATTTTAGAAAACATACAAAACATTCGTCAACATTCTTGAGCTAGAATAAATTTTCTAAAATGTCACTCAGAAACCCAAATTTATATGATTACCCAAAAAAATGCGCGCGTGCGTATAAGTTATTTTAGGCGTGCGAAACGGAGTAGGTATTACGCAAATCACGAGTATAGGCGATCGCCGCATGATAACGTGAAATCTTCATTCACGTGAGACCGGCGTGGTTCTACAGATCCTATATTTGAGGGAGATAAAAATATTTATTGTAGTTACTTTTACATAATCTTTTAGATTCGCAGTTTTTATTTTTTTTTGACTGAGCGGGCGCATAGCGACTCTGTTTCAGCTTGGGCAAAAATGCTTTCATAGGTCCGGATGTCCAATCTCTGTTCTCCTCTAAAGGTTGCATTTCTCAACCGATCTAGACGAAACTTGTTATACAGGTTAAACGAATTTTTAGAATTTTTTAATTTCCGGTGATTTTTGATTGGGGGGGGGGGGGGGGGGTACTTCCTCTAAAATAGGGCAAAACGGGGGCTACTGAATATCTCCGCCTAATTAGATCTGAATTCGGTGATTATTTTTTTTTATTTGAAAGGTAGTAACTTTAAATTGGTGTCATAAAAATTTGGTGAAGATCTGATGAGGATCTTCGGCATGATGAGCAGAATAACTCCACAAAATTAAGTAAATTTCTGACTTTTAGGTTTCTACCAGTGGATGCAGCCCTTACCTACCTTAGGCATTAATGGAGCACCTTGTTTATTAATGTTAGTTTCACATTAAGGTAACTAGATGGCGCTACTGTGCACTGCTAGATTGTTAGCAAAAAAGTTTGTACTCGCGAGGCCTACAGCTCACAGAGACACTAGTTATTAGAATTTTCATTACCCGGGATTTAGCTCTGCCCATATTGTTTTCGGATATGGTACCATACTTCAGTATTTTGTTAATCAAGTCAAGACTAACCGATCAATGCTTTCTTGTCGTATGAGTTACGTGTTGCTGGTGATAGTTGGTGAGGCCTCCCGACGGCCTCTGACATTGCTTAACGACTGCTATCCATACTAATATATAAAAGTGAAACGTTGTCTGTTTGTTTGTTTAGGGAGCTTTCACGTGATAACGGCTGGACGTGCGTGACGAACGTGGGAAAGCTAGTTAATCAATAAAAGCCGGGATCGCCAGCTTAAAATGCTCTCCGTAGCACAAAGCCATGGAAATCTCCATACATTCATTCAACACAAACGTACC
Source organism: Alsophila aescularia (assembly GCA_946251855.1). NCBI lineage: Eukaryota > Metazoa > Arthropoda > Insecta > Lepidoptera > Geometridae > Alsophila > Alsophila aescularia. The sequence goes on along the minus strand of OX276382.1, from coordinate 21,202,507 downwards.
TGGTATCACTGTTCTAATTCACACTAGTATACCTACTGCTCAAACGAACCTGGTATCACTGCGTTCTAATGCGCACTAGTATACCTACTGCTCGATGAAACCGAAACTCTACTTTCGTCTCATCCTCAAGTCAGGTGAGCTTCAGAGAAAATACATCGATGCGGTAGGCACAGTCCAGACATAAATGGCACAAGGGTGGAGAGGCAAATACTAAGTAGTGGGTGGACAAGCTGAAGATGTCGAGTGAAGTATATCTGTGTAGCCTACCAGGACAGTAGTTTGTTTGACGTATGAGGTAGTGCTGGCCTTTGGTGTCAGAGTTTGCCAGGCCGCCCGAGGCCCTCTGACATGGCTTAACGACTGCTATTACCTAATCAATAACAGACGGGACCGACAGGTTATCGTGCCCTCCGAAGCACGGAGCGCTGGAAAACCGCACTTAGAAAAGTCATTGGTGTGAAACTCGCTCTCTACTCATAGTAGTGACTAGTGACCAAAGCTATCGTGATTGAGCACAAGGGGCTCGAGGTTGGCCACAGTCTATCGTGGTAGTGCCATCAGGACAGAGATATATAGGCAGTATCAAGAAGGTTTGAAAGTGTAACATAAAAAAAAAAACATGCCTTGGTGAAACTTGGAATGGGATCGCACAATTACATGCTTACACAACATTTTGTGTCTGTGCTGTTAACCATTAAAGATTTTCCTAGTCAGGACCCAACCCTGCATGCAGCAACCATGTCAAAGTAAAACTTAAAACCGGCTATCTTATTAAAACGCGTATAAAAAAAATCGGGTCTGTGCTGTTGACTGTTGAAGAGTTCCTTTATCTGAAGCTAATCCTGGATGTCGATTAAGGTCATACTTACCATAAAAATACATTGTCATCAATCATGTAAAAATTTAACTCCATAGGATAAGAGAAAGTTATTCAGCTTGCAAGATTTGACCTAAACAAACTAACATACATAGGTAAGTAGGTACAAACATTGCAAGTGAAATAAAACCTTTTATAAAGACGGACACTATACCGCCAAACAAATGAGTGAAGCATAGCAAATAGCAGGTGAGTGAGTGGATAGTTTGTGGCGTTTCGTGTTGATTCACAATTTAACACAATTTCATCACACAAGTGTGCGTATGAGCGGATCGGCATATCTTGGGTGCTTCACTTTCGATGTGGGGCTGTAGACACCGTCTTTTTTTAAGCCTTCTTGGGCTTTCCTAGGATGTGACAGCTTGCCTAGAATATACCTATACCTTCTCACTTTGAAAACTCCCAGATTATAGTTACTAGAAAACATATGGGGGCAGAGCACTTGGATGATCGATTGATTGATAAGGTAGCAAGCACTTGTTTGAATAGAAAAATTGAAATTTTAATCTAATTATTGTTCAGCTTATGTCTATGTTGAAGCAAAATCTAGTTGCAGTATGTATAAAGAAAGTGAAGGAACATCTTATCTGTATTATGGAAAAGAAACATCTTATCTGTATTATGGAAGATGTTATCAACAGATAGGTAGGTATTACAGGTTTGTTTAATCAGTCTAGACGACTCGTCTACGAAAATGCCTGCTTTGTCTTAAAAGTAGACAGATTGAAGTAGGTGAAACTGACTACCTTTTTACAGGCTTTACTACCATATTTCCAAACTGAAGGATGTATATGTATGTAATATAATTAATAATTAAAAAATATGTTAAGTTAACAATTCTGTTTTCTTAAACTTAACTGTACTACGTACCTATGGATTAGTACTATTATCTATTCTATGTCTTTATTTTTTTAACCAATCTTTTTTTTGTGTCTTCCTTTAACCGGGCTTTAGGACTTGTGTAAATGCAAACTGTAATAATTTTATTTGTGATATTGGTTTGAATGGTTTGACTTCGTTCAATATATTTTTAGGATATATCGTACTTTATGCCGTGGATATTTTAAGCACGTCCAGTGAAAATAAATCATGTCATCATCAGACCTTCAAATAATTTTTTGTTTAATTAAAAACAAAAGGTAAATTAAAATCTTGATTAAAAATTAAAATTGATTTGAGTCAATCAAGCTTTATAAATACCAAATGTTTGTTATTGTGCAAAGAAACCGTAATTACTGCCAATTTTTTAACTGTTTCGACATGGCTTATCTTGCCCTTTGGAGACTGAGCAATGGCAAACCCTTACATAACATATTAAAAGTCATTGGTGAAGGGTCGAGGATCGATAATAGTATGGTAGATTGTTTTTTTTTGTAAATTACGTGACATACCACTGTACTGAGGTGTAAAATTACAATCAAGCCTTAAGACTATTAAGTAATGTTACTTTAACCAAAGTTGCTAAGTAGAGTAGATTGTATATGATGATAAACAAGCATCTAGAATGAGACTTGCTTGGACTGCTAACGGAACAGCGGAGTTGTCCTACATATTTTTAAATTAGTGTACACAATGCAGAAGTTTGATTTGATGTGCAAGTACCACAGCTTTGTAAATATGTTTAGTAGGTAGTAAAGTCAAAATTTACTGTAGGTACCCATGTATATACAATTCTATAATTATACACTATCTGGGCGTAACATTTTTAATTTATCTCAAACCCGAATACATAATAGTAAATAATAAGTTTATCATTGAAAATGAGGTCAAGCAGTGAAGCATATGTGGGCAATTATTTTTGTTTAAAAGTACTTTTATTACAGCCTACCAGGACAGCTAGGTATAAGTTGAATACTACCTACCTTCGAATAAATGCATTGTAACATTATATAATTTTATTGAAATTAATAGGTATTCAAATTTTTCACTATTCACTATCTTTACAATAATCTAGATATCAAAGTTACACATGCAAACATTTGAAATCTTCTCAATTTTAATTTATGAGCTTCTTTTTTTTACACTGAGGACTACAAAAATTATCAACATGTGACATAAATAGGTACCTACACAATCAGGGTCTAAAACTATGTTTAGGTATGTGTCATATTTTAGATTAATTTCTGTAAACTACCTTCCAAACTGAGAGAAACTTAGGTTTGAGGTAGGAGTGTATATGTAGTGTAGTTATTATGTAGTTGGGGTATAACCAAAATTTTAATTTGTTATAACCTAACCCACATCGCAGATTTTTTAGTAAATTTATAGCATTAGTATTCTCTTTATTAAAATCAATAGGGCCGTCCCTAGTCCATCTTCTAGATTGAAAGCACAATTGAAAGAAAGGCAATACATTGCATCAGAACACCTGTTGGTCTTTTTAGATGTCATTGAACTTTCATAGCAGTATCACCAATAAACCATAGATGAAGATTAATGGCTATGTACGTGCTTAGTAGCTGGTAGCTTTGAAAGATATATGTATGTTTTTTTTTTAGTATGTATTCACGGAATTTTTGTAATGTATATAAGTAATAAAATGACGTCTCAGCGCAGTGTGGTCGCACAGACTTACAATATATTATATTTACCTTGGTTTCCGTCCCGCGATGAGTGGTATTTCCTTGCCAAAATCTTCGAGAGAATCCTCTGATATATCCAGTAGTAGATTGCTGGTATTCAAATCCAGGGTTCCAGCAGAGAGATCCGTATCCGAACACCCAAAAAGGTTCCTTTCTTCGTTCCATGTCTTCGTATTTTTTCTCGGTAAAACCGCTATTCTCCATCGTTGCTTAGTTTTTTTTAAAGAGAAGACACTTTTATTTTTTACTTTCTTCTATTTACTAATCTCACTTCGGTTTTATATGACCCGCAATTTTAATTCAAATAGAAAGCGAAGCGATGAAAGTGACTCGCGATCAAATGGAATGAACACAGTTTTCACAGGTTAGATTAGTATAATTTTCTACTTAAGTTTCATAGTGAGTACTGAGTATTTACAACATACGAGATCTAAATTCCATTAAACACTACAAATGTCTGCAAATCAAAGTTTTATATGCACCCATTGCTACTTGTGTTTCCATTATAAACTGACATTTCAATTTATTCCGCGCGAAAACCCACCGCACCGCACCGCACCTCCCTTCAAGTCCCCTCCAACTCCACCTGCGTTCGAGATGAAGCAGCGGCGTTTTGAGCTTCAGATTTTAGCTTTGAATTTTAGAGATATATAATAGTAATGTTTTAAATTAAGATAAATAAAAAAAAATGATTGTCATGTTAAAATATAAATTAATAGCTTTCGCCCGCAACTTCATCCGCGTGAACTAATGTTTATCGCAAAAAAAGAAGCATTCTAAGTTCTTCTAGAAATATGAAAAACCAGTGCAAAAGTACCAACGCTCTTAATGTTTTTTGACAGACTTGTTATTTCGTTTCCATGGCAACCGTTCCTTACAGCGAGTAATCAAAATTTTCCAGGTCTCCCGTGGAAACTTACCATTTTCCACGTTAATAAGTAAGCAATGTTTTATTCCAGGGTACCCTATATGTTATCTCCATTCCAAATTTCATAAAAAACCTCCCAGGCCTTATCCCGTTAAAACTCCCGAAACAAACAAACAAACTTTTTTACTATTATTTAGTGGAGCACCACTCCCGTGATTATATACAGTATTCGCAGAGGAAGTATGTGTCTCGGAAGTTGTCTGCTAGTCGCTGCGCAAACTGCTATTTTTCAGGCGCACTTCCAATGTTGAAGGTGAAGACAGCATTGTATAACTGCCTCGCTCACTCGCTTACGTTTTTTCATATTCTATCTCGCTCTTACTTTATGCTGTTTTATCCGCACAGCAGTACCTGCGCAATCGTTCACAGAGCCTAACTTCACAAACATATAGATTGGCTGTGACAACTGTACTCTCATTTAATAACATTCAAAAATAATTAATGTTGGCAAAGTTGGTATTGACAATCCAGTCGTAATTTGTCAAGCATGAAACTGAACGCACGCATAATGCGGTAGCCAATAGCGCTCTTTGACAGAAATATCGTATTGCTATTGGTCGGTAAAGAAATGACGCAATATTTGAAATTATTTCTCAGATAAACTAAATTTCTTTCATCTTTAAATTTTGTACAAAAATAATTAAAATAGGGTACTTATAATAAGCTACTGAACAAGAATATAATTTTTTCTGTTTGTCTGTATGTTTGTTTGTTCACGAATCACGTAAAAACTACGGGACCGATTGCGAAGCGGTTCTCATTTTTGGATAGCTTAGGGGTTGACTTAAAAACTGGTGTACTGGTATCTCAATCCAATTAGTAAAAGCCGAGCAATCAATAAAATCTTTTAGACGGCTGAAGGAATTTTGATCAAATGCATATTGTATGAATCATATTGGAATAGAGCAACCGCGGATCCAGGGGGGGTCGTGGGGGTCATGACCCCCATGACCCCCCATGATGTGGATGACTGGGCCTATGTCAATTATTATTTTTTAATTTCCCTATGTTATTTTCATATGTTTTGTTATTATTTTTATTTTGTACACTGATAGATATAACTAAAAATTTCCGCGCTCGATGCGCTCGCGCTTTTGATGGACTGTTTTCGTGTTTGTGCAATTTCAAATTATGTATTAGTTGTACACTGTAGAAATGCTTCGGAGGGCATGTTAAGCTGTCGGCCCCGGCTGGCTATCGTTAAGCCATGTCAGAGGCCCTCGGTCGGCCTGACAAGTGTAGTTTGGCCTCTGGACGCCAGCACTACCTCATACGACAAACAAAAAACTAAAGAAATAGCCAAGAACTTTCGCGCTCGCTTCTGTCGCACTCATAACCCCGCCCCCCATGCCCCGGGGCTTCCCCTTTAACTGTTTTAAAGTTTCTATTAAACCTTACAATTTTAGCCCTCGCTTCGGTCTCGCTTATTTGAATGATTTGCAGTTATAACGTAACGTTATCGTAATCATAACGTATTCGTTATTTTCATATTATTTAGAAAAAAGTTTAAAATTTTCGCGCTCGCTTCGCTCGCGCTTTTTTGAATCTATACCAGGTATGTACATTAGTTAATTTCGTATGATTTACAATTATTCCATTTCTATACTGAAATAAATAGCGCAATAGTATGCACGCTGCGTTTGCGTGGGTTGTTCATATCATTGCATATTTAAATGTTATTTGGAGTTATGTTTTTAGCACTATTTAACAGGCAGAAGTGTTCATTTGGTCTTACTTCGCTCGCTTTTGGGTTCTTTTACATTATTTTCATGTGATTTGTTTGGTATTATGTTTTGATCTAAAAATCTATATTAAATTAATATAAATAGCTCGCTATTTATTGCGCTCGCTTCGCTGGCGCTTTTTTATTACAATGTTTGTTTTTATGATTTGGAAATGTTATTTTACTTCTACACCGATCGAAATAGCTCAAAATTTCCGTGCTTGCTTTTTTCGCTCTTATTTTAGCTTTTTCATAAATGTTTGATTGATTTGTTTTTTTTTTTCATTTATTACATTGTTAGATATAGCTGAATATTATAACAATCTCTACTCTAGAAAGATAAAATCATGTCAGAGCATATTTTTACATGGTTTGGAATTATATTTTATTTTAAAACCGCATTATTTGAATTATTAGTGTTATTCGTTGATAATTCAAAAAAATTGCGCTCGCGAAGAACATCTATAGTATTTTATGATTTTGGAACCCATCCAGGCTGGACATTAGTGCGTGACCCTGACTCGAAGGCTGGATCCGCCCTTGGAATAGAGGTACACGTACTTTTAACCTAGAGAAATGACCACGCATGCGAAGCCGCGGGTACTGCTAGTACATTATATTCTCAGAACACCTTGACGTAGAACACAGAACTGCTACCATAAAAAGATTAGGTAAAGCCTACCCTCTTCAAAACAAATTACCATGTACTCTCTAGAACATACAAATCTAGGTAGTGCTCGAGTTGATGAATTTATATTATGTCACCGGTTTATTGTAAGAACAGATAGAATAATCTGACGGATTCTAATTCATTTTATTACAAACTAGTTTTCCCGCCCGCGACTGCGTCCGCGCGGACTACTGTTTATGCGAAAAAAAGCATCCTATTTTCTTCTAGGATATTAAAAACCAATGCAAAAGTAGGTATAGCACCAATGCTCTAGATTTTTTTTATGACAGACTCATTCGTTTCTATGGCAACCACAGACCATTCTGTGATAGCAACCGTTCCTTACATTAAGTAATCAACATTTTCCAGTTTTCCCTTGGAAACTAACGATTTTCCGGGATAAAAAGTATTCTATGTTTTATTCCAGGGTTTAAGCTATCTCCATTCTAAATTTCATCAAGATCCGTCCAGCCGTTATCACGTGAAAGCGGGGAGCTTTCACGTGATAACGGCTGGACGGATCTTGGATCTGGATCATTCTGTGATAGCAACCGTTCCTTACAGTAAGTAATCAACATTTTCCAGTTTTCCCTTGGAAACTAACGATTTTCCGGGATAAAAAGTATTCTATGTTTTATTCCAGGGTTTAAGCTATCTCCATTCTAAATTTCATCAAGATCCGTCCAGCCGTTATCACGTGAAAGCTCCCCAAACAAACAAACAGACAACGTTTCACTTTTATATATTGATTATTGGTATGGACTATGGATAGACGAAATATTGTGAACGAATATGATCGAATATTACTGACCACCACAGTGCACAGTTTTACAATGTAAAATTGTGAACCTGCCCTTGATAGGTTAGACTCGTGTTCATCAACATAGAGTTACAAATTAAACATTCAGTTGCAAATGATCTCGAGATCATTAACACCGACATGACCTCACTAAAATTGATCATGAATTAGTAAACGGGCTCCCGCCAGAACTCTCGCATCGTCGTCCCTTCGCTCCACTCGCTCACTCAACCTTCACTCCGCTTAGGACGTCGCCGGCTCGCTTCGTTCGCCAACTGCCCTTCACTACGTTCAGGCCTCGCAGGAACTCCTTTCGAGATTCTGGCTCCTCATTTTGTAATGACACTCGGAGGTAGGGCGAAGTAGAACCACGTGGGGATCAGGGTATACTTACTTCAATTTATTTTCGTGAGGCTTCTATTTAATTTGTAGCTCTATGGTGACAAACTTAGACAGACCAATCAGGACTAATCAGGTGCCACGCAGAGGCATGGATGACGCGGGTTTGAGTCCGGTTCGTAATTCAAATTTATCCTGTAGAAAAGTGGTTAGAAAATTATAAATTAATGATTACTTAAATATAATTTTAAAAAAAATGCGAAATTAAATATAAAAAAGGTTTTACATAGATAACATAAAAGTGAAATTAAATACAAGCTTTTAAAAAGCTACCTACGCATTAGATTTTTGGGTAGGACCTCTGTCCTGTGGTTTGACTCTTCAAACCACGTGAGTGTCGAAGAGCTCCGATCGCTCCTGCTCTATAATAGCACAGTAGAAATAATAGTACTAACGCCTATAACTTGCGAAGCCTTCGTTTCGCAAGCTTCAGTTTAGTTTGTAACTCTATAGTAACAAAAGAACGAAACTGGCCAATCAGGAGAAGTTTTACAATATAACAGGCGATAGGAAGTATCTCGAAAATCGCACCAAATAGCATCGTGTATTCTTTATCTTTTGATGTTTATTATTTGCACAAGTTTCTTCATAATTTAAAAGTCTATTTACCTTCTCAAGAGATAGTCGACTTTCCCCTATCACTGAACCTAAAATCAACTACTACCTACTACTAAAATTACTAGTAAGTACTTACTATAATAATATATTTAACATCTTAAAATAAAATGGGCTTAAAATTTATGTGATACCTATTAATCTACGAATTTTGGTGATTATTTACAATAGATAGAAGAAAAAATATTGCACGTAATTTTTTTATGTCTGTGAGTACAGAAGCCGTTTATAATCTCACTAGATTTATTTTAACATGTCCCGTACCGCGACTGAATATCTTTAGATCGTACATTGTTATTCTATTGTTGTAAAATGCGTGGTACTAAATTAACCATCCACACTTTTTCTAAAAATGACAGTGAAGCATAGCCATCATGAAGTTTGCAATATAGCTGGAATTAATGGGATAAACCGGAGGTATTTATTGATCATTCGAATGAAAGGAGCCTATTTAACTAAAGTTTTCGATGCTTCCAAGGGCAATTGACAACATTTCAAATTTTTGACATTAATGTTTTAATTTTTACTCTTGTATATTGTAAAATAAGATTCACATATTTTTTATTGTCGCAACAAGCTATATTTTCCGAGAAATTAATGATTAAATAGTAGCTAATTCAAAAATGACGTAACAGCAAGAGTTGGTGTTATGAACAAGATTACCAAAGCCACGTTCGAAAAAAAAACATTTAAATCTGTCAAAGTCAGGCTCTAGGCTCTAGCGTACCTAGTTTTTTCTTTACAGGCAAATGCTGACTTTCTATTATTCCACCGAACTCTACTTGGTTGAGAGTTATTACATAATTTATTTGTAGAAAAAATAAGTCTAATGATCATCGTCGTAATATCTCGAAATGGTTTTCAAATTTCATTAACTTATGAAATATGAAAACTTGTCAATCCCACCATTCTTTCAATACCGCACCTAGATTCCATATCTATGCTATTCATAGTCATTTCTCATTTCCTTCCACTGATTTATTTCAATTTCAATTTGTGGCCGTGCTTGGATAGCTTTTATATAGGTAGGTACCTACTTAGTCTTGTAATCATTTTGATCCTACTTTAGTTTAAAAACGGGTTTGATACCTATTTGTACTAACGTCATAAAATAAGACATTTTAGTGACGTTTTCTGAGGTAAAATCTTTTGAGGTCCAAGGGAATTACATAGTAAACATAGTAATTGTGTAGTCATAGGGAAATCTTTACTCTGACTGCTTAAAGCAAAAGTACCCCAGAGCGTCACCGCTACGTTCTTACGTTTTCCATGTGTCATTTGTTGATACTTGACCCAAAGATTTTAAATTACGCTTACTCTTGAGGGACAGGAAAGGACATCTTTAACTCTGTCCTCTTTAATGCCAGAAGCATAGCACAGATGTTTGGTCGACTTGTTCTTGAAAAAAGGTGATAAATCTCTTCTGAAGAATTGCAGACCCATATCATTTCTGGGCCATGTCTACAAGCTGTTTTCAAGAGTTGTCTTGAATCGTTTAGCGAGGAGACTAGACGAGTTTCAGCCACCGGAACAGGCCGGGTTTCGTGGAGAATATGGCACCAAAGACCACATCCACACAGTGAGGCAGATTATACAGAAGTCAGAGGAGTATAATCGCCCCCTGTATTTGGCGTTTGTGAAAAGCTTTTGACTCAATCTAAACTGTTCTAGAATCTCTGCAACGATGCCAAGTATACTGGTGATATATCCAAGTGCTGAGATGCTTGTATGACGCTGCTACTATGACTGTCCAAATTCAGGACAAACAGACTAAACTACTACTACTCGAGACTACTAGACTCGAGGAGTGAGACAAGAGGATGTGATATTCCCGACATTGTTCACCAACGCTTTGGAAGACATGTTTAAGACATTGGACTGGGAAAGTCGGGGCGTTAACATAAACGGCGACTACATCTCACACTTGAGATTTGCAGACGAAATCGTCATAATGTGAGAATCGTTGCAGGACTTGCAGTGAATACTAGATAGACTAGCTGAAGCTTCAAAGAAGATCGCTCTCGGAATGAACTTAGATAAAAATAAGATCATGCTGAACGAGTACGTTCTTTAGTTACTGATAATAAAAATATATCCTCGATTGCTCGTCCAAAAACGAACTAAAGAGTCAAAAACAAGAGATTAATGAAATTTACATTACGGTCAGGAGACCGTTCTGTGGAACACTTTCAAAGAGGTCCCCCGACTGCAGTGTTAATTTTATTTATTATTTTTGGGTTTATAGTTCGTTCGCAGGGCAGTCGTTTTTTAAATATATTATCTATTATTTCTTTTTATTTTGGTGTATTTTTTTTAAATAAAGGTCTTTTATGTTTTTGTCAAATGAGGGGGACGTGTTTGAAAGGAAATGTTTTTGTGATCTTTAATTAGGTGTACTCGTACTCGTGATTTAGTTAAAAAAGCGTGTTGATTTGGGTGTTGTTGTAAAGATCTCGTTGAGAACATTTCATTGAATATGATAAAGTTTACAAAATCTTTACAGGCTCAGGACATGCGCGTGCGTTTCGTACTGAGTTTTGGATACCATAGGTACCGCGCAAATCGATCCTTTTGGACTAAGTAAATAAAAAAAAATGGTGTAATATATTCAAAATCACAAAATTGACTGTAGCAACCGGTAAGTCCGAACTAAAATAAAGATTAGGCACGTTTTTGAAGAAGAAGTCCTGGAGCTCACTACGGTTCCCATAGCACCAGCACAGAGCGAACGAGAGGGTTCCAGGACCGGATCAAATTGTACGTGGCGTACACGTTTCACGACAAACAAATGGCCGTGTGCCCCGACATAGCTCCACGCATTTTTTATGTGAACTCAGAGGCGCTCTCTTACTTGATATTATATGCACCGTGTTATTCCATTGATTTTTATGAAGACCGATATCAAAATATAATCACCCAGTTACTTATCATATCAGAGTAGCTGCTCCATGTGTAGCAGCCTTTAGTAGGTAATATAATGTAGGTACAGTCACGGTAGGTATAATGTTTTATTGGTTCTATGTCGATGAAATATCTACATATTAATTTTAAAGTGAGAAACCAGGAAAATCCTACGCAAATGATTTTTGCAGGATGCCCACCTCACTTTATCACTATAATATCTCTAAGTGGCACTTTGATAACATAAATCGACATAACTTTTTATTAGCTTAACTACTCAGTCCTATTTTGACACTTCAATATTCCATTAATAATACCTACTTATCTGAACCGTTACCCAATCCATACCGCTATAGTTTTGTAGTGGTAGGCCTCTTACGCAAGAGTCCGCCTGGGGAAGTACCACACCTTTGTCAGTTATTCAACCGCCAAGAAGTAGTGTGTAAACGTTTCTGTGTTTCGGTTTGAAGGGCAATGTTTCCAGCGAAATTACTGGGCAATGAGACTTAACAACCAATGTCTCAGGGTGACGACCGCAGTGCAGTGACGCGCAAGACTTTGCAACCAAAGTTCTGGGTGGCATTGCATGACTGCATCTGTTATGGACAGGCGTGACGCTTACCATCAGGCGAACGACCTGCCCGTCTCGTCATTCAAAGTAATAAAAAAATATAAAAGTGAAACATTGTCTGTTTGTTTGTTTGGGGCGCTTTCACGCGATAATGTCTGGACAGTTTTTGATGAAATTTTGAATGGAGATAGCTTATACCCAGGAATGAAACATAGGATACATTTTATCCCGGAAAAATGTATTTTTTCACGGGAAAACTGGGAAATGTTGATTACTCGCTGTAAGGAACGGTTTCCATGGAAACGAAATAACAAGTCTGTCATCAAACATCAAGAGCGTTGGTGCTATATTTACTTTTGCATTGGTTTTTAATGTCCTAAAAGAACATAGGATGCTTATTTTCGCGATAAACTGCAGTCCGCGCGGACGAAGTCGCTGGCGGGAAAGCTAGTTTACTCATAAATGATGCAAAAAAACGAACGGAATGCAAAAAAAATTGTTCATCTGGCCTGTGGTCATTTGTTAACATCTGTTCTAGGATTGTTTATGTGAGTAAATAATACTTGATAATATTTTAATAAATATATTGTTATATACTGTTCACATTTGGTGACTGGTATCCCTAAAAATAGTTAAAAAAGTAACTATCGATACTAGCAACACTTGCATAAAGAAAAAGTCTCGTATCGCCGCCCGCCATGAGAGGTGTGTGCAATTTTCGTTGGTGAATAATAAATTCAGTTTTCGAAGGGCAAAGCCCTATTTCGTGTTCAATAATCCAAAAGATTAATAAATACGTTAACTTAAGAAAGAACTATATCCCGCGAGTGATCCGTGAGTGATTCGTCGTGTGCGCACTACAGAGGTGGTATCTCAGTGAATCTGGTAAGGTCTGTCTTAATAACGAAAGGGGGCCCTGGAGTAGTTAGGCAGCTTACCATATCAGTCTAAACTTGTCCCAAGGACAATTCGGTGAGTGCACGACTTCAATCCTACGTTACCATCAAAACCCTTGACTTAGTTTTTAACAAAAGGAGACGGTTATATGTTCGGCTGTAGGTATGTTTTTTTTTATGTTTGTCGGTCCATATCTCCGTCAATCACGGACCGATTTAAAAAAAACTTTTTTTTTGTTTCGCCATACAGTCCACTAATTTGAATTTCGTTCGCGATATAAAAACTGAGAAAATATAACAATACATATTATTACTACTTTTCTAAAAATATTATAGCTGTTCACATTTGGTGACTGGTATCCCTAAAAATAGTTAAAAAATAAACTATCGATACTAGCAACACTTGCATAAGAAAAAAACGTGTGTGTGTCGCCGTATCGCCGCCCGCCATGAGAGGTGTGTGCAATTTTCGTTGGTGAATAATAAATTCAGTTTTCGAAGGGCAAAGCCCTATTTCGTGTGCTATCATAATTCAAAAGACTAATAACTACGTTAACTTAAGAAAGAACTATATCCCGTGAGTGATTCGTCGTGTGCGCACTACTGAGGTGGTATCTCAGGGAATCTGGTAAGGTCTGTCTTAATAGCGAAAGGGGGCCCTGGAGTAGTTAGAGAGCTTACCATATCAGCCTAAACGTGTCCCAAGGACAATTCGGTGAGTGCACGACTTCAATCCTAATTTACCAACAAAACCCTCGACTTAGTTTTTGTTTCGCCATACAGTCCACTAATTTGAATTTCGTTCGCGGTATAAAAACGGAGAAAATATAACATTTTCTTGGCCCTACGAGCCGTATCTATCTAGTAGTGACCTAATTCTAGCCTTTTCTTGTGTTTTTATATCGAATTTCTTAAATTTTTATGTATTTTTTGTTTTTATTAAAATCCGAGGGTAATGTATAAAAGTTCTAATTTCGAATTCGAAAAGTTAGCGTCAGTAATTTTCGTAGTGTTGGTACCATAAATGATTGTTGAGTTGGTAATATAAAGTTGTACCAATTTTTCGTATAGTCTGTAGTCTATGACTATATTTGTCGTTCAATTCATTCGATTTAATTTTGTTTGATTGGCAATAGTGCAAAGATTTCAAAGTCATTACAAGTGTCAAATAGTGTCGTGTCGTGTCAGTAGGTATCATTTCAATTGTTTATTTACAAAGTTTACGTTTGTGAAAAGTGCTTACCGGTGGCTTTTAATTGTGAATTTACGATTAAAAAGTGTAGTTTAACGTTCGAAAATGCCGGACACAAAAGAGGATTCAGTAGATAACAATCGAGTAGCACGGGATTACGCTCTCATGCGGGTTGAGATGATGTCTTCGACAGATCTGTTTGGATACACAGAAACTGATCTGTTGGAGATCGGAATACAATTCCACGATGCTCAACTCAAAGTTCTCAAAGCAACTAGCGTTGTTGATAGGGACACGGAACTTTCTGTTACCATCACTTTCGATAAAATGTTTCGTGAGATAAAGCAGCGATTGTTATCGACTCAAATACCTACCAACAATTCGTGTTGTGTTTCTGTGAAACTACCTAAAATTTATATCAAACCATTCGATGGTAACGTGGATAACTGGATATCGTTTATTCAGTTGTTTGATTCTTTAGTGCACAAACGAGAAATTTCTCCTGTCGAAAAGTTACACTATTTGTTGTCGAGCTGTCAAGGTAAGGCCTATGATTTGATTAAAAACTTTCCTTTAACTGATGATAGTTACATGAATGCATATGATACTTTAAATAAATATTACAATAGAGAGCGGCAAATTGCATTTACATATTATGAAAAAATGTTAAATTGTGAAGCAATTAAAACAAAATCTAGTTCAGAATTGGAACGTGTGCATCGTACCTTTGCAGAAAACTTAGCAATTTTGGATAAATATGAACTGCCTGATCGTAACTTCATGCTGTTCCATCTATTATGGTCGAAGCTGGACGGGTTTACGCGTGAAGCATTTCAGCTACAATTTAATTCTGATAAAATACCAAAGTTTGAACTACTGCAAAGTTTTATTGAAAAACATCGTGCCATAGACATGTCAAATACCAAACCAAGTACTACTGGGACTACTAGTACTCAACCTAGTTTTCGAAAGGGAAAGTCTTCATCATTTGTGGTGGCCACTGCAAATTGTGTGTGTTGTTCGAGACAACACAACCTCGAGTCGTGTGACAAATTCTTGAAGTTGTCAACCCAATCTCGCTTTAACTTTGTTAAAGAAAATAAACTTTGTCTATTGTGCTTCTCGCCCTCTCATGTAGTAAGATATTGTCATTCGGGCTCAAAGTGTGACAAATGCCAGTTTTCACATAATGGATTATTGCATTTTGATAGGAAGCCTACCATTGAGTCTGCTGAAGATGCCCAAAATAAAAATATTGTTTTAACGTCAACTAACAAAAATGACCATGTGTTGTTTGCAACTGCAAAGATTTTAGTTATGGATTGTCATGGTAAGTATAAACCAATTAGAGTCTTATTGGATTGTGCAAGTGCTAGTAATTTTGTGTCAGAATCTTGTGCCAAATCTCTTGGGTTGCAAATAACAAAAAGTCATCATTCGGTAAATGGCATTGGGGGTGTATTAGCAGAAACATTAGGGTCGTTGTCGTGTTGTGTCAGGTCAATGAATGGTAATTTCAATTTGGACTTGGAAGCTTTCGTGTTGCCATCAATATGTTCTGACCAACCTGCACAACAGATAGAGTCATCGTCATGGTCACACCTTATCGGATTGAAACTTGCAGATCCTGATTTTAATACTCCAGGACCGGTTGACATGCTGTTGAATGCAGATGTTTTTTCGACATCATTGCTTCCTGGCCTGAAGAAGGGTAAACCAGGGCAGCCCAACGCTTTGAACACCAACTTTGGTTGGATATTGGTTGGTAGTTGTGATGCTAAATATCACACCACAAATTCTCGTTGTCGTAACCCGCAAAATAAAATTTGCTTTTTCGTGTCGAATTTGTCATTGGATAACTCTCTCAAAAAGTTTTGGGAGGTAGAGAGAGAGAGAGAGTAGAGGTTTGGGTTTTGGTTTTGGCAAGTTGGATCTCAACCTAAAATATTGTCGAAGGAAGACCAACTTTGTGAGGAGTATTTCACTCAACACCATTGTCGTACGGATGAAGGAAGATTTGTTGTTCCTTTACCTTTTGTCGATCCGTTAAATAGGCCAAGTTTTGTGAACTCTCGCGCTCTAGCTTTGAAAAGATTTTCGTCAATTGAGAAAAAACTTGAATTGAACCCAGATTTCAAGAAATTATATGTTGCTTTTATGGAGGACTATGAGGCTTGCCACCATATGGAAGAGGTAGAGCCACCCACTGTCGATGATGGCCTCTTTTTCTACATCCCCCATTTCGGAATTTTATCGGGATCAACCAGCACGCCTCTTCGTGTAGTTTACGATGCCAGTTCCAGGGACTCTAGATCGGTTTCTTTGAATGACACATTGTTGTCAGGACCAAAACTCCAAACAAATATATTCGAATTGTTGGTCCGCTTTCGCTGGCATGCAGTTGTGTTCACAGGGGATGTCAAACAAATGTATCGCCAAATTTTAGTGCTAGAAGGTGACTCAGATTATCAGCGCATACTGTGGAGGTCGTCGGTTGATGAACCAGTGCGTGACTATAGACTCCTAACTGTTACCTACGGAGTTACCTCCGCACCATACCAAGCTCTCCGCACCATTGCCCAACTAGCTAAGGAAGCTAGCTCTGACTACCCTCTAGGCTCTGCAATACTAAGTAGAGACATTTTTGTTGATGATGTCGTGAGTGGTGCTGACTCTGTCAGTCAGGCGCTAAAGCTGAGATTGGAACTCACCAAAATTCTGTCATCAGGTGGTTTTGACCTCCGCAAATGGACATCAAATCACCCAGATTTCTTCGTTGATTTACCCCCTAAAGACTTGTATTCTGAAGATTTCAAACGATTTGAAGACGTCTCTGATGTTTCATTGAAGATTTTAGGCCTCTTGTGGCTGTCACATTCGGATTGTTTTCGTTTCAAAGTTCTCGTTGAGAATCGTAGATGTACGAAACGAACAATATTGTCAGAGCTAGCTCGTATCTATGATCCCCTCGGTTTTCTCGGACCGGTAACCTTCTACCTGAAGTACCTGGTGCAACTTTTATGGATTTCAGGCGTCTCGTGGGATGAGAACGCTCCCGACTTTATTGTTTCGGAATGGATGCGATTCAAATCACAGTTGTCGTTGTTGTCAAATATATCCATACCTCGTCGTATGGTATCGTCCTTTGTCGTGTTACAGGTCCATGGATTTTCAGACGCTTCGGAGCGGGGAATGTGCGCTGTTACCTACGTGCGTGTTGTCGATGCAGAAGGTTGTTGTTCTGTAAATTTTTGTGCCGCACGTTGTAAACTTGCACCTCTCAGCAAACTTTCAATACCTAGATTGGAACTCCAGGCTGCAGTTTTGCTGTCAGATTTGCTGACCGCTGTTGTCGATGCGCTTGGTGCTTTCCATGTGGTGAAACATATTTTCGCATGGTCCGACTCTACAGTCACTTTGTCGTGGATCAAGTCTTGTCCATCTAAATGGAAGACGTTTGTGGCCAACAGAGTCAGCCATATTCAAGAGAGAATCGCGCCCGAATCTTGGAGGCACGTTGGAACCTTGGATAACCCAGCAGATTGTGGGTCCAGGGGGACTCTACCTTCAGATTTGGTAGAGCATACAGTTTGGTGGAATGGCCCAAGCTGGCTCTCTAAACCTGAATCCCAATGGCCTGTGTCGTTGTTAGGCGCGGATTCATCTGTCGTTGCAGAGGAGCAGAAGATATTAACTCTTGTTGCATCTATCGAATGTAGTGTAGTCGAGCAAATGCTAAACAAATTTTCGTCGTTTTCAAAAATCAAACGTGTTTTTGCGTTTATCTTTAGATTTCTGTACAATTCTCGACCCAATCAACTCAATCCGTAACTTGTCGGTGCTTTGTTGCCTTCTGAACTTAAACAAGCGCTTATGTTTTTAGTTAAACATGCTCAACAAAGTGCATTTTCAATTGAGATAGAGAAACTTAAATCGGGTTTTCCAAATTCTTTACCCAAGAGTTTGAGAAAGCTATCGCCTTTCCTTGATAAGGCGGGTCTTTTGAGGGTGGGCGGCCGCCTGGCCGCAGCTGCAGGTTTAGATTTCGAAACAAAACACGCTTTGCTTTTACCTCGTGACCATCGATTTACGTTTTTACTTATCGACGACTACCACAAGACCTACATGCACCCTGGTGCTCAAACTTTGCAAAACCTTCTCGCTCAAACATTTTGGATTTTGTCTCCCAAGCGAGCTATTCGAGCAGTCATTTCAAAGTGCTTAAAATGTTTTCGTGTTAACCCCAAATCTGCGCCAGCTCCGATGATGGGAAATTTACCTTTGTATCGCGTTAGTCAAATTAAACCATTTTCCATCGTTTGTATTGACTACGGCGGACCTTTCGACATCGCTCTCGGTCGTGGACGAGGAGTCAAGACGTTTAAAGGCTATATCTGTGTTTTCGTGTGCACAAGTACTAAAGCAATTCATTTGGAATTGGCTTTGGAGTTATCGACGGAGGCATTTCTTGCTGCATTAAAGCGATTCATAGCGCGTCGTGGCCGCTGCAGTAAAATCATATCAGATCAAGGCAGGAATTTCGTTGGCGCAAGCAATTATCTAGGCAATCTGATGAAAAATGCTGCGCAATCACAAGAAATACAGTTCTCGTTTAGCCCTCCGGGAAGTCCGCATTTTAATGGATTAGCCGAAGCAGGTATAAAATCAGTAAAAACGCACCTTGCCCGTGTTATTGGTACTCAACGACTTACATTCGAAGAGTTTTACACCGTACTTGCACAAATAGAAGCTTTATTGAACAGTCGTCCCCTCACTTCCCTCAGCAATGACGTCAATGATTTTTCGGCGCTTACGGCTGGTCATTTTCTGACGCTAGAACCCTTGTCGATTCTTCCAGAAGAAGAGCTTGTCGATTTGAATGTCAGTGCTCTACATCGCTGGAAGCTACTTCAGAAAATGCACCAGGACTTTTGGCGCAGGTGGCATCAGGAATACATTCATACTCTTCAGCAACGGATGCGCTGGAATAAAGTTCAGAAAGATGTAGCTGTCGGTACACTGGTTCTTATTGTTAATGAACAAGCCAGTCCGATGAGGTGGAGTATGGGTCGTATAACTGCTTTGCATCCAGGAGCTGATGGGATTTGTCGTGTCGCGACAGTACAAACTGCTACAAGCAAGTTCAAGCGACCACTTGTAAAGCTTTGTCCGTTGCCACTTTCAAACTAAATGTTACCCACCCAACCTTCGTAATTTGTCGTTTTTCGTTTATAATTTTGTCGTATCACAATATAATATCGTTTAGTTTTCATGTATTGTCTAATTATCAAATAATTTTCGTAAATGTAACCATTTAGGTGAGCGGAATGTTCACATTTGGTGACTGGTATCCCTAAAAATAGTTAAAAAAGAAACTATCGATACTAGCAACACTTGCATAAGAAAAAAACGTGTGTGTGTCGCCGTATCGCCGCCCGCCATGAGAGGTGTGTGCAATTTTCGTTGGTGAATAATAAATTCAGCTTTCGAAGGGCAAAGCCCTATTTCGTGTGCTATCATAATTCAAAAGACTAATAACTACGTTAACTTAAGAAAGAACTATATCCCGTGAGTGATTCGTCGTGTGCGCACTACTGAGGTGGTATCTCAGGGAATCTGGTAAGGTCTGTCTTAATAGCGAAAGGGGGCCCTGGAGTAGTTAGAGAGCTTACCATATCAGCCTAAACGTGTCCCAAGGACAATTCGGTGAGTGCACGACTTCAATCCTAATTTACCAACAAAACCCTCGACTTAGTTTTTGTTTCGCCATACAGTCCACTAATTTGAATTTCGTTCGCGGTATAAAAACGGAGAAAATATAACAATAGCTATACAGGTTGTAGTTATGCATCCCCGCCATATTTGCAGAGGTAGGTATACTCCACTTACAGAACACGAATCATTAATAAAAGAAGTACAAAAAAAAAATATAATAAAAAAAAAAAAAGTTTATAAAAAGCGATATGTGTACGCGATCCTAATTTGAAATCACCCAGTGTGGCGAGAGCTTGCGTCCACACACACTAATGAAGCCTTGTCCCGTGTATTGCCTGTTTCACGCACAATACGCGCCGGCCGCGGCGTGCGGCGCGGCAGCGCCCCAAGGCTGGCGCGGGTCATTGCCCCGGTCGTTGCCCGAGCCACAGAATAAAGAATTAATGCCCGAGCACTCAGCTGTTCGATCACTCACGCTCGCCGCAATACGCTCGATGCTAAAATGGAGCAATTTTCTAATGTCGAACTTAGGGAGATGGTTCATATTTTTTTTGCCCACGCCCACGCGTCGTGTTTCTAGGTGCCACACAGAGCAATTCCAGGTGTTAATTCAATGTGAACGTGTTAAAAAAAATACACAAAACATTAAGACATCGTGCTCAATTGTGCATTGAAAATGAAGGAGGATACTGAAGAGTATCAAGGTAACGTAAATTGTAAACTTGTTCATAATTTTTTACATTCCAATCGAACTGTAAATAAGCTGATTCCAATTTTTTTACCACGCCGGAAATTCCTTACTAATGTCAACGTTGATGATACATTCTCACTTGCATTAAGTTTATTTATACCAACTAATAATTAAAGGTTCGCTATTTATTCTGTGGCGCGGGCGGCGGCGGCGCGCGGCGCGTCTATAGGAGCGCGCACACATACCTACCATACATGTGTGTGTGTCGTGGGGTTCTACTCCAAAACAAAGTTGGGCCTACTACGATTTATCAATAAAATATTTAATTAAAAATTCCACCTCCAGTTAAATGTAGGAATTAAATAGTATTGTTAGTTAATTAAGGTATACCTATTACAATCGACTCTGCGAATATGGCGGGGATGGAAAACTACAACCTGTATAGCAACGTGTTTTTGTCACAAAATGTAATTTAATTTTTGAGAATAAAAATACTTTTCTGAGAGGATTTCAGACGTTCTAAGGGTAGGTCAGAAATTACCACAGAATAAAAAAATATTTATTGAACATAACAACTAAAAACCCAAAGAACAAATAAGAAAATATAAAAATTAAGATATAACTAAAAATATTAAGAAAACTAACATTTAACAATATATTATACCTACTAAGTACTAACCTAATTATATAAAAATAATAAAAAATGAAAATACAGTTAAAGTCATTATCGAGGCCCGTAGTTAATTATTTTAATACGAAAATAATTGTCTACGTGCCGGGCTTCGTAAACGTTGCAAGCGCACGACTCGTAGGAGTCCTAGGGCTCCGCGGCATACTGCATAGACTTTAAGGGTAAGTTCCAAATTAACCAGGTAAGTTCCAAATTAACCACGGATTAAAAAATTAAAAAATATTAATTGCTAATGAAATATTAAACTAAGACCAAACCTAATACAAAAGAGAAAAAAAAAACAGTTAAGGTCATTCAGCGAGTCCCGTAATAAATTACTTTTTACAAAAATAATTGTCTACGTGCCCTGCTTCGCAAACGTCACAAGCGAAGGACTATGTAGGAGACCTCGGGCTCCGGGGCATATTTGGACTCGGCGGCGGAGTTCTTACTCATTAACATCATGGGCGTCGCCAAGGGGAGGCAAGAGGGGCATCTGCCCCCCCCCCCCTAGAGATTCAAAAAAAGGTAGCCAAATGCAGAGAAACCAATGTATGTCCTAAGCAAGTCGTTTGACTGATTATTTTCCATTTGACTTTCATTCCATCCCAAGTGCCATCCGCTCTGCTACAGTCTATTGTTAAACCCTTACAAGTTCAAGCCTATACGCGCGCCTAAAATGTGTGTGACGGGTTAGCGGTAACCTGCAGTCGTCCGGGTTGTACTGGGTCCCTTGCTCTATTTACGTATCTTCCTGCTGAATGCTTACGATTATAATGTTTTGAGTTTCTATTCTAGAAAGCCATAGAAATTATCAATAATTTTAAGTGATCATAATATCACAGAAATAATAATTTTATTAATTACAACTGCTTGATTCGAAAAAAAAATTCCTTTACTTTAAACAAACACATTTTTTCAGTTTTGATTTTTCTCCTCGATTATGTAAACCATTTCCTCTCTAAAAGAAGTTAAAAAATGAATGTAATCATTATAATAATTCTAATATCAGCACCCAAAAATATTGGCGGGAGCTCACCGAACAAAACTTATTTTTGTGAACAGCTTATTACATAGCTTAACAACATAGCATAGCTTAAATGACATAATGTATTATAGTTATTATACCATTATAGATAAAACAATAAAGAACCTCAAAAAAATACTAAACAGTAATAAAGCTATCTATAAATATACTCACAAACGAAAACATCTTCTCGCCAAAACGGTTCCGCACTTTGTTTACTAGTTTTAGTTGTCAAGAGCTTCAATTGTTTATTTTTTATTATTAATATTTTACAGTTAAAAATAGCTCTTCTTATAGGAACTTTTTGAATTTCTATTCAGATATTAGTAGCTCAACATTTTCGCGATCTTTATAATGATCTATTATAGTTCTTTTTCATTATATTCATGATGTTTCGTTTTGTAATTGAAAGAAAAAACTAAACAAATTTTTCGCGCTCGCTGTTCTTGCGCTTTTTATTACTCATTCCAGTGCATATATATTGTTTAGAATCGGAACTATATTTTAATTGAAATATTGATAGAAATAACTCAAATTTCGCGCTCGCTTCGCTCGTTCGTGCCTTTTGTGCTTGACCATACATTTAATTTATGATTCTGTTTATTATCATTTAATTGCAGCTTTGATACAAATAGCTCAAAAAACTATATTTATGGCATAGCTGCAAGGACAAGAATAATATTTGAAAGTATTTCGCGCCATGAGTCAGACCATCCACTTTAACAAAAACTTTACTTATATTTATTTGTATACACTTAGCTAAATCAATTATAAACAATAATAGTGTATATAACATGGGTTAGGTTAGTTCTAACCTGAACTGAACTTTCCAAAAAAATGTTTAACTTTAATTATTCAAGAACTGTACTTATTATACTATTTTTGTTTTCATCTGAACACAACGGCTACATTAAAATATATAAAAGACTAAATCTAGCACCAATTTGGTAGAATTCACTTATTTGTTTTAAAGTGCACCTTTTGGGACGGTTGACTATTTAGAAATTTTCTACACTTTCTGAAACAACCCCGTGGTAAATGAGACAATCACATTCATAAAGAAAATGTTTAGTCTTCGCCTGATAATTTGCCGCACTATATTAATAATTTTCTTGTTTGGAAACAACAATATGTGAACATAAATTTGAAAGTTACAATCATTTTGGCTGAACAATAATTGTTATTGCTGTTCTAAGAGATTATCAATCTTCTATCGAGACCACTCCTTATTCCAAGTAACCATTTAACATATTCTCGCGTTGAAATGTTTAATATTCGTCTAATAATTTGCTGCGTTTTATTAATATAATATTCTTGTTTGAAACAAGTATATTGTGACAACTAATTTGAAAATAAAATAAATTTTAGACGAACAATGATATTGTTGTTCTAAGAAATAATCAATCTTCTATCAAAACCATTTGTTATTCCAAGTAACCATTTAATATAATCTCGCCTTGAAAATGACAAATCTTCGTCAAATAATTAGCTACGTTATTTTAATATATTTTTTGTTTGGAATCAACTATAAATGACAATTAATTTGAATAATAAAAGCATTTTGGCTTAACAACTGATGTTGCTGTTCTTAAAAAATAATCATTCTTCTATCGAGACCACTTCTTATTCCAAGTAACCATTTAACATATTCTCGCGTTGAAAATGTTTAGTATACGTCTAAAAATTTGCCGCGTTTTATTAATATAATATTCTTGTTTGAAACAAGTATATTGTGACAACTAATTTGAAAATAAAATACATTTTAGACGAACAATTGATATTGTTGTTCTAAGAAATAATCAATCTTCTATCAAAACCACTTGTTATTCCAAGTAACCATTTAAAATAATCTCGCCTTAAAAATGTCAAATCTTCGTCTAATAATTAGCTGCGTTATTTTAATATATTTTTGTTTGGAATCAACTATATGTGACAATTAATTTGAATAATTAAAGCATTTTGGCTGAACAACTGATGTTGCTGTTCTAAAAAATAATCAATCTTCTATCGAGACCACTTCTTATTCCAAGTAACCATTTAACATATTCTCGCGTTGAAAATGTTTAGTATACATCTAAAAATTTGCGTTTTATTAATATAATATTCTTGTTTGAAACAAGTATATTGTGACAACTAATTTGAAAATAAAATACATTTTATCCGGACAATTTATATTTAGAAATAATCAATCTTCAATCAAGACCACTTTTTATTCCAAACAACCATTTAACATGTCCTCGCCTTGAAAATGTTTGATCTTCATCTGATAATTTGACGCATTATTTTAATAATATATGTGAAAACTTATTTGAAAATAAAATACATTTTATCCGGACAATTGATATTGTTGTTCTAAGAAATAATCAATCTTCTATCAAGACCATTTGTTATTCTAAGTGACCATTTAACATACTCTCGCCTTGAGAATGTGTATTCTTCGTCTAATAAGTAGCTGCGTTATTTTATATAATATTCTTGTTTTGAAACAAGTTATATGTGAAAACTTATTTGAAAATAAGTATAATCAAAACCACTTGTTATTCCAAGTAACTATTTAACGTATTATCACATTGAAAATGTTTAATCTTCGTTTGAGAAGTTGTCAGGCTTCCTATAAAAGACGCCTTGTTTTAAAATGAGTTATTGTGAAATCTTGATCGAATAATTTAAAATGTTTCGGAAGAACAACTAAATTGTTAGTCTAACAATTAATTTATCTTAATGTGACAATGTTCTCTATATTCTTGATAAGACAATGTAAATCATCGATTTAACAATATAATAGTGTCCGGTTAACAAATCTAGCATTATTAATACGAGATTAATTGTTGTCTTATACTAAAACTTTCAAAATGTTTACCTGACAATATTTACTTGATTTGAGACGATAAACCAACAAAATTGTTTTGCATTCTGAAGGAAATGGAAATTGTCAGGGTGACAATATATTGATAAGTTAAGTAAATATTGTCTTGGAGTTGCTAACAATTATTTTTTTGTTGATGGGACAATTTCTTTTTTTCCGTGTAACAATAATAAATCTATCTAATCGAAATTTAACTAATTTGGGTCATTATTGTTCAAATACATAATGTTACCATTTTCGATTGCACTCCGGACAACACCATAGACTTTCCGAATATTATGTGTTTTTCTATGTTGTGCACTCCATAAATCGTCCAGGATTATTTCCAACGTTTGCAACTTCCTGACTCGTCTACTTCCAAAGTAGTCTATATTCTAATGACCATTTTCAATAATCACGAACAAGAGACGGATGCCTAACTAAGGATCTCCTAATCTAAGCAAAGTCTTAAGGGTAATCTACATGAGTGAGCGAGCGCGGCGCAGGCTGTTAGTTTAAGAGTTGCTTAGCATCAGGCACCCCCGAAACGGTGTCGTAACTTTAGGTGACGCCCAACGTCCTTAGTTAAGACCTAATGTTTGATGAAACGAACATTTCATTTCATTTTAACGTTTGTTTAAAATTAAAATTATTAGAAATTTAGAAAATTAAAATTTAGACCTAAATATTTAGACATCTGATTTAGGTGACTCCTAGGGTTAGTGAAAACGGGAATAAGTCATAGTCTTACTATTTCGTGTATTTGTTTTGTCTGAACCTCTTGTCCCTTCATAGATTGTCCCTACGATGTGGTCGCATTGTTACAATGTTTGGCAAGTAGATTATGACTAACACAAAAAAAGTTGATAGGTAGTTGAAAGAATGTTAGATATACAATTTGCCATACGAACTCAGGATAAGTATCAAAGTGGACTACATTATGGGAAGTGGAAGAGTACATGGGAAATAGAAGAAACAGGAAAGAGAACGTCTTAGTAAATGTACGTAACAGTAAAGTCGACGTCATAAGAACTGGACAAAACAGGAAAGTGGACAATGACGTTTCAAGCGTTCGTGTCACTAAGTTTTACCCAATTGATTTTCCTTTGGATGTGAATAGTTTTCACAGTACCTACAGTGTACGTCATCAATTATCGTCAACAATACATTTGTTACGGATTTCCGGAATATGATGCAAGGGTACAAATAATACAATACAACAATTCAGTTTCAAAATACCCATTTCTTACGTAACGGGATAATAACTCGGCCCGGCACTTGACGGGTACTTGACTACGACCACAGGGTATATAATCAAAGACTACGACCGTGTTATCGTAATGAACGAGCGACAACGTGGTCGTGAAACTTATGTAAGGTTTTAGGTAACAAGTACTATTATTTATTATGTGGCACAAGAGTGTGTTGATAGTCGGTTGCGAATGGCCGCGAAAACTACCGTGCTTGTATTGTACCATCTGCGACTTACATGCCTTTACAGCAGATAATGTACTCTGTACTGTACAGTTTGTACATTTTGAATGCATTTGGTGTGCATTTTAAGCCAGTGTGACCAGTCTCAAGCCCCGCGTACTAATCTTTTGAACACGTAGGTATATCGGGGCACAAGTTTTTTTTTTTTTTTCCAAGAAATGACCTTTTTGTATGCTGGTGAATAAACATTATGTGACATTATGCCAATTAGACACTTGGTAAACAAATACACCAAGTGTCATAACATACTTTTGGGGTATTCAGTAAGATTGCAAGTGACAAAAAGTCCATATGAAATGGATGTACAATCTATCCATATCCATACTACCAATATATAAAAGTGAAACGTTTTCTGTTGGTTTGTTTGGGGAGCTTTCACGCGATAACGGCTAGACGGATTTTGATGTAATTTGGAATGGAAATAGCTTATACCCTGGAATAAAACGTAGAATACTTTTTATCCCGGAAATTGTAAGTTTCCACGAGGAAACCGGAAAAACGTTGATTATTCGCTGTTGCCATGGAAACGAAATAACAAGTATGTCAAAAAACATCAAGAGCATTAGTGCTATACCTACTTTTGCATTGGTTTTTAAGAACATAGGATGCTTTTTTCGCGATAAACAGTAGTCCGCGCGGATGAAGTCGCGGGCGGGAAAAATAGTAGGTACTTATTGTTCAGAATTACTTTTTCGGAGGAGTGGACTATATTACAATTTTCAAAATCGCGGTGGTGGCTCGAATCAATAACTGGAGAATCTATTTATGTCCGGGAGACTATCTTGTGATTGTTTAACATGCAAAATCGTTTCCGTTTCCCCTAGTTCCTCATTTACGTGTTCTAAGAATCGAGGCCATTCGGACTTCTTTTCCTGTAAAAACAACGGTCCCTCGAACCATTTATCCTTCGGTGAAGCCGGCACATAATTTGGCCTAGTAGCCAAATCTGCGACGTTAAGGTTTGTGGGGATCCATTTCCATTGACTAGGTCGTATGAGGTCTGCGATCTCCCCGAGTCTATGCGCTAAAAATGGTGTGTATCGTACGCTGTCATTTCTAATCCATTGTTGAACGGTTCGCGAATCTGTCCAGTATACTACCTTATCCGTACTCCATCGGTGACCTCTCTGGAGCACCACGTCTGCGGTGCCGTCTACCTTCTCCAGCCTCCAAAAGATAGCAGTTGCGTAGGCCATCTCACTCGCATCCACAAAGACATGAAGCTCTCTTTTCACAGCTCCTTCATTTGGATCATAGCACCTAGGTAGTTGAAGTTCTGAAATGACACGCATTTGTTTTAGCCATGACATAAATTCAAGCGCAAATTCCCTTGGTAATGACTCATCCCATCCAATTTTTTCTTGCCACAGTTTCTGAAGCAGGATCTTGCCAGTGACTGTAGCATATCGGGACCTTCAAGTAGGTAATCATTTTAACAAGTATTCTTGGATCTAGCCGCTGCATCAAATACAAGTCTGGAGCGCCCTGGCTTGTTCACGTTCATTACAGGAAAATGCGGCAAATACCACCTTTTTGAGCTATCACATTCCGTTCCATCGCATTTGCTTTCCGTATTCGACACTTAGCTCATTCGACTTGTCTAGTTTACGTTCTAGATTCTGTAGTCGTTTCCATGCTGTCTCGTAGCTAGTCGGCATCTTGGGGTCATCTTCCTTCCAGGGAAGTCCGGCCTCATAACGTCCATCGACCCTCCTCGCTGTTTCGTTAAAGATGGCGATGGCTCGTTCGTCTGTCTGTCTTACCTTAGGTTTGAGTGCCACTCCAAGTGCATCTATCTTAAAGTGGGCCTCTATGTGCTCGTCGAGGCGTTCATTGTCCCGTGCGTGTGCGTTTACTACATGTAGCATTGAGTGTCGGTCCTCCTTCAGAGAGGTTCTCGGTGTCGTCCCATGAATTACCCAACCTAGATAAATAAGTGAAACAGCGGGGTCGTTCCTCTTGCCGGTTCGTAGCTCTCTTGTGACTATGAGCTCCCAATTATCAGTTCCAATCAGGAGGCGCGGTCTGCCTTGCTCATAACACAAGTCCTGGTTCAAGTCCTTTAGGTGATCTAGACGTAGCAACTGCTCCGGTACGGTCTGCGGTGTTAGCTGCATACTCGTAATAGTTCTTGCTTTCATCGTTGCCTTTCGGTCATTCGTACCTTTTATTTCGAATCGGACAAGCTTGCTGGTTATGTCCTGCTGGTGCATGTTTACGCCACGAATGTTCAGGGGCCTTTGAGGACCTTCAGCACCGATCTGTCGTGCTACGTCCTCGTCCAGTAGTGACACGGTCGATCCTTCGTCGAATAGGGCGTATATCCGCATATGCCCCTTTGGACCGGACACTGTAACTGGGCAAATCTTTAACATTACCTCTTTTGTTGTCTTAGAAGTCGTTGACGTCACAATCTCTGCTTTCTGTAATTCTCTGCTGACTGCACTTTCTGTAGAGGCTCTACGCTCCTCACCGTTCGTAGAGGACGTTAACGCTCTCTCCGTATGAAGTAAATTGTGATGTGGGCGTTGACATCCATCATGGCCACATGGCTTGGTGCGACAGTCAACACGTCGATGACGACTTACTATACACTTGAAGCAAAGTTTTTCTTTCTTCACAAGTTCCCATTTGTCCTCGCTCTTCGTCTCTTAGGACTTAGGACATTTAGGTAGCAAGTGGTTTGCTTTGCAAGCAACACATTTATTTTTCTGCTCCGATTCATTTTCTGTTGTGGCAAATACCGGCCTTTGTCTGTTCGTAGAGCTCGACTTTGTAGCGGACATTGTAGCATTGGTGCCTCGGCTGGCGCCGGTGGTCATTGCTACGCTCGTATATCCGTACTTCAGGGCTCGATCGGCTTCACGCATCAAAAATCTAGATAACACAATTATTTCAGGTTCCTCTTGTGCTTCCAGATGAATCTCGGCATAGTCGCACCACCTCGATCTCAGGTGCGGGCTCAGTTTGTTTAAAACATCTCATGACAGCATTGAATTTTAGAGATAGCCTTTCCTGTCAATGGACTTTAATACACTCACCGTGTTCTGTACTCTGACTGCGAATGTGTTTAGATCGCTCGCTGTGTTCCCTGGCTTCGGTAGGCGCCTTAAGTCGTCAATAGTCTTGTTGATCAAGACTTCAGCTCTTCCGATGGTTTGCGCTAAAGTTTGCATTATAATGTCAGGAGACTCCACAGTAAATAATAAAGCAGAGACGGCTTCTCTAGCTTCACCGCGTAGACAATTTCGTAGTCGCGCCATATTTTCCATAGCGGAAAAACCGTAAAGCTTCGATGTTTCGTTTATTTCGGCTTTAAAGGCGAACCACTTCATGCGCATTTCCCGAAAATATTGGCAAATCTTGTCGTGGAGGTCTAGACTTGGTCAGCTGTCCCAGTGCATTTACAAGTTCTTCCACGCCTATCATATTTGCAGGTCGTGGCGGCGTAGGCGATCGTGGTCGTCCATAATTATTAATCGTTTCTGCAACGTGCTCCCCCCGTTCTGGGATGCGTGTTGATTGGGCGATGCGATTGTCACATATCGTTGCACTATTATTTATCCAATTTTCGACACAGTCGTTTCTATCCGTCGATGGTCGTTCCGTAGTTTCATCCGTTTCCTGGATAACTTCGATATCAAATGCTAGTTTTCGGCGAATTCTATGTGATTAAAGATCTAATTCTCTCTTTTTGAGATCTAGTTCTGTCTTTTTAAGATCTAGTTCTGTCTTTTTAATCATCGCGAGTCTTTCTTCCGCTTCAAACTGTGCTTGTCTAATTCGCGTAGCAACACTACTCGTCGATCTGTTTGACGCAAACGATCGAGAAGGCGATGCAGCACGGCCTATTCTATTATCGAGCTCAGCTATCGGAGCGAACATCACGGTGGCTTCAGAACGCGCATTCGCGGACACGGAGGTCCCCGCGTGAGTTTAATTAATTATTAAAAATTCACTTAACCTGTATACCTACCAAGTTTCGTCTAGATCGGTTGATTAATGCGACTTGTTGAGGAGAACACCCGGAAATTCGGACAGACATCCGGACAAACTTTTTTTTTTGCCGAAGCTAAAACAGAGACGCTTCGCACTCGCTCGGCCAATCAGAAGTGGGATAGGTAAAACTTACCCCTACCATGAAAAATAAACAATTGCAAAATAAAAGTGAAACTACAAGTGAATATACTAGCAAAGATTTTGCTTTGCCTACTTTTGACCCGAGTGTTGGTTCAATCGAGGCTTGTGAATGAACTGCAGAAGTTGATAATTTGGCATTGAACAAGCGGGTAAAAATAAATAGGATGACTCCAAGACCATCGCAAGACGTGTGCCGTTTTTAGCCGGGCCCGCATAAGATTTGTTAAAGAATGGACACTAAAATTCCATTTCCTAAAATTGGAACTGACTTGGCCTGCTTTAAAAGAGGATTTCCAAACTACATTTCTAAAGTGCCAGGATTTGCACCGAGATTTTAAAATTGCCGCGAATATGTCAATTGATCAATACTCTACCGTTTCTATTTACGCAGCAAAGAAACATAGAATACTGAAGCAATTGAGACTACAATTACGTGAGAGTGAAATATTGGAATTTATAACGGTAGGAATAACTGAACCTCATGCAAAATCTGCAAGTACTGTCGTGAAACTCCATTTCTATGACCCTTCGCTTACCCTTGCTTCGTGATAGATGTCAATATCTTGTGGTTTCATCTAAGACAGACCGGAAGCCAATCCCAGCAGTGGTCATTGAGACCCCACTATATGGACAAAACTGGTATTTTTGGATGAGCCAGTAATGAAAACATAACGCCTGACATCTTTCGCAGAGCAAGGCAATGCATCGAGTAGTTTGATACCACGTTAGGCGTGCTCTCCACGTGTCCCATGACAACAAACTTATGGATTATTGTTATTTAAATCAATAACAAAACGGTGAAATTTAACAGGAGGAGCGAGCAGGTCATTCTGCCTCCCCAATCGTTTCAAATATATTTAGACCTCTAATTTTCGTATCGGATCGTTCGGCTGTTCATAAAAGCTTTTTTGTCATCTTTCTATACGTCAGGATTTTACGTAAATGTATTAGTATTTATTAGTAGTCTAGCAATATAAGTGAAACCCTATTTAGTTGTAAAACTTATAGCAATACGAACTTGAATATACGTGGAGCTGAAGGGGGGGGGGGGGGGGGGGGAAGATGGACAAGGGCACGTGCCTCACCCCGCGCCTCACCCCGCAAACGCCGATATATAAGGATTCCGCGCCCGTGGAGAGGGACAGACCAGACAAGACAAGTATAGAAAGCGAGCGCATCGCTCGTCCCTGAAACACAAGTAGCAAAGCAGCCGCGTGGGCGGCCATTTTGACGAAGGGAGACTGCCGTGAAAAGGAGCCGGAGCTGGCGGGAAGCCAGAAGGTCAGACGGCCAGGGGGGCAGCGCAACCAGCCTGCGAGCCGACCCGACTCGAGAGAGCAGGGCGCTCCCGGACTCGAGGGAGCAGGGCGCTCCCAGACCCGAGGATCACCGACACCGAGCACGTGGGCAAGCGTTCGCGCTGCCGAAATCTTCCCGTCTAG
The DNA here is from genome assembly GCA_946251855.1 of Alsophila aescularia. NCBI lineage: Eukaryota > Metazoa > Arthropoda > Insecta > Lepidoptera > Geometridae > Alsophila > Alsophila aescularia. Next base: position 21,170,330 of record OX276382.1, on the reverse strand, counting down.
TGACGTAAGCCGACTGGCGTTGAGTTACCTATAAACAATTATTCCCAGTGCGCGTAAAATAGACTATTCACAAATCACGCGCGTAACCTTAAGCCCCCTTTTCGTGCCCCCTCTTCTTCATAGACTATTTGACTTAACCATCGTAAACACGTGTTAGTTTTTAAGCCTTGTATATAAAAACACTGTTATAGAAACACTGATTAAATTATCTGTAAGTACTCTTTATAATACCGTTTTCTTTTTACAATATCCCCTCACTCTCCTTGGCTGTAGGCGAAGGTAGGCCCCGTTCCAACGGGTGTGGGCCTCTGAGGCCCATCGAGCAGTACGGCTTGGTCATAAGGCCCAAATTGCTCTTCAACTGGTACACTATCCAGGCTACCCTTCCCAACAGCAAATCGTGCCGTCCGTCGGTGGCAAACCGAACTTCTACCACTTGCTGCGACGCTGCGGGCGGCGACCCTCGTCGTGATTCTGCCGCCCCCGGTTCACCCGGCTGCCACCCGACGGACATATAACACATAGATTGCACTCCATAAATTAATTACCACGACAGTACTGAGACAATAATAGGCTTATTTATATCAGAAATTAGCCCATTACATTCCAACGTCCCTGAACTCTGCTAAGCATACCTTACCTACTTGTAATGACACCAGTACGGATACATGGCCGTATACATATAATATGCCATCTACATTAAAAAGATCGAAGTTTATGACTGATGTGAAGAGATGTCACCGTTTTAATCGCGTTGAACATTTACAGCACAATTGTCGAACTAGCGTACATAACTTGCCTACCGACGTTCCAGCTATGCACGAAGTCAACACGCCATCCACAAACAAGCAAATTTTGCAAGATAAGCAGTGTACTTTTTGATCTAAAAAATACACTCTGCTGAAGAATGTTGGACGAAACAGAGAGTAGGCCGTAACAAACAATAAATAAGTCAACATCAAAAAAAAAAAAAAAAGAAGAACCTTGCACTGGCAAGGTATGTAAACCAATGTTATTATTAATGCTAAAATGTTATATACCTATTGTCCTAATTGACAGCGGAGTATCATGATCTGTGATGAGATGCTCAATGGTGTGAGAGTATATTGCCAACCTTCCATAGTAAATACATATCTGTGGACTTTCTAATGAGATATTGATTTTTAATGAGAAAATGTTTGAAAACTCAATTTGAAAATGTTGTGTTGGAAACAGAACAGATTTTTACATTGTTTATAATACAGAAATTAGATACTCGTATGACTCTAATACTTAGAAAAGACGCAATTAGTACCAACAATAGGCACAGCAATAGGTACTAAATACAAGTTTGTACCCAACCTACCCAAGACGATAGCCGATCTTTGTTCCAATCTCAAGACCAAGAAATTGTTTATAATTTAGACGACTTGATAAATACGAGTAATGCTGTGACTATGACTTTGAATAATACTTACACAAAGATTCAAGATATGTTAAACAACTATATTATTATAAAATGTATGAGGAAAAGGGATAAGTTAAACCAAAAATGTAAAAAGAATCCTAGAAATATTTACATTAAAAATACATATACTAAGTACAGAAACACTTGTAATAAAATACTTAAAAGATTGAAGAGAGCATACGAAAGATCAGAAATAAATAATCACAGCAATGATTGTAAAAAACTTGGGAGATAAATGGATATGTAATATTCCAGTTAAAGCTAATCCAGCAGAAGCACTCCTAAACTTGAAAACTCGACCGGTAGAATCTTTAAACTCTGTGAATGATTACTTTGTAAACGTTGGTTCTAGCCTAGCAGACGAAACACTTTCTCCATTAAAACAGAAAACGTGATTGAGCGCCAAAATACAAACAAAAAGAAACAATAGTAAAATCCTTTGGGCTTCTAGATACAGATCAATTAGAAATATATTCAATAGTGAAAAATCTAAAGAACAACTCTGCTCCTGGATGGGATAAGGCTACTGGAAAACTGTTCAAATTTATCATTCCTTTTATAATAGAACCACTTACCACGATCTGTCAACTTAGTTTTGAATATGGAGTTTTTCCAAAACAACTTAAGAAGTCTATCATCTGTCCTATTCACAAGGGTGGAGAGGAAGACGGTGTCACGAACTATAGACCGATATCTTTACTACCAAAAATGACAAAAATATTAGAAAAGCTTATGAATAATAGATTAAAGAAATATTTGGAAACGAAAGGCTTGTTATCGAAAAATCAATTTGGATTTAGATCTGGAAGAAGCACGGAGGATGCAGTGTTAGAAGTCACAGAACATATAAAGATAAATTTAGACAAAGGGGAAAAATCTGTTGGGATATTCCTAGACTTAGCGAAAGCATTCGACACCGTCTCCTGTTAGCAAATCTTGAGGCTATTGGAGTCAGAGGTGTGTCTCTTAATTGGTTTGAGAGTTATCCCACCGACAGGAAACAATGTGTTAGGGTTGGTGAGGTACTAAGTGATGAAAGTGACACTAAGTTTGGAGTGCCTCAAGGCAGTATACTAGGACCCACGTTATTTCTGGTTTATATTAATAACTTGTGCAATTTGGACTAACATAATGGTAAAATTGTCACTTACACTGATGATACTGTATTACTTAATAATGCTAAAAACTGGACTGAAGCTCAACGTACAGCTAACTAAGCCTTAGAAATTGTGTCAAATTGGCTGAGAAACAATCTTTTAACAATCAATGTTAATAAAACAAAATATGTAACTTTCACAATCAACAACTCTACTCAACCTAAACAATCCCTTCAGTTAAAAATGCACTCGGCTACGTGTTCGCAATGTACTGATTGTATTTGTGGTGATCTCTATTCTACGTCAACGATTAAATACTTAGGCGTTTTATTACACAAAAATCTGACCTGGCTAGTACATATCAAAAATCTCTCTGGACGTACACGTAAACTTATATACATATATAAACAACTAAGGCATACCTTAAATCCCAAATCTATAGCAACTATGTACCTTGCTCTAGCACAGTCACAGTCGGTGACGGGGGCCGTTGCAAAAACTCATTCAATTGCTTTAGAGAGATCACAGAGAGTTCTCCTAAAAGTAATGTGTTTCAAGCCCCATCGGTTTCCAACGCACGAACTATACAAACACTGCTCTGTTCTCGCAGTACGGCAGCTTTTTATTAAAGCCATTGTTGCTAGTCAGCATGCATTACTAGAAATTGATAATAGTATCTTAATGGAAAGGAACAAAAAACGAAGGAAAGATATCGTCTTTAAAACCCCTAATGCGCGAACTAAATTCGGCCGGAAATGTTTTTTTAGTATGGGACCCAGATTGTATAATCGATTGAGTAAACATATTACAATCGCCACTTTGAACCGATATAACTGCATGAAATTGCTAAACAGTCACTTACTTTCACTAAACTACGAAGATACCGAAAAATTATTAGCTGTAACTGAGTAATATACTATTGAATTATTAAATTGCAAAATTGTTACTCGCATTATCACACTCATCTAGATATGTCGCACCCCATAAACACACGCTTACACACATTCACATACAAACTCCACCCATTCATATACTATAGCGTATATAACACACTACCATCACCCAATTACTACTTTCTATTATCTGGTAAAGCAATTCTTGTTTTTTGTTAATGCTCTCTATTTATATTTATATTTTTGTTATACTTTGGTTAATAAAACAAGACCTTTAATACAACTTTATTAAATTAGTATGGTATTAAATTACTTTGGCGCCAACATTGTATTACTATAGTAATACAATGTTGGCGCCAAAGAAGAGTCCTGTGACCTCACGATACAGGTTTATTCCTAGTGTGGGGAACAGTGTATCAACTGAGGTACAATTTTGCATCTACTAACATAATTTTTGTTATATTTAAGTCAATAATGTACCTTATGCACTTTTGCTTTAACTCAATAAATGATTTATTTATTTATTTATTTTAACTATTCCAGTCTTATTCCTTCAAACAAAAACATTCGTCAGATCAAAACCGCTGTTATGCTTATTCGGACCACAATGAACGAACCTGTTGTATATAACCATATCAGATGTCAGCTATTGCGAGAAGAAGTTCGTGCTATGGGACAAAACTTTATAATAACAATATTATTCAAGAATCAACGTCACCTTATGCGTCACCTATTATGATAGTTAGAAAAAAAAGGGATTCAAGTGGTAGACTGTGTGTGTGAACAACAGCTGTTTTTTAAATAGAATAACTGTCAAAGACCGATATCCACAATCATTGCAAACAGCGGGATACTAACTGCGTTTCCATTACCGTCCGTTGTAAATAACTGTTGCTGGTGTTCAAAGATGACTTCATAAATTTTACAAACACTATAGAAGAAGTTTTTGAACGGTTGAATGCTGTTTTAAAAGAAAAAGAAACATTTACTCGAAAGTATTCGATCCAGATCTTCAGACAGATTCAGTAGAAATCCAATGCAAAGTGAAATTGAAGAAATAGAAGATGTAAGAAATAATAGATGATAAGAAGACACTCAAAAACAAGATTAAGAAGTAGTGAATTAAAAAAAAACAACTATAAAATCCTGATAGTTTGAAAGAATAATAAACATTGCAAAATGGTATCCCAAAAATGAGTTTTTTTCAGAAAATCTGGAAAATAAATGAAAATATTTTAGAACTTTGGCTCTTCGACAGATAAGCTCCTGACCAGAATATAACATGAAGAGGAATAGTCAAATTAGAATAGTCTAAACCTTGGAAACGATGCGAATAAAATATTATTTTTCTGGAACGATTGATTTTGTACAGTATAATGCAACAGAAGCGAGAACAAGCTAATAGTTATGCCAAATATTATCCTGGAAATCCTAGAACTCGAATAGATGAATTTTGTCACGTACGAAGCCGTGGGCACAGGTAGTACATAAATATAGGCATAACTAGAAAAGTCTGCAATATAAAACCAAATGCTAATACCAAATAAACATATTTTTAATTTAATGTTTAATTGTCTTGAGTGACTTCAATTATTGTCTTTACATATTATTATTTTTAAAAGCCTTGAATTAGTTTGCTTTGGGTGTTGTGTGGCTCACATCTTGCAAGCTGAATGAAAACTTCCCGTACCCTACAGAGTTGAATTTTTAAATGTTGGTTCAGTACCGATGTCAACGCATTTTTACGGTAAGCATGACCTGAATCGACATCCTCGGGCGGCCTGACAAACTCTGAAACCAGAGGCCAGCACTACCTCATATGACAAACAAACAAACAAGAAATCGAAGTCCAGGATTAGCTAGCTCCAGATAAAGGAACTCTTCAACGGTCAACAGCACAGACACGAAATTTTGTGTATGCAATCTATTATGATAGCCGGTTTTAAGTTTTACCATGACATGGTTATGGCACTCAGGGTTGGGTCCTGACTAAAGAACTCCTTAACGGTTAACAGCACAGACACGAAATGTTGTTTACGCTTTTAATTGTGATAGCCCTTTGTAAGTTTTACTATAACACGGCTACTGCATAAAAGCTTTTTTTATTACATGTTTTAGAATTAACTTGTTTCATGAATTTATTTATTGAATGTGTTTTGAATTTAATGGATATATAATTGTATTTTTCAATTTATTTTAATTTGTACCCCTATTATTTTAATATTTTCTTGTGTAATGTAACGTAATATTTTAGACACAATGTAAAAACGAATTGAATTGAACCGTTTCTTTCGTTTTCATAAATTACTAGCTGCGCCGCGCGGTTTCACCCGCGTCCCTCAGGACCCCTGCATTTTTTCGGGGTAAGAAGTAGCCTATGTGTTAATCCAGGGTATAAGCTACCTCCATACCAAATGTCATCCAAATCCATTCAGTAGTTTTTGCGTGAAAGAGTAACAAACATCTGTCCATCCATCCATCCATCCATACTTACAAACTTTCGCGTACCTAAATAATATTAGTAGGACTAGCCTTCCCGCTTGCGACTTCGTTCGCCTGGACTACAGTTTATCGCGAAAAAAAGCATTATATGTTCTTCTAGGATATTAAAAACCAATGCAAAAGTAGCACCAATGCTCATGATGTTTATTGACAGACTTAGTACCTAGACAAATTGAACGGAGCCGAGATTTTAATAAAATAAACAACAAATTAAATTTGAAGTTAATTTTATTGGTCTTACTATTGACCGTACAATTCAAGCGAAGATAAAATAATGACAATTTGTACTTAGTAACTTCCTTATATAATTTTTATAAATGCGTAGGCGATTTCTAGTACATTCTTCATTGTAATAAACAACTAAGTAGTTACATTTCTCATACTTTAACGAGAAAAACATCTAAGTACATAAATGCTTATTCAGCTATGCGCAATTAAATCAAATCAACATGTAGAGTACCTCTACTGCGCATTATTCATAGAAAAACAACATAAGTACAAAAAGTGCTTAATTGGTACTTTCATAATCTAAGGAAGTACCTACTTGTATGATTAAATATGTCGCAATTGGACTTCGGTAAACAACGGTGGGTTTGTGGTACATATAACTTCTCCACCCTGAGATTGAAAATTATCTGAAAGTTCATTTTCTGAAGTCAGATTATTTTCAATTTTACATAATTTCAAAATCTCATTTTTATATTTTATAATAAAGTATACAATAATAAAAATCATTATAATATAAAGTATTAATGTCCATAAACTAACACTTTTTATTTGCACTTTATTGACCATTTCACTTATTTCACTATATTCACTGTTTTCACTTTTCTTCAAAATATAATTCAGCATTTGTAGATTTTCCATATTTACTCCATCTAAGTTAACAGGTTTTCTTTTGAAATTATTTGTAACTGGAACACTTGGTAAATTTATCAATGGTAGTTTAGGAATATGTAAGTTCATTCCTTTTAACAATTTCTTCCGTAGAGTAATATCTTCAACTTGTATTTTACAATTTTCATCCAAGGTTAAAATATAAGTACCAAGGATTTTCTCTCGAGTAATCTCATTTTCACAGGTTTTTGTCAAGTACGTTTGGTAACTTGCAAAAATTATCCATATGTTCATTTCAATTTGTTGAACTTTTATCTCTGAAGTTTCGATTAAAATTGGAGAACACGACGTAATATTCAACGTAAATTTCATTAAATCAGTTATACATTTATCTTGTTCCAATACGACTGCACAACTTTCTTTACAAAGAAATAATTTCTCATCAATCTCGTCGCATGGCTTAGAGAGCAATGTGATAGAGTTCAAATCCTTCACGAGGATAAAAGGATATTTAGGAAGTATCAAGGATGTAATATTATTAAAAGTATCAAGGATAGGTAAGGGAAATAACTGGTAATATTTGTAAGTGTTTTTGCGTACAATTGGAATTGCCAGTACATATGTAATTTGCCTACCCTTAATATAAGCTTTATCTCTATATTTTGCTCTATGTTTACAAAATTTTCATAATTAACAGGGAAAATTAACTTATCTGTTCTCTCAATATTTTTTAACAATTCAAATAATTCATTAGTATCAATTATTGATCTATGTAATATCTTATTTTTACATAGTGCGATTGCTGTATCAATCTCATCTAACTTAGAAAGAATTATTTGAAAATTATGAGTTAACAAACTATAAGTATGAGATACTTTATTTTCAAAATCATTTATTTTACTTCTATTCAATGCTTTCTCTATATCAATTAAATTATTCTCAAATTGTATAAAATTATAATAAGAAGTATTAGTAAAATTTACAAAACCATCAACCATTTCTGCAACCAAAGTAACTTTCTTTGAAATAGCATCTTGCTTAGTTTTAATTTGATTAATTAATTCATCATATTTGATTGCGTCATCATTATCCATATTTCCAGTTATCAATTTAATTATTGATCCTAAAGGATTTATAAGTCCTCTTTTAACACGTAAAGTTGGGACTAATTGCTCATACCTTTCTAAAGTTAAGTTTTTAATAAATTCAGTTTGTATTTTATCATCATTAAAATTAATCGTATAATTAACTTTATCTTTTAAATATATGTTTAAATCTTTCAACTTATTTATGTTTAAATATAAATCATCTTTAATTAAGCTTAAGTCTAATACCTTAATTAACTTCCATTTATCATATTCCAAAATTGCATTTCCTTTTTTAACAGGCATTACTCCAGGATTATTTTCAATCCTTTGTAGCTGAATAGCTAGTCCTTGGGTCATCAGTGTCAGGATGACGAATCTGTGGATGTTTAATATCTTTTATTGGAACCTTAGTTTTACGACCATTTATTTTTACAGGGACAGTATTACGTACTATTTCTCCTGTCACTTGTGCTTTTTGATATCTAGGACTATCTTTACTTCGCCTAGTATTAACTCCTTTTATAAAAACTTTATCGCCTACTTTTACATTAAATTTATTTTCTCCGCCTCGTTTTTCTTTAATTCTTTCTTTCTTTTCAACTAACTTTTCCGTTAGATATTTATAAAGATATTTTGTTCTTTGTGCGTGCTCTTTAACTAATTGCTGAGTAAAATATTTATCAAAGTTTACAGCAAACATGCTACTTGAATCCGTATGTCCAAATACTACTTCAAATGGTGTTAGATTTGTTGTCGAATGTATCGTTTGATTATATGACAATACTGCATATGTCATTATAGATGCGGCATCAGTAGATTTTTGCTCATATTTAGCAAGTCTATAAATTTCTATAATTGTTGAATGAAACCTTTCAATTAATCCCATTGAATTTGGATTATGTGGCGTTCCTATATGTAAATCTATTTTATAAAAAGATAACATTTCTTTCAGTAAAGTATTATTAAATTCAGAACCTGGGTCTGAACTAATTTTACTTGGTATTCCAGAATATGAAAAATATTTTATTAATGCTCTTATTATTTCAGGGGTAGACTTTGTATTTATTTCAATTGCTTGACCTAACTTGCTGAATGCATCAATTATGGTCAAAAATGATTTATTTTCAATAGTAAAAGTATCTATAAATATTTCTTGAAAGGGTTTTATTTGGGTTTGCGTTAATTGCAATTCAGGTTTAATTGGTTTACGATCATATTTCATATGTTTACATAATTGACAAGAATTTATAACGCTTGCAACTGTTTGATCCATATTATTCCAATAATATGTTCTTTTTAAATGTGCCAGTGTTTCTTTTATACCTCTATGACTTGTTTTTCCTTCATGATATTTTAAAATTATTTCACGTTGTTCGTTTTCATCTTCAACATATACTACTCTTAATGTGCATTCAAATAATTTTACTGAATCCTTTTTAAATAAAGTAGTTACAACTGAAGCAAAATCTTTTCTGTGTGCTTCTTCTTCAAAATATATAAAATATTTAATTTTAGGTCTTATGTAACCTTTTAAAAATTCTTTTACTAAATTTGTATTATTTATTGGCATATGTACTTCTAAAACTTTTTGTTTATTTCTTGAAATATCTTTTACAGACATTTTATTTAAATTCCACGAGTAAATTAATATTTGATTTGGTTTTGTATCAATTGCTTCATGTAAAATAGGTATGCTTTCCATATCCATATTTTCATGAGAATGTGCTGTTTCAGTACTAGAATTTTCAGGAATATCAGATGCCGTAATTGTACTACTATCAAATGAAGGTATTGAATAAGGTGACCTTCTAGAAATACTTAAAGTTTTTTCTGAATCAGAAGATATTGTAATTGGAGAAGTTGATCTTATTTGTTTTCCTTTTTTGGAAATTTTATTTGTTAATTTGTTTTCTTTTTTATCAATATTAACTTTCATTGAGAGATTATCATCATCTCCTAGTGCATTTACTTTTAATCTCGATAAAGCCGTCGCATTTTTATTTTGTTTCCCACTTTTATATGTTATTTCAAAATCAAATTCAGCTAATCGTAATTTCCATCGTGTCAATTTACTATTTGGTTCATTTATTGAATTCAACCATGCTAGTGGTCTATGGTCTGTATAAATATAAAACTTTTTACCATATAAATAAGGTCTAAAATGTTTTGTTGCCCATACAATGGCAAGGAGTTCTTTTTCTATAGTACTATAACGTATTTCTGCACTATTGAGTGTTCTACTTGCATATGCAATAGGTTTATCACTACCAACAGTTCCTTGAGAAAGTACTGCACCGATTGCATAATTTGATGCATCCGTAGTTAAAATAAAAGGTTTTTCAAAATCAGGAAATTGTAAAAGTGGTGCATTTGTTAATAATTCTTTACATTTTTCAAATGACGATACATATTCTTCATTTATTATTACTTTTTGATTTTTCTTTAAACATTTAGTAAGAGGCTTTGTTAACTTCGCAAAGTCTTTTATAAATTTTCTGTAATATCCAACCAATCCTAAAAAGCTTTTAATTTCTGTTTGCGTTTTAGGCAAAGGAAAATTTAATACTGCTTTTATTTTATCATTATTAGGTTTCAAACCATTTTTTGTAATTGAATGTCCAAGATATAAGACTTCTTTTCGCAAAAATTCTGATTTATCAAGTTGAACTTTTAAATTTGTTTTTCTCAACTGTTCAAAAATTTTTTTAAGTTTATTTATATGTTCTTGTAAACTGGATGAGTATATAATTATGTCGTCTAAATAAACAAGACAATGAATACCTTGTAGTCCACGCAGTACATTATCCATTGTTCTTTGGAATGTAGCTGGGGCTGTTTTTAAACCAAAAGGCATTCTTAAAAATTCATAATGTCCAGACTGAGTACTAAAAGCTGTTTTCTGTCTATCATTTTTATCCATTTCGATTTGATGATATCCACTTGCTAAATCTAAAGTTGAAAAATAAGTGGATTTTCCCAATTTATCAAATAAATCTGTTATATTTGGTAGAGGATATTTATCATCCGTAGTTATATCATTTAATCGTCTATAATCAATTACCATTCTATATTTCTTTTTACCAGATGCGTCATCTTTTTTTGGAACTATATGAACTGGAAAATTCCACGGTGAATATGATTCTTGAATTATGTTATCTTTTAATAACTTTTCAACTTGGTTGTTTATTTCATCATTAATTGTTTGAGGTTGCCTATAAGGTCGAATATATATTGGATCCTCATTAGTAGTTCTTATTTTATGTTTAACATCATTTGTAAATGAAAGGGGTAATTTTTCACAATAGAATATATCTTTATATTGATTGCATAAATTAAAAATTGCATTTCTTTCTTCTTCATTCATATGATTTAATCTCAGTTTTGTTAGATTTTCTGACAATATTTCGTCTAATTCACAATCTGTTTCCATTTTTTCAACTATATTATTTACTTGTATTTCATCAAAATTAAATTTTTCAACATTAAGAGGTTCATTAAAAATAATTGTATGTAGAGTATTTGTAGTATTTTGTATTATAGTTTCAGCAAATGAATTTTTACAATTTACTATAGCTGATGGCATTCTAACGCCAGGATAAAATTCATGAAAGTTTAAAATTCCTGAGTCTGATATAAGATTTACTGGAACTTTAACTTTCATTTCACATCTAGGAATAAGTTTTATCTCATATGGTGGATTATAATTAATAGGAATTGCAGTTTCAGGTGTTAGAAGAAGTTGATTTTTCATATCAATACTAGCTCCTAACAAAGATAATAATTCTGTTCCTATTAAACCGTCGTATCTTCCATCGACTTTATAAATATAAAATTTGTACCAATTATCATTTTTAAATTCATCAGGTAATGGTATAAAAATTACTTCATGATGAGTACTTGTGCCATGTGTACTTACGACTTGAAATGTTTCTTGATATTTGAAATCTTTAAAATATTTTTCTGCTAATTCTGGATTAATAAAAGAACGATTACTCCCTGTGTCAATTAAAAATTTGGAGTTCAGATTTTTAAAATTTATACTTGGTAATTTTAAATAAGAGTTACAATTTAAATTTATAGTTTCTATATCGGAGGATGCTCTTTTGAGGCCCTCATATAAAAATTTTCCTTATTTGGAATAGTCATTTTATTTTTATTTTGATTATCTTCGTTTATTACGTGAAGATGGTTTGGCTTTTGTGGTGCCGTTCTCATTGTTACATCTTTATCATTGAAATCAGTTGTTTTATTTTGAGGAATACCAAAATTAAATTTATGATAGGGTTGTCGTTTGAAAAACCCTGAAGCTTTGTAATTATTTACTTGCGGTTTATTCGCATTACCAAATTTAAAATTATTTTGTGGCATAAAATGATTATTTGGCCTATTTAGAAAAGGCTTATAACCTTGAGGTTGTATAAATTTATTTGGAGGATTATTATTAAATGTTGGCCTTTGTGGGATGCCAAATTTAAATTGATTTTGTTGAGGAATAAAAGCTGGTTTATTCTCAAATGGTTTTTGAGTAATAATTTTTTTATTTTTCATTTGATATTGTGTTTGGAAATTCACCTCTTCCATCACAACACTTAGAGCTTGTTCTAATGTAACGCAACTTTTCAAACGCACAAATCGAAGTAAATCTTCAGATAAATTGTACATAAATACATTTAATGCAGTGCTATTATAAATTATAGCCTTGGCTGCTCTAACTCCCGAGTCTTCAATTAAATTCACTTTTGCAATCAAAGAACTTCTCACATTTTGAATACGGTGGCAGAAATCGATGTAGGATTCGTCATTTTTAATTTTAAGACTTTCAAGTTCAATAGCAATACATTGTTCTGACCTTGGGTCGCCAAAATGTTGAGTAAAAAGATTTTTCAATTGTATCCATGTTGTAATATCGCTACGTTCACTTAATAATGAGGCTGCTCTGCCTATAAGTCTACTTGAAATAACATGAAATAAATATAACTCTTGTGCTGCAGTAATTTCGGTTCCACTTAAGCTACGCACATATTCACATTTTGAAATAAATAAATTTAATAATTTTTCATTCCCATCAAATTTAGGAATTAATTTCACAATTTCATTCGTTATAATCCTCATAGGTTCCATTTTAAATTATTATTTAAAATCAATTCAAAATATTAAAATTGAGTATGCGTTTGTATAATATAACACGTATAACACACAAAAATTCAAATTATAATTAAATATAAGCACATAAAAGTTTAATAAAAACACAAAAATCAATAAAGACACATTAAAATCAATAAATTCACATAAAAATCAATTATGACGCATAAAAGTCAAGAAATTCACATAAAAATCAATTATGACGCATAAGAATCAATAAATTCACATAAAATTCAAATAAAAACGCATAAAATGACAATACATTCACATAAAAATCAATAAAGACACATAAATTCACATAAAAATCAATAAAAACGCATAAAACGTCAAAAAAAATCACATAAAAATCAATAAAAACGCATAAAACGTCAAAAAATTCACATAAAAATCAATAAAAACACATAAAATCAATAAGTTCACATAAAAATCATAAATTCGCATACAATAAATCAAAAATAACAAGTGTATTGGCAATTTTTGTCCAAAAACACTAAGGGTCGAATAGCAGGGCAAGAATACGGAAAGTGAATGATTTTCGACTCACTTAAAACCGCTCGATCCCATGCCTCGGTGATTATTCCACTCGCTGAATTGTTTCTCAACTCCTTTTTCCAATACAGTCGTATTTGTTTGGTTCGAGTATTTTTTTACGTGGATTTGTCAGGAACACACGAAGTTATTCAGGACAGCTGCACCAGATATGTAGGTTGCGCCAGACAAATTATATTTCACAATTTTTGAAGTAAGCGCCGGACAAATTAAATTTCCACGACTTTAAAAAAAAATCCTACCGACTGCGCCAGACAAATTAGACGGAGCCGAGATTTTAATAAAATAAACAACAAATTAAATTTGAAGTTAATTTTATTGGTCTTACTTTTGACCGTACAATTCAAGCGAAGATAAAATAATGACAATTTGTACTTAGTAACTTCCTTATATAATTTTTATAAATGCGTAGGCGATTTCTAGTACATTCTTCATTGTAATAAACAACTAAGTAGTTACATTTCTCATACTTTAACGAGAAAAACATCTAAGTACATAAATGCTTATTCAGCTATGCGCAATTAAATCAAATCAACATGTAGAGTACCTCTACTGCGCATTATTCATAGAAAAACAACATAAGTACAAAAAGTGCTTAATTGGTACTTTCATAATCTAAGGAAGTACCTACTTGTATGATTAAATATGTCGCAATTGGACTTCGGTAAACAACGGTGGGTTTGTGGTACATATAACTACCTAATCAACATTTTTCAGTTATCCCGCGGAAACTTACAATTTCCGGGATAAAAAGTATTCTATGTTTTATTCCAGGGTATAATCTATTTCCATTCTAAATTTCATCAAAATCCACCTAGCCGTTATCACGTGAAAGCTCCCCAAACAAACAAGCAAACAAACAACAAATATATAAAAGTGAAACGTTGTCTGTTTGTATGTTTTTTTGGAAAGCTTTCACGCGATAACGGCTGGACTGATTTTGATGAAATGTGAGAAAAATGGGATAATGGGAGTAAATGGGAGATAGCTTATACCCTCGAATAAAACAAAAAATACTTATTATCCCAGAAAATGTAAGTTTCCACGTGATAAATGGAAAATATTTATTACTTGATGTAAGGATCGGTTACCATGGAAACGAAATAATAACAAGTCTGTCAAAAAACATCAAGAGTGTTGGTGCTACACTTTTGCATTGGTTTTTAATATCCTAGAAGAAATATGTTAAATTTTATAGTGATAATCTGTAGTCCGCGTTGACGATGTCTCGAAGTCTCTATATATATATATATATATATGTAAAAATATGAAGCAATTATAATAAAAAGTGAGTATTACCTGTCTTGGTTCCGCACAGTAGTTGGACTTTGGGTAGATACGAGTAATGTTCCTATATGCAAATGCAGTCACACCACAGTAGTTGATTTTGATACAATTGCAGTAATTATTATTACAGTGAAATTTAACGTCATGTGGTTTAGTGCAGCAGCTGGTGCTGTCACCAAACCACACAGAAGAGACATTTGTTTTTGATGAGGTGTGTTAAGCCCATCCATGGCTACACCGCTTTCCCTGAAATAAGTATTACTAAATTAGCTTTGTATGAGTCACAATCGATTTTAAAAATAACTGTCATTTATAATGTTTATTCTTATCAGTAGTTTAACGTCAGGAAAAAACGGACTTAAATTTTTTAGTTTTTAGTAATTGAACATGCTTTAAGAGTATGTCACATGCTTCAAAAGTCAAAGTGTTTCGTAAGTAGGTGTTTTTTTTTTACAAAATATCTAATCGCTGATACTTCAACACGAAGCTAAACTTAACCCTCTACTTAAGACCACATTCAGAAGTGTTTCATGTTAAAGAGCTACAATGAATATTCATATAAGTACACATAATTATATGAATATAAATTATTCATATAATTATACGTACTTATATGAATATTCATATTTTATATATGAATATACATATTTAGCAACATATTTGTTTCAAAATGTAATGTCGATTTCATATCTGAAAATAAAAGGTTTCTTTTATTTCAGTATATGAAAGTAGGAGAATCTAAAAATATCGTTTAGAGTTTTTGTCCGTCTGTCTGTCTGGGACTGCATCACGCAGAAACAACTGGATGAATTTTGATGATGTTTGCTAAACTGTATTCCTTGGAGTCCTGCGGAGGTTTTTATTTTTGTTTAATCAAAATTCATCCAAATTCGGTTCATCCAAAAAGAAGTTTCATAATTTTTATATATACTTGCGACACAGAATAAAGAATATGGAGGTACTTCTTGAGGTTGTTCAATTTTAAGATCTCTTAATTCCTCTTGTAGGTCTGTCTGTCTCAATTTACCGTAAAGTATCTTCGCTTGATGAAATAGGCATCAGACTTGACAAAATGTCTTGTTTTTTTTTTCCGAATATTTTACCCAAAAAGATAACCCTTATCATTGTTGTAACCAATAAGCATATATTTTTTGGCTTAGTTGTCCAATTCCATGCGTGATGCCAACCAATACTAGTGGCTCTGCGAGCTGTAGACCTCGCGAGCACAACCTTTTTTGCAACAATCAAGCGGTGCACAGTAGCGCCATCTAATTACCTTATTGTAAAAGTAACCAAGGTGCTTTATCAATTACCTAGTAGGTAAAGTGCTGATTTCACTGGTAGATACCTAACAGTGAGCAATTTAATACATTTTGAGGAGCTACTCCCCCCCCCCCCCCTCCTCCCCACCTCAATCAAACATCTAGATCGTCTATTTCGATTGAGAAATGTGACCTGTAGAGGAGAACAGAAATCCGTATGAGAATCGTAGCATCCAAACGAATGGACCGATTTTAATGTGTTTTTTGATGTGTGGAAACTGATGTGATCGAGATGGTTCTCAGCTATTGTGGTGGGGGTTACATAATTTTTTAATTTGTGCTTGTATTCAGTTTATATTAGGTTACCCTTGCATAACGGTTTTAGCGCTATCATCGCTAATTCGTGTCAAGCACTAGTGTAGACAACTAGTGTAAACTGAAACAATCCATATCCATACAACAACACTTTATTGCACACCAAGAAGAATGTAATATATAGGATAAACTCATGAAATGAAAGGTACAATGGGCGGCCTTATTGCTATATAGCAATAAGGCCGCCCATAGCTATATAGCAATAAGGCCGCCCATAGCAGCATGTTATATCCATATTGTGTGTGGGTAAGCGTGCAATGCTACGTATTTGCAACGTCAATTGACTGCCATCTCAATTTAGTTTGCACAGAATTCTCGGAACGTACGTGGGCACAGAATAAATAATAGAACAAGAACAGAAGTTGCACTGCTTTGATCGTGAAGAAAGCCGCCAATTTAATAGCCTACAAACGTAAGTAAGTCTTACGTCGGTATTCATAAATCGAGCGTGCATGCTAAATTGCACTTAATAGTCGCGCGTTAGAGTTGATATTACTATGTTTTGACTCTCGTCCATAAAATACCTACGCCGATTGCTCGAGTTATAGGGTTGTCTCCATAGAAAAATGAAATACCGTACAATGTATTTTAACATTTATTAAATTAAAACTGTGACTTGAGGTATGGGTGATGGATTCGCCCCCTTGCGTACATATTTCCGTATGTCATGTGTCATAGAAAAACGTCGCAGCCGAGCCGTGGGAGCACTACTTTGCTTAAGTGTGATTGGTTTGCCCTATGTAAACAACTTGTCACAAAAACAAGCTCTCAAAAAGAAAGTAGGTATTTAGTACGGAAAATAAATAAGCTCATAAAACTTACGGTTTGAAGTAGTTTTTTTTTAATACGATGTTATTCCTTACTTTTTAGTTTTGTTAATTTCAGCCTAAGAAAATAAAGTACCAATTTATTCCGTTCGCTATGAAAAAAGACATACTGGAAATAGTTAACAGTCTTTTAAGATACTGATCATATAAAACTATTCCCGAAGTATACTGAAACTATTACAAAAATAAATATTGCAATCGGACTTATAATTTCAGAGAAATACGTGGACAAACATACATACATACATACATACATTCGCGAAATTTGGAATTTTTTTTTCAGACACTCATATATATTAACAGAAAGAAGGCGTACGCCAAAGTTATGTTTTGACCACTTGCTCAAGGGCACCCAGGAGGTACGACTCTTGGCTTGAACAGTTGCCATTGATTATGGGGGTATTGATATTGTAGCATATGATATTTTTGGGTATCGATCTAAACACCCCTGGATCTCTACTGTTAGGTAGTGATCGAGGGGGCCCTGATGAAATGGCTGGAACCCTTTGAATTAATTGCATAACTGACCACCGATTCGGAATACACCTTCAAGAAGAATCGGCAAGAAACTCGAAGGCGAATAAAAACGACTTTAATTACTTGTTTTTTTTATTATCTTCAATTTACAGAATTTTCGTTGATTAAAGTTTAATTCTATGAATTGTGCCTTGTACGGAACCCTTTCTTATTCTGTGTACGCGTATAACCAATATTTATTTTGTTACAGTTCTTCATTACTTACTTTGTTCTTTATCATAACATATTGGCTGCTTACGCTATTTAACTCACTGACTAAAGTTATATTAATGGAAGAGGTAAATTTATTTTCTTTTTTTAAATATTTGTTTACTTGTTTGTTTGTTTGTTTGTTTGTTTGTCGTATGAGGTAGTACTAGCCTCTGGTGTCAGTTTTTCAGGCCACCCTAGGGCAACTGACATGGCTTAACGACATCAATAACAGCCGGGACCGACAGCTTAAGGGTGTAACAATGGCCAATGACCTTCACGATTCGACCTCTAATACTAGTACTGGTGCTATCTATTTGCAGATGGCAGTATAACAGTGATTACAGTGATGGCAGTTTAAAATCAAATAAAGAGTAACGAGTACACAGAAGTGTTTCTCATAATGGTTGGTTTTTTGCCTATAAATTTTACTGACCAAAAATAGATCTCAGTAACAGTAGGTACTGGAAATATCTAGGAAGTTCTAATTTTAATTAATTGTTTTATACTACACGGATTGTACTAAATGATGAACCAGAAGATTTGACGATGACCAGAAAAAACTTACTGAATCTCAGCAATGGAAATAGCTAGGATGTTCCAGTTTTCATCAATTGTTTTATTTTCCACGAGTGCTAGCAATGATGAATCATGAGAGTATGGTGACCGAAAAATGCTAACTAGGTACCTATCCGATCAACACACCCAGAATTTAGTTGGTAGTTTTCATCGATTTGTCCTATTTTTTTTTGTCAATTTCAAACAGAAAAAAACGCATAAAAATCGGTTCATTCGTTTGGGAGCTACGATGCCACAGACACACACACATACACTCCCAACCACGCACACGGATACACACCCGTCTCTTTGTTCGAGGGTTAATAAGGGCACGTAGAGGTAAAATAACTTTAAAAAAAACGTATGTATAAACTTTTTTTTCAATTGTTTTAACCAACTTTTCAATTAAACCAATTTTATAGCAATTTATCGCCTTTGTTAAAAAAATATGTATGGTCGTTTCCTGTAAACAAACTTAAACTTAAGGGTGTAACAATGGCCAATGACCTTCACGATTCAACCTCTAATACAGTACTGGTGCTATCTATCTGCAGATGGCAGTATAACAGTGATTACAGTGATGGCAGTTTAAAATCAAATAAAGAGTAACAAGTATACAGAAGTGTTTCTCATAATGTTTGGTTTTTACCTATAAATTTTACTGACCAAAAATAGATCTCAGTAACAGTAGGCACTGGAAATATCTAGGAAGTTCTAATTTTAATTAATTATTTTATACTACACGGTACTAAATGATGAATCATAAAGATTTGACGATGTCCAGAAAAAACTTACTAAATCTCAGCAATGGAATTAGCTAGGATGTTCCAGTTTGCGCCAATTGTTTTATTTTCCACGAGTGCTAGCAATGATGAATCATGAGAGTATGGTGACCGAAAAATGCTAACTAGGTACCTATCCGATCAACACACCCAGAATTTAGTTGGTAGTTTTCATCGATTTGTCCTAAATCATACCAACGGTTCCATGATGACACTCTTTTGATGATGACCAGAAGTGATTGGATCATAATAATGGATTGAATTTTATCTGTAACTATGTGTGATGATGATGATGATGATTACGATGATGAAAATATGTATTATTCCAGGATATAAGCTATCAACACTACAAATTTCATCAAATTTCGTCCCGCCGTTATCGCGTTAAAACTCCCCTAACAAACATGGCAACGTTTCATTGTCATATACTGGTGTGTATTTCTATCAACACTCCAAATTTCATCAAAATCCGTCCCGCCGTCATCGAGTTAAAACTCCTCAAACAAACAGACAACGTTTCATGTATTGGTGTGGATTTTCATATACGTAACTTCTAAAAAAAAGAAACGCTAGTAAGCTTAATTCAAAATCATTGGCAACAGTGTTTTTTGACCGTAAATACTTCCTTCCTTTTCTAAGTGCTGTTCTCAGTGTCCCGTTATAATAAATTGCTGTAGGATAATTTATTGGGCTGAAGTTATAGTCTAATAAAAAAAAAACAGGTTCAAAAATGCTTCGCGGACCGTACAATGAAAGTAGCAGGTCCTGGTTTAGATAGCTAGGTTAAACGGTTGTATCAAAAAATTGCCTATAAAAAATGATTAGGTACATGTTGCCATGGAAACGAAATAATAACAAGTCTATCAAAAAGCAGCCCGGCTGCCAAAGATTTTGAATTACCTTCGCTTACTCCGTTTTTTGTCCAAATTAGTTTAAATACGGGTAGAATCGTGTACAAATAATGAGAAACCCCTAGCTACCCGTGCGAAGCCGAGGCGAGTCACTAGTTCACAATAATTCTGATCGCGCGTGTAAGAGGTACCTACTTACTTACCTACCTACCTACCTACCTACTAAGTAAAATAGTCTGTGAACTGAAAATAATGTCATTAATAAATTGTATAGTGTAATAAAAAATAAGTATTACTGTTACGAGCAGGCGCAGCATTTACCATCAGGCGGGTGACCTGCTCGTCTTGTCACTCAGTGGTGTAAAAATAAAGTATATATATATATATAATGTAAAGTAGGTAGGTACTTACCACAAAGCCAATCGAAGTCCACGCTATTTCTATTTTATTTCCTATATTTGGTAGGTAAATCACTTCTAGACAAAATATAACATTAGATTCTATGATCTCAAAAACAATAAAACTTATACAAAAATCAACAATATCTCTACATACAAATTCAAATTAATTTATTGCTTTACAGGGTGATGGTATGCAGGTCTTAATGCTAAACATGTTGTACTTATATCTGTAAATACCAATGTGGCATGCAATATTATTTACAGGGTGATGGTACGCAGGTCTTAATGCTAAACATGTTGTACTTATATCTGTAAATACCAATGTGGCATGCAATATTATTTTCAATGACTAGCCTTAATATATTTTGATTATAAAATAAAATTAAACTAGTATTGTGCATAAACATATACATTTTTTTTAAATATAATTTTAAATAACCGTAATAAATAAACAATGTCAAAATTTAATTTAAAAAATTGTATAAAGTTCACCTAGCATTAAAATCAAAATTCATGTATTCATTTATAGTGTAGAAACAATTCGCAGTCAACAATTGATATAGCAGTTTCATAAAATAATCAAATGGTACGTTCTTGTTAAATAAATCCGGGTAAATGATTAAATAAAAGTGCTTCTAGCCGGGAGTAAGTGAAAACGCTTTGCGTTGACGGTTTTTATTTTATTTTCCATTTATTAATTAGAAAATATACAAATTAAACAATACAAGTTGTTGAAAATGTCATAACATACTTTGTGTAAAAAAATACATGTCTCTGACGAGCGGATCTATGGGAAAGTTTTAATGTATTTTAAAAATGGCACAGGCTTTAGGATTTTTTTCTATAATGTTCGTGAATATTTATACGAATTTTAAACAATACAAATTGTTTATGGTGAACTTAAGTTTACTATATGTAAAAAAATAACAAATAATAAAAATAATAATGTAATCTGTAATAGTTTACAATATGTATATCCTTTTGTTCATATTGGAAATGAACAAAAGGATTCATCTAAAGGTTCCTCTGAACATCGCGCATTTATCCTGATTCACCATTGTTGCGGCCTTAACGTTTGAAAACTAATTACCTTTATGAAATTTTGTTTAAATTTCTAACATTATTTTTAGGTAAGATCGGTTAACGTGTTTTTTACGTAACGGCTGTTAAAGCTATGGGCCTGCAGCTCAATAGCTGGGATTTGAATCTGATATTAAAATTTTCCCACACAACAGGTTGCTGCAAGAAAGAGGTATAGTAAATATAAACAACATTTAGTGATCATGATGCTTTAAAATCCATATAGGGTAGGCCGAGGCAATTCGGATTCCTTTTCAGGTTATTGTGGAAAACCTCCAGTTTTTTAACTCAAAGCAATGATTTAATATAAAAAAAGTTAATGTAATTATGACAGAGCAAATACAAAACATTAAACCATAAATAAGAATTAAAAAAACAATTACAATCTCTCGTAGTGGTTAGTTGCGAGAATACATCCCGAAAAAATTCATCGTCCCGATTTGTTAAAAATGCTAAACTAAATCAAATTAAATAAAACACAGTGCCAATTTACGTCAGTGAGTGTTTTCATAAAGATTCGTCAACGGATTTAGTGTTCAAATACAACCAAATCACTATGCTCTGTAGGGTGGAGTTCACCGACTTCTACTTGACCGATGATTTGGTAATCGGCCGGTGAAATCCCAAACGTCGTTTAAACAACCGCTTAAATGTTTACTGTTCACCACGCAAATTTGAACCGCACTTAATAAATCGGACGATCACCAACCGTTCAGAGTGAAAGAACGAACGTTATAAGGCATCGCAATAACGAAGTCACTTTGTCATATCTATTCAACACGATGAAAGGTAGCGTCCGAGTTTAGAAGCATAAAATAAAATGAAGTCAACTTGAAAAGTACAATAAAACGTACTGGGGAAGCTATACTATACTGTAGTTCTAAATTTGGGTAGGTATGAACTTTTTCTGCCTGCACCATGTGGCCTGCACGTGTTGGTTATTTGAATTCGTTTACGTTTGTGATTTGTTTGACGTTATCTTTTGTTTGTTGCCAAGTTCAGTTGCCGCCATCCGTGATCATCAGATTCATTTGCTTGTGCTTTTTATAGTGAAGATTTAAATAAGTAGTGAAAATGGAGACAAAAAAAAAGCGCAAAATAAAAACCAGTTTATCATCTGTTAATTACAGTACGTCCAGTGCAGAAGTTTTAGACAAACGGAATCTAGTTTTAAAAGATTCTTCGTCATATTCTTAATAATAATTACGACGCACTTGAAAATCTCGTGGTCTTCTTTCTAACTCTCCTTTCTAAATCGTCTAGATTTTCAAGGAAGTCAAGGTAATGGTCCTGATAATTATCTACCATAACATTAAATACCGACTGCATGTTTACTTCTAACAAGAACACAACGAAATATATCCAAATAAACTAAAAATAATGTTGACACAAATGCGCAGAACGTCAAAATGAGATAAACCGACGGTTAAACGATGTCGCTGAGCTCGGTTACATAAATCGGCCGTTCAAGGGCTTTGATCATTGGTTAGGGTGTGGTGAACACTAAAATTTGAATAACCAGACGTTTAATTGTTAAACAGCCGTTTTAATAGTCGGTGAACTCCACGCTTAAAGTGAATAAAGTGTTTATATCTAAAAGCGCCATCTATGGAAAATTCGAATCCATCATCAAGGTGCCATCTTAGAATTTTGGTTTGTACTAAATAGGAACATCGATAATGGCAAAGTGCGAAGCTTGCGGCAAATTCATCTCTTCGGCAGATGGCGCTAAGTTCAGTAAATTTATTATTATATTTCACGGGGCATGCATTAATATACCATGTGGTGCTAAGTGCATTAATATACCATGTGGTACCATGTGTGGTATTACACAGTTACAGTCAGGCTTTACGCCTGACTGTAACTGTGTAATTCTGGCATAGAGCATATGATCACCAGGTGACAGGCGGAGATAGAGGACAGAGGTCAGCGCGCATTGCAAAATGATATTGAAATATCAGGCATTGCGGAGCAAGAAGGAGAGTCTACTATGCATATTGTTGCTGCGATAGCGAAAAAACTAGGCATGACACTCGAGGACCGCGACGTTGTTAGTGCGAGGCGAGTTGGAGTGTGGCGTGAGATCAACAACGTGGAAACTCCCCGACTGATTGCAGTCAGTTTATTGCGACGAGTCCTGCGTGACGAATTACTTAAAAACGCCCGAGTGCGTCGTGGAGATACCACGGAACAGCTTGGTCTTTCGCCACATGATCCTGCACGTTCTACATCAACGAGTTCCTCATGAAAATAAACCATATGTGGGTCGGTAAAGCCCGCGAATAGACAAAGCGGAACCAATGGGCTTTCCTTTGCACTAAGGAAGGACGAATATATGTCAAGCGTGACAAATCCTCTACTACATTCATTATTCGCCATGAACAAGACATAGATCGAATTTTTGGCACTGATCATGTCAAGTGTACAAAATAATACAAATGTATCAGTTTGGGAGTATTTTAAAATATTTCAAACATTCTATATTTTCTTAACATTGTGTAATAATAATCTACTCATATGTACTTATTATATCAAGCTCTTAAACTGCTCTCTAGTTAGTATATTACTGTTCACTGTAAAAATAAATGAAAATAAAGTATGGGAACTTCATTGTTTATATATTGTTATGTAAAACATTAAAGCTTGCTACTTACTACAATTAACAAATAATTTTACCTTTGATCCTCCGAACGTCTACCCAATTTGTTTACCATGAATAGATCTTGCTGCTACTTGCTAGAGTTCATTGCTGTAAGTAATGTAAATTATTCTTTAATAAATGAAAATAAAGTATCGGAACTCCATTGTTTACAATCTGTTATGTTAATGATTAAAACTTGTTGCTACTTCCTACTATTTACAAATAATTTTACTTCTCTTTTGACCTTTCTATGTTCACTGGAACGTATCCTGATTTTATTGACCATAAATAGATTTTGCTGCTATTTTCTAGAGTTCATGCTGGAAGAAATGTAAATTATTAATTATATTTTTGTCTTAAATTACTGCTCTCACGCAATGAACTGTATGTTAGTGACTTGTTTTTTATGATGATCTGTTTTTTTGTCGACTGTTACGAGTACACTATAAAGTATACTTTTCTCTCTAAGCATTTTTAACTACTTAACCAGCAAATATGAACGTAATTAACCACCTTACTTTTATAATAATAGACTCAACTGAATTATTACTTTATCAATGATGCCTAAAACTGTACACTTTATACTTGGCTTATACAATACTGGTTCTCTAGGTACAGGTCATGATGACTTGCAGATCTATGTTAAGATATAACGCAGACCAAGTAGCAATCAATGAAGCTTGGATCAGACAAGGTTAAAGTGCTCGGGCGCCTGTAGTACCGGGATACCGTTTACGACATACACCTCGACCGGCAGATGTTCGTTGATGTTGATAAGCCCACGCATTTCTCTAATAATACGGAGACCTTAATAGATATTGTATGTACAGATATCTCAGTTCTCTCTGTATCTGTCACTAATATCACTAGCTCATTAGGACATGCCGTGATCAGAGTCTCATTAAACTTAAAAAATAACAAAATTCCTCCTACTTGTGTGTCAGTCATCAACCCCCTTAAACATTTTAGAGGGAAGGAAGTGTCTCGGCACACAGAGCCACCGCAAGTCAAGATATTTTAGTGAGCATGACCATAAAAAATAATTTCTCTGCTGAACCCTAAACTTCTTACTATGTTGTATAAAATGGTATGAGTCTGGTTTAATTTAATTAACATGAAATTAAAATAGAAATCACTTATTATTATAATGGAGCTTGGAGACATCAGGCCATGCATTTTGTTATATAAATAGTATTTTAAAGCGTAATTTTTTTTTACTTGATTCTCTTCTACAAAATGTCGTAAGCCTATTATGCATTGTTATAAAAGCGTACACAGTTCCCCATGAACGAACCACAAACTTTCTTTAACCGAAATTTTGGTAAAATACATTCATTTCATTTTTATTTCTAGTATGTAAATTATATACATAGTAGTATGTACTAGTATTAACAAAAGAATTGTCATTTTTACGAATAAATGTTAAGATTTCATATTGACAAGCCACTGTAAGAATATTGATTTCCTTAAAACTTAAAACAATCGCTCAGAGAATCGCGGGATTTCATGATAGCTAAGGAATGAATTGCTTTCTCTTGTAGCACAAATATAGATTGAATTTCTACGGCTTTACCCCAAAGCAGAATGCCAAATTATATAATACTATGAAATATACTTATCTTGCAGTGGCTACATGGGTAAACTGTCTAATTTCACTTACATACTGCAGAGGTCGATCTACCAGCTATTGACGAAATGTAACTTTGAATCTAAATAGCCACAACCGCAAATAAATAAATTAAGTTTTTGTGTTACTTTGTTTATTATATAATAAACTATATATTCATATTCATAAAGGTATGTAAATGAGTGTGTGAATTGTATTTTAATATATTTGTATATATGTAGTTTATTAAAGTACCTAGTTGTTTAAGATCACATACCATGTTTATTTATTTTTGTTTTTTTCTTTGAGCCGTGCATGACACTAAATGTGATCCTTTCTATCTATCTATCCTCTTATACCTATCTCTAAGACGAGGCCTCTTCCAGTTAAGCATTTATCTATCTATCTATCTATCTAAAAAACACTTATTTTATGGAAAGCTTTCTTTTGGAATGCTTTGTCATCGAGTAGATTTACCCTGAAAGTTTCAGCTGGATAGTTAATCGGGAAGTGCACAAAATTGAGTTACAAGATTCCACCTGGAACGACAGACAAAAAAGTGACAAATAAAAACTTTGTAAAATACTTAGTTGGTCTGTACGCTACGGGCTCACTATTTTATAAAATACTTGAATTTTTGAAACCCCTCTGACATTGGAACGCTAAAATTTAACACATAATTTTGAGTGATATATGACATCTTATATTTATCTAGCTAGCTTTCCCGGCCGCGACTTCGTCCGCGCGGACTACTGTTTATCGCGAAAAAAAGTCCTATGTTCTTCTAGAATATTAAAAACCAATGAAAAAGTAGGTAAGTATAGCACATAGCACCAATGCTCTTGAAGTTTTTTGACAGACTTGTTATTTCCTTTCCATGACAACCGTTCTTTACAGTGAGTAATCAAAATTTTCCAGTTTCCCCGCGGAAACTTAAAATTTTCCGGGATAAAAAGTATCCTATGTTTTATTGTAGGGTACAAGCTATCTCCATTCCAATTTTCATCAAAATCTGTCCAGCCGTTTTCACGTGAAAGCTCCCCAAACAAACAAACAAACAAAGGAACAGACAACGTTTCACTTTTATATATTGGTATGGATTTCGATTGTATTTTTATGTCCCGTGACATGTCTACATAATAATATATTATTTTAAATTATAATTAGCTAAGTGTGTAATACAATAAGACATGCACTTGTTGGTAATGTGTTGAAATTTAAACATGTTTCACAAGCTTACATTATCCAGATCATCATGTCAGCCTCTAAAAGTCCACTGCTGAACATAGACTTCCCCCAAAGAGCGCGATGACGAGCAATCTTGTGCCACCTACATCCACCGACTTCCTGCGTTAAAATAGTAAACTACCAGTGCAATCAGAGATAGAAAAAATACTCAGGGAGTGAGTTACAGGAGGTGGCGTAGGTTTGATATTGTCCTTCGGCTTGGGACTTAGCTTCAAGGCACGCGTGCGAAGACGTTCCGCGGAGAGTTAGTGCAGAGTTGTGCAGCAGCCAGTGGTAACGCCGTAGTGCGCAGAGCAGCTCCCGGGGGACAGGTATCCAAAGACCCGTGGCAGCGTGCTGTTTGGCGAACGTACCTCTAGGTACCAGGAAGAAGGGAAAAAACCCTGGAATGGCAGAATTAGACGCCTTAGTCCAGTTTCATTAGGTCTGGCTGCCGTACATCACCAGGTCTTCGTTTTTTGGGTTCCACCATGCCGGACGAGGCCTCTTCCAGTTAAGCCCCAAGGAAGTAGATGTGGCAGCCAGTATGTTACATAAGATTGACATTAAAGTAATAAATGAAAAGTTAAAAGTAAAGTACAGGTGTGAAAGACCAGAAGGGTCGGACATAAGTTTATAATTATAGAAATACAGCACGTAAGAAGCATAGTTTTAAAAGAATTTTACCAGTTGGGAGTAAATTATCACGAAATACAGGGAATACAAAAGCGGTATAAAACCGGTACATACTAAAAAGTCAAGTCATTGCGAAAGCGTTTGCTGGTATAACTAAATGCGACCAACAAGCATAGTTTGACCGTATTAACTTTCGCAAGGACTTGCTAACACAATAAACTAAAAGGAAAGTAAAAAAAATATGAACAAAATCAGTAAAATTTTCCGTTACAAAATTTAAAATTTGTACCGGACGATATTGCAATCCAGGTCTGCAATATCAAAAGTCTGGCACGTAAAATGCACAGTAAAGTTATACATAAGATTACAGATAAATGTAAAACAATCAGTTCGTTGATTCCGTACAATTTTATTAACCAAAATGTTCTGGCCGGATAGCCAATAGTTTAGAGCAAGAAGCAATTTAGAGGTCACACGATATATGAAACACTTACCCAATATTGTTTTTTTTTTGTAAAACAGGTATTTAAAGACAAAAATTGTCCACAATTATTTGCAAAATAAATTAGAAATACTTTCAGCCAGCATAAAAATGACGAGGGCAAAAAAAGAACCATTCGTCACCACAGGATAGTTATCTATCCTTTCTATTGGTGCGTTCTGTTATGGTCGCGTTCGTAATCTTAGCGTAGCAACCACCCATTCTGTTTCAATCAGAACCTGTATTACGGTCATTCAATACGGTGTGTTAGAGTAGATATTGCGGTGAAACTTTGTTTGCAACAAGTCGTATTCGCTTAGTTACATACGATTGTAGATTACACAATATGTAGAATGGTCATACTAATGCAAAGACAAGAAATACTTAAAATCTTGACAACACCAGACATTTTAAGGTTATGTATTTTTTTGTTTATTATCGACTGTTTATTTTACTGTGAAAGTGGACTTATTTTGTTGATACTAAGTGAAAACACGACTAAACGGAATAAAAAAACGTGAGATGAAGTGAGACGTTACATTGTGTGTGGTCGCCATTTGAGAACCTTTATTCCCTATTGGTTGTCGGTTCTGCGAACTCTATGGCCTACCCATTGCTACTATATCTTGCAAACTCTGAGAGCTATGTCGGTAACCTTGGTTCTTCTGCGGATTTCCTCGTTACGGATTCTATCACGTAGTGAAACACCGAGCATGGCTCTCTCTATTGCACGCTGCGCAACTCTGAGCTTGTGTATGAGACCTGTAGTTAGCGACGACGTCTCAGTGCCGTATGTCATCACTGCCAACACGCACTGATTATAAACTTTCGTCTTGAGGCTCTGCGGTATCTGCGACGAGAAGATATGGCGTAATATCCCGAGAGCTGCCCATCCAAGTTGAATTCTTCGGTTAACCTCTTTGTCGAAATTGGATCTACCCAGTTGGATCGTCTGACCTAAGTAGAAATAGTGATCAACAGCCTCGATAATATGATTCCCAACATAAACTGGCAAGGGTGCGACATGGGCGTTTGACATGATGTTCATCTTACCCATGTTCATTTTAAGGTCGACCTGTTGAGACAATATTGAGGTCACTGAGCATTGTGTTAGGTCATCCAGGGTTTCTGTCATGATGACTGTATCATCAGCAAATTGAAGGTGAGTGATACATTCGCCATTGATGTTAACACCATATCCATTCCAGGTCAGAGGCTTGAATATATCATCCAGTGGACAGTTTCGGAGAAATAACGCCTCCCTGTCTCACCCCTTTTTGCAGCTGGATAGAATTCGTGCCCCAATCTTGGAGACGGAAAGTCATGGATTATTCCACGACAAAGCAAAATAAATATTTTTAATTAATATTTTTCATTTCATTTTAATTAACATAGTTTGAAAGCAGTAAAATATATGGAATTTAATATATGGAACTCAAAATACGAAAAATAGGTTTGGGGTGAGACGATCCTTCTGCTTGAGCCCAAGATTATCCGTTTGAATATCTAAGACAATAAAAAAAAACCGCATAGTTATAACCACATAACCAAACGTAGCGTAGGATGGAAGCAGACTGATTATTTAGTTTAAAATACAGGTTTGGTACCTTTTGCTAAGTTAAGGAATGCTATTTTGTATCCAAGTGATAGTTTTTTTTTGTAATATAAACTCGAATACTCTTGATTTTATTTGAATACAAACTTTTATTTATAAGATTAAAGGTATAAAACCAAGAAATAATTTTAATTGAATTATATAGGCTAGCACTAACTCATACGACAAACAAACAAACAATTGAATGATCATTGGAAATTCTGTGGGAACATCTTTGCCATACACTAGGGATCATCTTGGACACTCCGGTGTACTTGGTGATCCTTCAATAGACTTAGAGAAAATGAGTTAAATTTTAATGCACCATGTAAATAAAAAAATGTATGTACACCAATGCTTACATAAATAAACAGACTGTTCAAGAAATTCTGCGGGATCATCTTTTCCATACAACAGGGATCATCTTGGACATCCCAGTGTACTTGATGATCCTTCAGTAGACTTATAGAAAATTAGTAAAATTTTAATGCAGCATGTAAATTAAAAAAATGAAAATATACCAATATTTACTTAAACAAACAGAATATTCAAAACCGTTTTAGTTGGTTATTCTCTGCTATGTATGAATTCTTCTTTAAGGGGATCATCTCGTGTTTCCCCTACATTGTCATAATTATCTTTATTTTTTGCTTTGATAAGCTTTCTGAAATCGATTGTTTGTCTCCAAAAGATAGTATAGTAACTGTATGTGAAATTTGGCACGTTTTAATCTAAAATTGTGATTTGCTTACTACTTCCAGGGAAGCAGCACACGCGAAACATAATAAGGTTCATCTATATTACGCTACACCGACGCTCGGCTACTGACATTTAAAGTGACTTGCAATCTTTGACTTTTATGTCGATTATTTTATTGTTATTATTCAGTTAACGCATTTGTATTAGTCATTTTGTGTGATTTTAATAATAAGTATGCGTTTATTATTAAGTATGACTATTATAGGATTTGTGAGTGAACATTAGTATAAAGTACCTACTCATTACTTTTAGTAACTTAAAGATATTGTAATCAGAGTAGGTAGGTAAGTTTTATTCAAAATAGATAAACATCGTATGAATAATGATTCTCTTCGCTTACTGCTATTAGGTACCAAAACTACCTACCTAAGTAAATACGTACTGTACATTATGATTATTACTATGACATTAACATTCATGATTGAACTGAGTTTAGTCTGACATTTTCTCCAAACAGTGCAGCAAGTACCTCCCAACACATTGCCATTGATGACAACACAACACACTCCCAACACATTGATACCTAACGTTAAACCTATTAGGTCCATTTTTATTTGAGAATATAAACATCCAGTCAATATGTTATTTGAGATTAGAGTACATACTTTTTTAGATGCTACTCTAAAACCTAAGATTAAGTTGCCAATTTCTTTTCATGTTTACTTTATTTTAGTGAACATCATTTTCTTAACAGATTTTGGATTTCTGCGGATAAGATCACCGATAATAAAAATTGTAAAGAAATTCGTTACAATAATTATCTCTACAGTTATTGCAGGACTCAGTATTTATAGATGCTTCTTCAGATTATCATCAACTAACGCGGTATGGATATCTCTTTTCTACTTAGAATTTTACTTCAACGTTCTAAAATTTACATTTGACCAGCCTTCACTACATAATTTCAGTGCATTTTTGTACAAAATTGATTCAATACTAAAAATTGATATTGTAGCTAAATTAATTGTAACTACTAGTATTTTGCTGACTTTAAAAGTTTTTGTATTACCATGGTACTGTGATAATTTATCTATATTTTGTGATCCCCATTTAACAACATTACTCATTCAAACCATAGCAATGCTGCAGGGTGATGTCATTAAACTTATATACTGTTTTTGTTATTACTGTGTTTATTTTCGATTAAGAAAATTAAAACATGTATTGAACTCGTGTACTAACATAACATATGCCCAATTTTTGTACAAATCTTTGCTAGACAACACTGAGAAGATCATGGGAAAATTCGAGTTTATGGTGAGTGCAAATAAAGTACCTATTGTGCCATTACATGCTTAAGGGTATATGATTTTAGACTAAGACTTAGATAATGGCTCTATGTCAGATGGCAGCTTACTGAGTGTCTACAGTTTTTGC
This sequence comes from Alsophila aescularia, assembly GCA_946251855.1. Lineage (NCBI taxonomy): Eukaryota > Metazoa > Arthropoda > Insecta > Lepidoptera > Geometridae > Alsophila > Alsophila aescularia. The sequence continues at coordinate 21,138,305 of OX276382.1, read as the reverse complement.
AGCTGGCGAAATTGTCACTTTGTAATCCTGTTTCGACGAGCCTAATAAGTACCAGACCAGCATTTTGGTCACTGTTATAAATTTCCTTATTAATTTTTAATATTTTCCACTTTCATTAGGTACGGGAGATGTGTACATTACTCGTATGTTTCCATGAGGTAAAATAACCTCTGTCTGTTGCACCAAAACTGTTTGTGCCATCTACCCGTACTGTATGTTAAGTTGTCTCAGGCAATCTAATCTAATGAAAAATCTTACTTAACCCTCCATTTGCTTCGCCGTACATAGTTAAAAAAAAACTATGACACTACACCAGAAGACTAATAGGTGGAACATCCACATGCCCACATACATTGCCTAGACAGCAATGTATGTGGGCATGTGGATGGCAAAAGAACATACGTACATACATACATACATAGACATAGTTAAACTCATTACCCTTCCCTTACTTCGCCGTACACGGGTAAAAACTATAATAATACGAATATATTTAAAGATTATCATGGCTATCTAGAATTTACCAGTTCGATGCACTTTGAACCTTATAGCACACTATGTGTTTACACTGGCACAGATAAGTAATAGTCACTACGTGCGAATTTGGCGCGAAAATATTCTCGTCGCTGCGTTCCCGTAAAACTCATTTTCCATTCCTTGCTCAATGGTTTGACGCAATCGCACAAAAGTTGGCCTGTGGTTGCCTGAATATATGTTGCCACTGACAAACCGAACCAAACACCGAAAGACATAAGAAAATATTATTTATGGAAATATAACCTGGGGTGATTTTCCAGACAAAATATTGTATCTTGGAAATAAGATCGATGACACCCTGTTTTTATGTTTTATTCAAATATTACATGAATGTATCTATCTAATAACATTAAAATATCAGCACAGTTAAGTACAAAAAGTGACCAGAATATCAATTTGAAAAACAGTTTTTTTTTTAAATTTCGTCTAAATTTTAGGTCAAGTGTTATACGTGTTCTATTTATTATACTAAGATTATAGGTACATATTTAGTGTTTAAACATAAAGGAAAAACATCCCTTAAAAGAATAAAACACTCAGATTGGATAAGGAACGCGGGATTCCATTTTAATCGAAATCTGTACAAAACTGGCTGCCACAGCAGCCAGGTGCATTTAGAGATTTTATCTTGGCAACAGGAGGGGCCGGCCGTGTATCGGGCGTCTGGGGATTTGGCAACAGGAGGGGCCGCGTGTATTTACCGGCACGAAATACCTACCTATAGCAGTCCAAGTTAGGCTAACTTTGTTGACATAACATGTAAAAACTACTGGACCGATTGAAATGTGATTTTCATGGCTAGCTTAGGGTCTTGGCTACGGAACCCTTAATCCATGCGTAAACAATATACGCATTTGAGCGGCTTCTTAACTTGATATTTCTCGTTATTACAGTTCTTTCAATGCGTGTTTCTAACTACGCCAATATTAATGCTTTAAGTATCGTATACTTTGATGAATTTGGATACGCTTTTGGTGAGTAGGTGATGAAAAATATGTATACAACATCTTCATATTTCTATCAATATTATTTTATTTAATTATGCAGTAGTTAGCAACAAACAAGGATACTTACTACGGAATTACGTCGGAATGCTCATATATTGTCCCTACTTTACTTTATTTCCGCACTTTTCAGTTGTCAATGACACAGGTTCAACATTTATATTATTTTACGACAGAGGGCATGTATAAATGTTGGAGTGGGTTGATTATTATAAAAGAAACAGTGAATTTGCGAGGATTTAAGAAAGTTGTACGAAAAAATGTGTATATTAATATAGCAGTATTTTGGAAGTTGAGCTTTTATTAGATTGGGGCTAGAGTCTCGACATTGGTAGCAATAACTTTTGAACCGAAATCGGTCGCAAAGTACAAATACCCATGAAAATCGATAGCTTCTGTCAAAAGCTAACGATTATCATCGTTACCTGTACTGTACTGTTGTTATTCGTGTTGACTTAGCGATCAGTAGCTTGCGATGGCATAGCTATCTGTGTCGAGACTGACAGCTACTGTCACAGATATCGATTGTTATCGGTATTATATCGAACCTAATAGCAAACTTTACTATTGTCTTAATATAAAATGAAATAATGTGAATAATTAATGTAATGTTAATGTGAAAATAGTTCCTATTTGTATTCTCTTTGCTTATAATTACCATAGCGTAGGCAGGTTTTTTTTTTGCATACATTAGGCACGATTTGATTCTGTCAGCGTAAAATTAAAATATAATTTCAAATCATAATGAATATTTAAATTAATACTACTAAATATGCGCAATCGAAGCAGCGCAAATAGTTAAGGTTATTTATTTATTTCTATCATTTTAGAAAATTAAATGTTATACGAGGCTGAACGATTTGTGCATGCTCAGTTTTACTAAGGAAAGGATCTGAAAGGGTAAAGGAAGACACTGATATATATCGTCAATTATCCAATTTGGACAACAACCAAAACTCAATTTTTTATTCATTCAATGTTTTTTCCCACAACCTAACCTTTTTTACTTAAGATAAGTATATACGAGTACCTATGTGTAACAGGACAATAATTAAATTGTGTACAGTCAGAGGGCGCAACTGCGTCCTCTTACACCCGACCCGACCTTCCGGCGCACACGATGATCACTAATATACGATTTTGCTCGACACCTCGGTTGTAGAGACTTGCGTTTGTAGTAAACTAATCAATTGTTTTCGTTAATATTTATGTCAAGACTGCTACGTCCTGTGACAAGCAACGGTGCCCATTGAATCCCGATGAGTTGATATATAACTGGATAAAATTATTAATTTGCTTCTTGTCTGTGCTGTTGACCGTTGAGGAGTCCCTAGTCAGGACCTTAACCTGAGTGCAGCAACAATGTCATGTTTAAACTTTAAACTAGCTATCATAATAAAATGCGTACACAAAATTTTCGTGTGCTGTTGACAGTTGAATAGTACCTTTATCTGCAACCTATCCTGGGTGCCAATTCAGGTCATGCTTACCATAAAATTGCATTGCCACCAGAACTGAACCAACATGTAAAGGTATGTTCATGTTTGTTTTACATACATACTTAATGTGGCGACAGTACTTTAGTTGATCATCAGGTGGCGATTATTGCCAAAGTGCACTACTGCGCGCATACTGCGCGTGCACACGTGGCTAGCAACTGGTTAGGTTAATTTAATATTTTGTATCCCTCTCCGGGCTTTAGGCCTGCAGTCTCGACATCGATAGAGATTGCTTTACAACCAAAATCAGGTGCAAAGTACGATTATAACGATATTTGATAGTCTCTACCAAATATTTATATTAATCATGATCAACGGCAGTACATATACCGATGACAGTCGATAGCTTTTGACAATAACTGTCAAAGCTAACGATCGTCATTGGCATATGTACCGATTTCATCAGTAAAGCAATTACTATCTATGTCGAGACTGCAGGCCCTGAACAGGCTGAAGATTAATGAAAAGCCGTATACTGAATATTGTCATAAGAATTGTACCTTTTGTACTCAGTACTTCTGTTGGCCACTTGATTGCTTATCGTGTGAGATAGAGCTAGCTTCTAGTATCGGAGTTTGTCGGGCCGCCCGAGGGCTCTGAAATATGGCTTAGTGACTGCTATTATAATCAAGTACAGCCATGACCAACAGATTGATGTTCCCTCCGAGGCACGGAGCGATGAGAAGCTGCACATGTCTTTGAAGAGTCATTGTTGCGGGGCCTTGGACCGACCCTTATTATTGAGCGTATTGGTAGATTCCGGATCGCCCTATTGTACTACTAGGCTAGCATCTCTGTTGTTGATCACTATTAATGTTTGTGTTAATGCAGCCTGACCAAACACATTGACACAACTACATGTAAACATATATTAGTAGTTTAATATAGATTTTCTTAAAATTAATAATTATCACAAACTATAAAACTTAGAAAAGTAAAACAATAACTTTTACTATGCAATTAAATCTAAGTGCATAAAATACTCAACCTGTGAAGCGCTATGAAATACGAGTATTTTGTTTTGTTTATAGATAAGATAAACTGGTTACAGTATGGGAAAACAAAAATAATTCTGCTACTTATTTCATTGTGTGAATGATTTAACTGTTAAACATTGAAGATAGTAACAACTCCTACACACCTTATAGCAATTGTAGGTTAATTCATTTTTGAAATACCTACTAAAATTTATTTATTTATTTATTAGCACACAAAACAGAAAGCAACCATTTTTTTTAAGATTTAATGTTGATGATCTAGATTTCATTCCATAAAATATGTATGCCTAGACGCTTATACTTTAAAATGTATTTAGTAATATCACTAAAGTGGATATTTTTACATGTTATAATGGTATTTAATTTAACTATTACAATTTTGTGGTTCAAATAAATAGCTCTTAATTTGCTTCCGGAACTGATATAATTGAAAGTGAAATATATCGATGTCTCTGTTGGAGCCAAGGATTTCGTTGTTTTGGCGACACATCCTAACTATTGGGTTATAATAAGAGGTATTGGTAGAAAAAACGTGAAGGCTGAAAATATTATAATTTCGATTTTGGAGCCTGAAATACGTATTGAAATTTAAAAGGGAAAGGAGAGAAGGGGAACTCATAGTAGAATGAATTGTTTTATGAAGCAGAACAAGATTGTACTTGCGACGGACCTCTACAGGAATCATATGAAATTAATGTAAACGTATGACGCTAGTTTACGACCACATCTGTAGCTGAGGATATTTAGACATCGCTTTTGAATGCATTCAATTCAATCACTGTGAACATTGTAGAAAAGAGACCAGATTGATGAGCTGTACTCCAGAATACTACGTATGAGTGTATAATAAACATAGAAAAAGCTTTTTGTTTTACGAAATTGTTTTGTGGGCTGCGATATAAATACAAGTAGCCGAGAGCTACGCTCGACGGTATGGTCGTAGTGATTATGAAATGATAGTTTTTCATCGAAAAATACTCTCAGATCTTTTGCAACATTCTTACGCGTGAGAACTTCACTCTGTAGGAAATAATCGAACATAGATTTGTGAGATTTCCTGTTGAAACTTATTACAAAGCATTTACCTACATTAAGTTGCATGTAATTCCGATGACACCATTTTGAGAGCTCTATTAAATCATTTTGTAGGTTAGATGGATCATTACAATAATTTACGATGGTAAACACTTTGAGATCGTCTGTATAAAGTAGACATGGACATGATAGTGAATCAATCAAAACATTTATAAATAAAACGAATAATAAAGGTCCTAAATTACTGCCCTGAGGTGTACCTGATGTTACAGTAACAGGTTCAGAGAGGTGACCCTTCACTCCAACAAGTTGGTTTCTGCGAATTAAATACGATTGAATCCATCGAAATAGACAACCATAAATTCCGAAGCCTGCCAGTTTTTTACATAGAACTATGTGGTTTACTTTGTCTAATGCCTTTGCAAAATTTGTATAGATGGAATCTACCTGAAGTCTCTTAGCAAATACGCTACACTAGTAATTTTTACACTCGAGAAGGTTGGAAGTTGTTGATTTGCTTGCCATAAAGCCGTACTGTTGCGGATTCAAGATGGGCTTAACATGGTTGTAAAGTACATCATACACGACACTCTCAAACAGTTTTGCAAAACAAGACAATATACTAATAGGCCTATAATTTTCATATTGAGTCTTACCGCCCGAATTAAAAATTGATATAACGTGGGCCATCTTTCTAAGCGTAGGAAACCTAACTGAAATTATCGACTTATACCTCAGGGCAGTAATTTATTGACTCACTCATACAGTATGGCATCGAGCTCTGGGGACGCGCAGCCGATTGTGAACGCGTTTTCAGGATGCAAAAAAAAGCAGTACGGGCTATGTTGCGAGTGCCACAAGACACACCTGAAAAACCTTTGTTTCGATCCATGAGGATAATGAGCGTCCCGTCCATGGTGATTCTCCAAGCAGCCCTCTATGCAAGAGGACACTTGAATGAGTACCCGAAGCTCGGTGACGGACATAGATTCTGCATGCGGAATGCGCATCGTCTTAGGGCGGCCTCGCACCGGCTTACCAAGACATCAAAGTTGGTTCATGTCACGGCACCGGCAGTTTACAACCGGCTGCCTGAAGTTTTTCGAAGGGCTACCTCAGTGAGTTCCTACAAGAATCGCGTGTCTTGAAAATTGCTTGTCGAGCAGACATTCTATTCATTGGATGAATTATTTAAATGATCAATAACTTTATTTGAACCTTTGACATTTTAAATATTATTGCACATAGATTTTTACAAGTTGTATGTAAAACATATGTATTTGTCATTTTTGAAAATGTACCTATAATTATATTGTGTACTTACTACATAAGACAACCTGTAACGATATTGTTATCAAAAAATGAGTATGAAAATGAGTATGAGTATTGAATAAGATTACTAAAGGTAAGCTTAGTTCATCAACACAAGTTTTAATAAAATTAACTTCTTTTGAAATATTCATGTCACTTAAGATGTTGCTATTTCTAGAAATTAGAGAAACATTTGGATCCGGGATGCCAGTAGCAGTCAAAGACTGAACAAAAGTATTTACAAAATAGCTCACATACTCCAGATGGGTCAGACGTTGAGTTACCTTCATATTCCATGGTCAGAGGGATCGAGTTAGTATTCTTTTTACAATTGACGAACCTCCAAAATTCCAAAGTTTGACCTTACTCGTACGTAAAAATGCCACTGGACAGCGCGCACGTCACTACTCGATGCGCCACGGGCGACGTGGCTGGCAGGGCAGTGAGACGCGACACGCAACCGCACGTCTCACGCGATCCTCACTCCCGCTATAACATAATATTAAATCCGTCTAAAAGTATGTAAAACTGACTTAAACGTAAAGAAGACATTAAAAAACAAGTCGTTCTCGGAGAATATTTTGATGGCTCATTTCCGTGAATGCACCAACAATCGTCAACATTCTATCCCGATGCAATAATAAGTAAAATAAAATAAAAAAGAGAAAAATGTACTTGTTAGAAAAGTTCTAGACACATTTTGCTGAGATTTTTGTTTTAGTTGATGAGAGGCAATATCATTGCCAACAACAAAAAATAATATCAATACATCTCTGCATCTTATGGCTAGAAATTTTCTAAATACATTTCATTATTATGGCATCGCAATACTGACCCGCAACTACACTGACGAACTGCCCAATGTCAGCCTAGACGAGATTGAGATGGCTCTCAAACAACTTAAGAATCGAAAGGCCACCGGTGAGGTTGCTATAACTTAAGAGCTCTTAAAAGCAGGGCGGAAACCCGTACTTCGGGAGCTTCCGGGGTTATTTAGCACTATTCTTAACAGTGGTAGAACTCCAGAGGCGTAGAGCAGGAGTTTGATAGTACTATTCTTTAAAAAAAGGATATAACACTCTTTTAAAGAACTAACAACCTATTTTACTCTTGAGCCACGTATATAAGTTGTTTTTGAAGGTCATCTTAAATCGTCTCGGTAGAAGACTTGAGCCAGCCTCCTGAACAAGCCGGGTTTCGCGGAGGATTTAGCACCATAGACCACATACACACATGGAGGCAGGTTATACAGAAGTCTGAAGAGTATAAACAGCCCCTGTGTCTTGCTTTTGTGGCCTATGAGATTTGACTCCATTGAAACCTGGGCGGTTCTAGAGTCTTTGCAGCGGTGTCAAGAATACTGACGATACATCGAAGTGCTGAGGTTTCTGTATGACACCGAAACTATGAGTATCCAAGTGAAAAACCAGCAGTCTAAGCATTTCCAATTGACAGGGGTCTGAGACAGGGGGATGTTATATCCCCGAAACTGTTCACTAATGCCCTGGAAGATATGTATAAATGAAACGAATGGGCATTCCATTCAAATCCAGCATCTTAAACATATCTTATTAATATCAATGGGGAGAATATCTCAAACTTACGATTTGCCGATGATATCGTCCTAATGGCTGAGTCACTACAAGACTTGCAAAGTATGCTATCCAATCCAAAAGACGCTTCTCGACGCATCGGCCTTAGAATGAACACAGACAAGACTAAGATCATGTTTATCCTATCTTCTTGACCCGGTACCGATTGCAGTCAATGGTGTATCTATTGAAGTTGTCCAATAATATTTTTACCGAGGTAATTGCAATATTTGCCCAAAAAAACTACTCAGAGAATGAAGTCAACAGAACAATTTAGCTGGGTTGGGTTAGTCTGTCAAATGTATTTAATCAGTGCGTCCTACCAGTCATGACCTACGGAGCCTAAACGTGGACACTCACGGTTAAACTAGTCCACAAATTCAAGGTAGATCAGCAAGCTATAGAGAATGCTATACTTGGAGTTACTCTGAAGGACAAGATTCGTAATGAAGATATTAAACGGAGAACCAAGGTAACCAACATAGCTGAAAGGATAAGCAAACTGAAGTGGAAGTGGGCTGGTCACATTTCCCGAATAACCGATAACTGTTGGGGTAGACGAGTTCTCGAGTGGAGACCACGTTTAGGCAAACCCTATTTTAAAAATTAATTATAAATTATTATATTCAGACTGCGAAACACACCAAACATTGGAGTATCTACCTACAATATTTGGGTTTCAAATCAATTTAGAATCTAAACTGATTTGAAAGCTAAATATCGACTAAATTTTAGATCATTAGAAAGGTGAGTCAAGAATTCAAAGAAACAGTACCTACGGTTAACTTTAGAATTTTAACACTGAACTATGAGATTTTCAGATGAATAATACAAAGTCTCTACTCCCTTATCATTATCATACATATGATTTGTATTTTCGTCCCATCATTCAGAACAAAAAGTGCTTGTGGTGGTGATTGTCAAATCTGAGGCTGAAATCCCGGGAATCACGATGTATTATGAGTTTTATCACTGTGATAGTTACTCAAATAGTTCGTGTGAAGGCACAACGTCGCAATCCGTAGACATTCGCTGCGGGAGCACGAGTGTATGGTGGCATTCTAGCATTGTAGCATAAGAACCTGAATTATCTACCGGTACCTTGAGGAATACCGGTTCTTAGGTATTCGTATTCAAGTACCGAAATGGAAAATATTGGTATGTACCGCTTTGATACTAGTGTTGTTCTGACCAATATCAAGCCCTGATTGGGACAACAGAATTTTTACCATACTACGGAACCCAAAAACTTGTTATTGAAAAAATATTATTATTTATAAACATACGCATAGAATTATAATTGCTATAATGTGAGTATAATTAAGTATAATAATAAAAGTAACATATAAGAAGCCATTAAAATGTATTTATAAACATTATTTGATACCTAATTAAATAATAATTACTATAATATCATCATAATCATCAAGACTATAATACGAGTAGGTAAATTAATCACTATAATAAAAGACTATATACTATTATGTACAGTTTTTTTTACAAAAAACTAAAAATTTAACATTATTATTATTATTATATATACACACTCAAATAAACCCACCCTCAACTAAAAATCGACATAATAGCACAACGTCTCATCCCGCACTGATTTATTAGGCGACAGAGGCCCATGCGATTTGCGAGTATAGATTACGTAAAAATATTGTTAAAAATAATTAGGAAAGATATTTGCAACTAATCCCAAGGTTTCCCTCAGCGTTTTATTATTGAATATGCTAAAGGAAATTAAAAACAATTGTGATTGATAGTTTAGAAGAAAAACGGTAATAACTACAAAAACAGAGGGTACTTTGCGTATTTATTATTGATATATGAATTTATTATTGAATATTTTTTTTGCTCCAAATGATGTTAATTAACATATATATTTTTTTGAATTTTTTTACACTAGGATTACGGAGAAAAAAGGTTTTAATGTACCTCAATTCACATATAGCTCGGCCTTAATTACAACATTGACGAGATTTCGATGCTTAAAGTTTGGGGTTGCCTCTTGACACGGTGCTAATATTTCGGCATCACATTATTACAATTGCAAAAAGGCCTACATAAATTTGGGTTTTATCCTGAGTATGGCTAATACCTTTACCAATATTAGTGTTGTTTCCACCTCATATAGTCCCCTCACGAAACAAAGTACATTCGGATGATGGATAGGATACGAAATAAGTTCATTACATATAGCAAACTGAAGGTCAGGTGAAAGTCAGCTTACACTTGTTTCTTATATCTTAAAGATACTGAGAGGTAGGGTCTATAATGCGGATATTCTAGAGCACATTATGCTTGTGTGTCCCAGACAGATATCTCTGGCGGCGACGGATGCCAAAGTTGGTGTCAGCGCGCGGATAAACCTCCTACGGGAGGCGCCTTAAAAGCAAAAAAAAAATATGCACTCCTACGTGCATTTTTTTTTTGCGTATTCTCATTGTAATTGCGGTTGTAGTATACCTATTTGGTTGAGTGAATTTACAAAGGTAATTTTAATAATTCTATGTTATGCCTAAATCATAGACTATTTTTTATCCAACTGAGGAGGGTTTTTGTTAATTATTGCTGCACTATCGCATTCGGTCAAATCCTGTAATGGTAGTTGTATGTGTTGTAAATAAATAAATAAAGTGCATCAAAATCTGTCCAGTAGTTTCAGAGTGGTGTTTTTTTAAATAAATTTCATCCTGTGGGAACCGTTAAATTTTTCGGGATGAAAAGTATCCTATTTCTTACCTCGTAGTGTCACGAGGCGATCCTTGGGTTTGGGTTTGTTCCACTAGCCCAGGGACCAAACCTCAGTGGACACAAATGTACAGGAACAATTAGGAGCACAGGAACAGGAGGAGATGTTGATAAACAGAGATCTTGCACTCGACTATTCTATTCAGTCTTCTTCCAGTTAAATAATTTAATATATTTGGCAAGAGTGTACCCTTGGGGCTCTAGTATTGTTATTATCAAAGACTTTTCGTGCTTCAACATCAAAACAACCACGAACGAAGGTATTATCATATATATTTAAAAGACTCCAGATATAATAAGCTTATTTAAAACACAAAAATTGCAGTCTTTGCTAATCCAATGACAATATGAGAATGACAGGTTATTTGAATTTAGAATTAATAATGACAAAATATCAAATGGAATGAAATGGATAATGAAAGAATTAAGAATTTATGAAAGAGGTTTCACATCGTCACAGTAGTATAAACTCAATTCATACCATGTTTCATTTAAATTCATTCAGTACTTTTGTCGTGATGCCTAGCCAAGATACAGACATACAGACAAAACTGTAAAAAAACAGTTTTGGCTTCAGTATGGAATACAGAAAATCCTCCATAAAAATTACAAATTATTTTCAATGTACAGAATTGAACCTGTTACAGTTTTATTACAAGTATAGATGACTGTTATAGGATTTATGAGTGAACATTAGTGTAAAATATCTACTTAATACTTTTAGTTACTTAAAGATATTATAATCAGAGTAGGTAGGTATCCAAGTTTTATTTGAAATACCTAATAAACATCTTGTGAATAATGATTCTGTTCGCTTACTTCTATTAGGTACCTACACGACCTACCTACTTACAGTCAACTTATTATTGTAAGTACGCACTACCATACATTATGATTATTATTATGACATTATAATTCATAATTGAAATGAGTTTAGTGTGACATTCTGACCAAACAGTGCAGTTGGTAGAGGTACCATCCAACACATTGACGTGGTATACCTAACGTTAAAACCATAACATTTTTATTTAAGAAGAAAAACATCCAATCAATATGTTATTTGAGATTAGAGTACATACGTTTTTAGATGCTAGTCTAAAAACTAAAATCAAGCTGCCAATTTCTTTGCGTGTTTTCTTTATTGTAGTGAACATCATTTTCTTAACAGATTTTGGATTTTTGCGGATAAAATCATCAAAATTAATAATTATAAAGAAATCCATTACAATAATTATATCTACAGTTATAGCAGGACTCAGTATTTATAGATGCTTCTATAGATTATCACCAGATAACGCAGTATGGATATCTCTCTTCTTCTTAGAATGTTATTTCAACGTTCTACATTTTACGTTTTACCAGCCATCACTTCATAATTTTTGTTCATTTTTGTACAAAATTGATTCAATACTAAAAATTGATAAACCTAATATTGTAGCTAAATTAATTGTCACTACTAGTATTTTAATGCCTATAAAAGTTTTTGTGATAGCATTGTTCTGTAATAAGTTATCTTCATTGTGTGATCCCTATTTAACAATAATATTTGTTCAAGCCATAACTTTGCTGCAGGGTGATGTCACTAAACTAATATACATTTTTTGTTATTACTGTGTTTATATTCGATTAAGAAAATTAAAAAATGTATTAAACTCGTGTACTAACATAACATATGCCCAATTTTTGTACAATACTTTGCTAGACAACACTGAGATGATCATGGGAAAATTCGAGTTTATGGTGAGTGAAATTAAAGTATTGTGCCATTACATGCATAAACGTATCTAATTTAAGACCAAGTATCCAAGTACCTTATAATTATTAGAAATGGGATATTTACCATGGATACTATTATTAATTCAACAATATAACATATGTACATACTTAAAACTTGACACATATGTGATACCCACATCATAATCATTATACGTGGTAATGTATCATCAGCCTATACTTGACCACTGCTGGACGTTTGCCTCTCCTAATGCACTCCACAGAGCTCCGTCTTCAGCACACTACATCCAGTTTCTGACAGATACCCACATAGACTAACATATATGAAAATTACGAATTTTCAACTACATTATGTACATACACATTAACTTAAGACATTTTTTTTTAAGTCGGTTAATGATACCTAATGGGACGCAAATTAGATTAAATTTAGTTTCATTTGGTACTTTTATAAATTAGGTATTATTGGATTCGTCTTGATCACGAGAGTGCTATAGGATATATGAAGTGTCAAGAAAACCAATTAAAAGAAAATTGCAACTTAACAGTAGCAACTTTCTTTTAAGCTGCTTACAAAATTTTCAATTTTAGATCATTCAAGTTAATGTAAATATTATAGTCTAATGTTGCAATTGCAACTATTAAAGTCAAGTTAAATATGTAAGTAAAAAAGATAAATTTAATTTATATACAGAGGAATTTAATTTATATACAGAGAGAATTATTTAATTTATTTATAGCTATAGGAGTAGCTTATAATCTGGATTAACAAATATAGCTTATATGTTAATCCAGATTATAAGCTACTCCTATAGCAAATTTTATCCAAATCCGTTCAGCCGTTTAAGCGTACAGACATAAAACACACACACACACACACACACACACACCCACACACACCCACACACACACACACCCACACACACCCACACCCCACACCCACACCCACACACACACCCACACCCACCCACCCACACACACACACACACACACACACACACACACACACGAACATATGTATAAAATCTTGCCTTTATAATATTAGAGTGATTATTTTTCGAGCGATCAGCACGTATTCGATAATTTTGTTCGCAGTAGGGTTTTTTGTATTTTTATATTAAATTTACTTGTTCATTGTTAATGTTTATATTACATACATACATATCAGCTTGAGAACCTCCTTAGACGCAAATTAGATTAAGGCAGCAATTCGGTCATTTTACTCCTTAAACTAAAAAAGACGGGGCAAAAATAACTTGTTACGAAGCCCACAAGGTATAAATTACATTTGAAGAAATTAAGTTTAGTTCAGGGTATGTCCAAATCGCTACCTAAGTTTTTTTTTTGTTTTATTTCAAGGAACAATAAACAGTTTCACAAACCTTTTAATATAAGCATAAGTAAAAAAATTAACCATAATAATATGTGAGACCAACCTCATTAGCCACAATTTACATTTGTTACATTTAATTGATAAAGTTAATTAATACAGGTTCTGTGAATTCAAGACCAAATTTTTTAATGGTTGGCTACTTAGTACGTAACTTTGTTTTAATAAAATCATTACTGTAATATTAAAATACCGGCTATGATGTGTTTACAGTACATACATGTTTTAGAATTTGGCTTTGCTAGAAACTTAAACTACAATTTTTTTAAATCGTTTCTTGACTATTGTATCTGGCTGGTTTTTTATGCCGTTATTCATACATAAATAATCCTTAATTTGAGATTATGAAAAAGGAGACTTAAGAACACTATTTTATTTGACTATTCCAATTGATCATTAGTGCCCGTACCATAATACACATTGAAAAAATATATGATAATACGAATTTACCAACACAATTATCACGGCTATCTAGAATTTACTGACCAAGTTAGACTAACTTTGTTGGCATATCACGTAAAACTACTGCACCAATTTTTTATATAGGAGATACCTAAAGCTAACCAAGTTAGACTACCTTTGTTGGCATATCACGTAAAACTACTGCACCAATTATTTATATAGGAGATACCTAAAGCTAACCAAGTTAGACTAACTTTGTTGGCATATCACGTAAAACTACTGCACCAATTATTTATATAGGAGATACCTAAAGCTAACCAAGTTAGACTAACTCTGTTGGCATATCACGTAAAACTACTGCACCAATTATTTATATAGGAGATACCTAAAGCTAACCAAGTTAGACTAACTTTGTTGGCATATCACGTAAAACTACTGCACCAATTGTTATGGGTTTTTCTTAGTTAGCTTAGAGTTTTGGCTATGGAACCCTAAATCTGTGTGAATCAATATACACCCTTGGCCAGCTTCTTAACTAGATATTTTTCCTTTACAGTTCTTCCAATGTTTGCTTCTAACGACGCCGACATTAATGTTTCTAGTATCTTATACTTTGATGAATCTGGATACGTTGTTGGTGAGTAAGTGATGACAAATATTTTATACTAGTTTTCCCACCCGCAACTTCGTACGCGCGGACTACTGATTATCGCAAAAAAAAGGATCGTACTTTCTTCTAGCATATTAAAAACCAATGCAAAAGTAGCTATAGCACCAATGCTCTTGATGTTTTTTGACAGACTTGTTATTTCGTTACCATGGCAACCACAGACCATTCTGTGGTGGCAACCGTTCCTTACAGTGAGTAATCCACATTTCCAGTTTTCTCGTGGAACCTTTCAATTTTCGGGAATAAACAGTATCCTATGTTTTATTCCAGGTTATAAGCTATCATCGTTCTAAATTTCATCAAAATCCGTACAGCCGTTATCGCGTGAAAGCTCCCCAAACAAACAAACAGACAACGTTTCACTTTTATATATTGGTATGGATAATATCTACATGTATCTATCTATATTACGTTACTTAATAATACAGTTGTAAGTAACAACTAGTCTGTACAACCAAGATAATTTAAAAATTAGGTCTAATTTTCGGAAACGGGCTAATAGTGCAGCAATTATTGCCGTAATAATTGTATAGCCAGTAAGTACAATTAGTGCAGAGTTTATTGCCCTATCTGGGGCTCTATGTAGCAGTAGCTTTTTGGATAGGTACCTATACAATTTCGGCGATAATTGCTAAAAAACTAGCCCGTTTCCAGGACTATTGGAACTTAGAATGAGCTACTAATAAGATTATAATATACTGTCCGATACTATGCGGATAGCAAAACACCCGTATATGCGTGCTTTCTTGGCCTTCCAAAAGCCTTCGATTTGGTGACTTATGGTGTTTTGTAAAGGAAGTTGAATGAAAACAAAGCATTGCCTGGTGAGCTTATTAAGGTGTTTAAATCCTGGTACAGCCATCAGAGTAATTTGGTTAGGTCGGCAGGTTCGCTATCCGAGCCGTATGGACTGGAGTAAGGGCTGAGACAAGAGGGGCTCACCTCACCCAGTCTTCAGTCTATATTTAGATCGGCTGATTCGTGAGCTCAGATTGGCCGATTGATTGATTGATTCGTGGCTGATTGGTGGAACTTTTGTTAACAGCATAAGTTACGCTGATGACATGGTCCTAGTGGCGCCATCAATCAGAGCCATCAAGAAGCATCTTTCCCTTTGTGAGCGATATGCGGATGCCCATGGTCTTAGGTACAATGCCAAGCAGAGCGAGTGCTTGGTGTTAAGAGGGGTGCTAAATACTATCCCGAAGTAGCGCCGGTCACACTCGGAGGAACTGCTCTTAAATTGGTGTCAGAGTTTATAAACCTGGGGCACTCTGACACTGCGTCACAGACTGATTCCGACGACATGGAGAGACAACGTAGGGCGCTGGTAGTTAGGAGTAACATGTTGATCCGTAGGTTTGCAAAGTGTTCTAAAGCTGTAAACAAGCAGCAATTGTGGATTAAAAAACTAATCTATTTTTTTTAAATTGCATTATTATCGAATTATGAGCTACCATGAAAGTTTCAGCCGGACAGCTAATCGGGAAGCTCAAAATTTGAGTTGCAAAATTCCAATAACTTTATATCGGACGTACTGCCAATCTTTTTACACTTACAGCCTATGGATAGACTCAAAAGGACATCAACAAATCATAGACATTCAAAAGGCTTACAGTACCCTGCGTATCCAGTTCAATAATACGTTCAAGGCGATGTTGGGGCTGCCTCGCTACTGTAGTGCATCGGGGTTGTAAATGCATGTGGACTATTTCTACGCCATCATGCGGAAGTGTGGTTGCCTCCTTGATGCGGAGAGTGCGGGGCGTAGTCTATCCAATATAGCCTCTTGGTGATGGTGGCGGAGAGGGTGGATGGCCCTTTACTCTGCCACTGGACCAAGATTCAAGTACTGCCACCCAGAAGAACCGGAAAGAGATATTATATTTATTTTACTATAATTATTTAGTTGATTGACATGTTTTTTTTGACGATCTTACTTTTATGGACACTACTAACAGAAATGGATGTTTTATCTGAAATTAAAATTGAATTGAAAAACTTTTTTTATCATGTCTGCCCGGAAGTTTACTCTTACATCACATAAAAATTACTTTATTTTTCACTGCACTGTCGGACTGTCACGATAGCTAAAACAACAGATTGTATAAGTTGTTCATTATTCAATAACAATGGTGATAAAGGGTACATACCCATATTACCAAACCAATTATTTCTAAAGTGTAAACAAAGTCATATTACCTCAAAAACAAAGTGACATTCATGGAGTTTCTGCTCATCTGATCGTCATTGGCCTAGTGCATCACTAATGACCGGTTTAAGACACCTGCATTATGGTTTCCATCATGTTTTTCAAGTGGGACTGGACACCATATTTAACCAGTGCGAATTCATACGTACATAATAAACATAAATTTTTCAGGAAAACGTTCCCGTTTTCAGCTTGTTCTTCGGATTTCATGTCATTCAGTTGATGTTTATCGTGACTCCAGCTGTTTTGGGCTCCTGGCTGACGTCGGAATCAGACGCTATGAAGGTCATTCTTCAAGATAGGCTTCACCAAGAAAGAGGTCAGTATGTAAGCGTTGGGTATATTTTTCAGATTGCAGATCGAGATTTTTAACGATATCACGACTTTGTAAATCCTAAAGCAGATCCGCAAATTTGTGCGGGTTTCCCGGACCTTCAAATAATTCTGGATTCCGCGTGACTGCGAAATCCCAATTTGCAGGAAAAAACAATTTTACGTCCCCTGTATATATATATAGGGATTCCTAGATAGATTATACAGGGAAAGGGGACGTAAAATTGTTTTTTTCTTACGCTTGCGAGAATAGAGCTTTTACAGTAGAGTTCATTTCTAGTTCATATATTTATCACTAGTTAAGCTCGCAGCTTTGCTTGTGGATACATTTATCTGAGTTATTTATCTGACGTGTAAAGTATAAAGTATGAAAAGAAGATCAAAATGGGACCATTCGATGGCACCCCCCTCCCTTTCCCTCCCCCCACTATAGCTAAGAACCACCTCGATTACATCAGCTTTCAAACAGAGGAATAATGCATTAAAATTGGTTCATTCGCTTGGGAGCTCTGTATGACACCTCTCTTTTCGCGTCCGGGGATTAACAACAATGGATTTTCAAAGGAAATTGCTGGTGGCAAAACTCAAAACAATAGAATTCGATATATCTTGCTGGCGCCTATTCGAGTAACTCGGAAAGGTCGACTTTGCTCATTGTAGGTTGTCATAATAATGACCACATTACAAGCATTACTGAGTAAAAGTAGTATGAACTTTATAAAAAGATTCACTGTCAAGTTCTATATCAAAATAAAACATAATAACTATGTACAAAAATTAACGGTACCACAATAATAACAAAAAAATAAATGTAATAGGTAAAGAAATTAATGCCCACTGTAGTTAGCTTTTTTGAAGAATTTTGTTTGAGGTTTTATTTCAAAAACGGATAAGCATAATAAAAATTACCAAAATTAGAATATTAAATTAAAAATATATGTATTTTATATATGTTTTTTTTTTGTATCCACGAACGAAATTTTCGTTTCAAAAAATTTGTGTTTCAGGAAATGAGGCCGATTTGATTGATTATTGTTGTACATAAATCCATGCCAACACATAAAAGTGAAACGTTGTCTTTTCGTTTGCTTGGGGAGTTTTAGCGCGATAACGTCAAGACGGATTTTGATGCAATTTGAAATGGAAATAGCGCATACCCTGGAATACATTGGATACTTTTTATCTCAGATAATTGAATTTTTCCGCGGGAACTCTGGAAAAGTTGATTATTCGCTCTAAGGAACAGTTTTCATAGAAACGAAATAATAACAAGTCTGTCAAAATACATTAAGAGCGTTGGTGCTATACTTGCTCAGAGCGCACGATGTCTGGTTCCAAAAGTGGCGAATAATGGTTAACCCCGAGAAGAGTGTATAGCAATACGTTTTACTCACGAGGCTAAACGCTTTTTTCCAACCGACAACATCATGATCAATGACTGACCCACAAAGTGGGAAAAGTCAACTAAGCACGTAGGAGTCACC
The DNA here is from genome assembly GCA_946251855.1 of Alsophila aescularia. NCBI lineage: Eukaryota > Metazoa > Arthropoda > Insecta > Lepidoptera > Geometridae > Alsophila > Alsophila aescularia. The sequence goes on along the minus strand of OX276382.1, from coordinate 21,119,347 downwards.
CTTGACTATCGACTCAACTTCGATGAGCACCATGACTCTGCACCGTTCTCAAAAGGGTAGCCTTATTTCAAGGTCGCCTCGCGTTACTCCTTGACAGACGTAGTAAAATATCCCTTAGCAATAAGTTTCACCGACCTGCATTGCGATCTCGAGCTTCCCTCGATCCTTCAAAACATTAAGGATGCTTCCCACCACTACTTTGACGCGGCAGCCGATCACCCCAACCCTCTTATAGTTCAGGCATCTGACTACTCAACAGACGCAATAAAGCCCCTCCGTAGACGCCCTATAGACATCTTAAGCAATCCAGACGACAAAATCGCTGCCGCAGTGTCACAGTGACAGAGTCTTCCAACCCGTCTTTACCATCTGACAACACACTTAGACACAGATACCGACCTCACTGGCGAGGTCGAAGGTCCCGTAATTAATATCGATTTTATTCGCCTTCGAGTTTCTTGCCGATTCTTCTCGAAGGTGTATTCCAAATTGGTGGTCAGTTATGCAAATAATTCAAAGGGCTCCAGCCATTTCTCAGGGCCCCCTCGATCACTACCAAAAGTAGTGATCCAGGAGTGTTAAGCCCCGTAATCAATGGAAATTGTCCAAGTCGAGGTTCGTACCCCCTGGGTGCCCTTGAGCAAGTCGCCTAAACTTAACTTTGGCGTGCGCCTTCTGCGTCACGCATTGCAGCGGAGCACTTTCGCGCACAGCATACATCCACACATATTTTTTTTAATGGTGCTATATTTTTGCATTGGTTTTTAATATGTTAGAATAACATAGGATGCTTTTTTTGCGATAAACTGGAGTCCGCGCTGATTAAATCGCAGGCGCAAGCTAGTAGGTAGGTACATAATATATTTTTCAGGTGGTTCGTTAAGATTTTGCAAAACTTGGCTGTTTAGAAATAATAATTGACAACAGTTTCCTTTTCAGTTTTATTCCCGAAACACTCTGAAGACATCCAGCGTTTCATCAGCTACATAGAAGCTCGTCCGTTCAAGTTCTACATCTATAAGATTATTGCTATGGACAGTACTTTGCCATTGATCATTATCAGTTTGTGTATCAAGTACACTATCGTTGTGGTGCAGTTCAGCAATGTGATATAAGATACAAGACAACTGATGTCCTTGCGAGCGGGCAGTTTTAAGAGCAGCCTTATGTTTCCCCTTTCTTAAACGTACAAGTATCAATATTATCACAGTCACTCGAAACTCAAAATTGTTTCAGGCACAAAACACTGACAGTATCAGGCCGGTCTTACTTAGCAATGTGCTCTAATTAGCATGCACTAGATTAAGGTAGAAGTAAGACTTTAATATCAATAGTTTCTTAACAATGTTTGAGGTAATTGTAAAATTGGTAAATAGTAGCACAGAATAAATAATAGTTCTAAGTACGTAAGTCAGGTCGAAATATATATATATATATATATATATATCTAATTAAAAGTGGGAAGAAAGAGTACCAGCTTTTCGGGCGTGGCCGCTTTAATTAGGTGCAACGCACACAATTGGCCTTAGTGACAATCGGAGTGGCTTTTGTGTAGCACGTATTCGCAGTGACTCTCATTCACGCTACAGTCTGCGTATGTTTCTCCATTTTTCTTGGTGAATGCACATGAAGCTCGGTAATAGGAATGTAGCTGTGTGGGTGTGTTTGCCTGTAATTGTATCTAGTCCAGTTTTTGTCCACGTGATATTAAAGCTCCCCCCTCCCTATAACTAGATGTATGGGTCGAGTATATGAACTGTTGTTATTTGCAGCTTCGTACCTTATCATAATGTCATTCCATTTTATTTAATCTTACTTTAAAACAAGGCCTCTTCATATTATACGAAATTTAAAATTATTTTCCTACTGACGTTCATAGTTTTCTTTCATAATTTACACAGGTAATTATTATTAATTCGACCTTAACTCTAAGTATGTAACCTGTAATATCTATGTATAATATGTTTTATTTAATAACCCAACTACGGCGAAGCAAGGGAAGGGTAATGAGTTTAACAGTATATATATATATATATAAATATAAATATATATATATAAATATATATAAATATAAATATAAATATATATATATATATATATATATATATATATATATATGTTATATGTGTAGGTATAACCATAAATAATAAAGTAGATGTCTCCATAAATGACGACAAATCGATTGATACCTCGCTTGTCAAAATTGGATTAATTGGAGAGACGCGAAGCTATGGTGGGACATCCACATAATGTATACATACATACATACATAGACTCTTAAACTCATTACCCTTTCCTTGTTTCGCCGTACTCGGATAAAAATAGTGAATTTTTCTCTAGAACGCTTTTTTTTAACCTGTTTAAACTAATTACCTATGCATTTTTATTTATTTTTTTACTTTCATAGATATATCTTAAATAATTAATTTAGGACAATAATTTGAGATAATAGTACATTATGATACAAGTGTGCTATGTTGTTCAAAGTCAAAAGTCAAAGTAATATATTCATAAAAAATATTTACACATTAAAGAGCTATAAAAAAAACAATTATTTCTATACCTAATACATACAAATATTTGTACACAATTAAAATTAAGTCAAAATTAACATCTCATGATTAAGGAGATATACATGAAATCTTATAAAACATCAAATCAATAAAAAAATAGGTAAACTAAGTATTCTTTGAGTTTGAAAAAGGAAATTTCCCTTTCATGTGTTCCTTAACAGTTGTAGCCACAGGATAACGTTCTTAGGAGATATTTTGACCTGATGATTGACCTTGATGCAGGTAAAAATATTTCCAAAAGTTTAGGACAGCCTTCGAAGAACGCTTTCCTCTAGCTAATAAGGTAAAGTTAGTAGTTCCTACGAAATGTATGGAGAAAGTTTTTTTGCTATTTCTGATATTTCTAGTATTCAAGTTACCTTATTGTACAGCTAACATTAATAACCAAGGTGCTCCATCCTTACCTAGAAGGCTGATTTCAATGGTAGAAACCTAAAAGTGATAAATTTACTAAATTTTGAGGTGCTATTCTGCTCATCACGCCTAAGATCCTCATCACATCTTCACCAAGTTTTTATGAGACTAATTTAAAGTTACTACCTTTCAAATAAAAATAGCACCATTGAAATTGGATTTAATAAAGCGGAGATATTCAGTAGCCCCCTTTTTACCCCTTTTCGGGGGAATTACCAACCAAAAATCCCCGACGACTAAAAAAAATCGCTTATCCTGTATACCAAGTTTCGTCTAGATCGGTTGAGCAATGCAATCTGTAGATGAGGACAGCCGAACAAACATCAGCACAGATATCCGGACAGACATCTGGACATACGAAATAATTTTTGCTCAAGCTGAAACAGATACACTTCGCTTGCACTTTGCACTCATTGAAAAAGTGCTTTATTTACTGAGGATTTTAAGGATTTGTAATATATTTTTTTACTATCAGAATTCGTTTTATGGTGATCCGCTATAGCCTCGTCACGCAACTTCATCATGAGTTTTATGGTATCTGTGATCTAAGGATAAGAACGATCTCTGATAACCATTGACGTAACAGGTGAGTGTGAAAAGACCGTTGCCCGGCTAAGGAAAACGGACCTCCTTCTCAGGTAAAGGCGAGGAATTAAAACAAGATGGTAAATTCAATAACAAAGGGCTTTATTACAAAAAATAGAAAAAAGACACACATGAGTTATCAAATATTGGTACTCTCCCCTTTACTGAGGAATTCAAAAAGAAATATTTTACACTTAATTTAGTTTAGTTTTTGTTCTGCATCAAAATAATTCTAAACAGCAAGATCTTATAATAGGAAATACTACTAACTTAATACTCAAAACTCAATATTCTCAAATATAATTACAATTTCCTCAAACATATAAATTATAGTACATAACTTCGGCCTGTATGTTGCAGTTCTATTGTAAATTCATTTACAATAGAACTGCAATATCCTAGGCTACTAATAATTTAGTGAGACGGTACTCAGTAGTTTATAATGTAATTGGTCACAACGCAACGGAATAGTCTTGTCTTTGCCTTTGAATGTTCTAAATTAAAAGAGAACTTGTGCAAACAGAGTGTGTGTGTGTGTAAGATTGTGTTTCCCAGAGGGATATTAAACTCTAAAAACAGAAAGTAAAACAGAAAGTATCTTTCAACAGAATATTAACACGCAAGTAGGCGAAGGCTTCCCTCACTACCGTAGCTCGCGGACTCAAATGATTTGGAGTGGAACAACCTGGAGGCTTCCTGGGACGCCGTACCGTCGTCTCGCGTGCCGCCGCGGAACGCCTCCTTACTCCACTCGATCAGCTCCTACTGCTTCTCAACGAACGGTGCCTTCCGCTGCTCTCGAACGGTTTCAGTGTCTCCCACGATCGGTGCCTGGTGTCTTCTACCGGACAGTTGGTGCGTTGGAGTCCTTCTGGAGTCCCTCGTAGACCGGCTTCTTCCACGATCGGTGGTGAGCCCCGGGTGATCGCGCACAGCAGCTCGCAGTGGTGACGACAACAGCCGTCCGTAGATGCACGATTTTAACCTGGCTTTTGCACTTGTATACTTATTTCGCCTGTAACAGAGCAGTACGGTTTCCGCGCCTTGTTCTGGACAAGAGACTGCGTGTTCTTCTGCTGCCTGCGCCGATCTCAATCACGTGCCAACTATGTAAACTAAATGAGTTCACGTCTGAGTTCAAAATCCAATCCACAGGCCTCTCTCTTGTATATATACGAATTTTGGTTTGCACGTCGAGTAGCATTCTACTCCGAAATCGAACTTCCGCTTATCCAGAATAGTCTAGAAACAACTCTGCCACTTGCACCGTAAAGCAGACCTTGTCGGCCTAGCTATACAGGTCACTGTCCTCCAGCCAGTTCTGGTACATTCCAACCAGCTTCCGTTGTTTACTTGTGACAAGTTCATACAAAAAAAAGAATCTCTCTGGAACTTTGATGTGATATGTGCATTACGTCAAAACATTCCATGGTGTGACCATCGCAAGCGATTTGTAGATGTAAATTATTTTCGACATATGAATCGATGCCCTCTGAATTTACGATTTGTTAGCCAACTTAAAGATGCGACCTATTCTGGATTTTTAAACAACCTGTTCCTCGTCCAAAGTTATCCAGAGCCTGAATTATTCCTGGAACGCCAATTTATAATAGCAACACTCCAAAAGCCCCGCTACTTCCCGTCAGAGGCCTCCGCTTCGCTTACACCTTCCTTCTAGTTCACGCCTCTTGTCGCTAGCTGTCGCTGCGTGGATTAACCATTTTATCTATTTTGAGACAGTAGTTGAAAACTTTTCCCTTTCACTCGCAGAGGCAAATTCAACCTTTATTTCTTGATTCTTAGATAGGCGAAATTATCAATCTGTCTTCAACAAGAAAAGCTTTCATTATTCCTTCAACGAAGAAAGTGGCGCGCGCGTGGTGGAGTTCGGCGTTTTTTACAAACTCGGCGTTTGGCTTTCAGATACGGAGAAAACACATCTTGATCTAATAGAAAATCGGGCTCTATAACAAAAATCTAACTTGGAGTCATGATTTAACATGTTACAAGTGGATCTCAAAAAAAGTTAAGAAACCAAGGTTAAACATTGCAACCATTTAATTAATATCACAGTGCTGGGATAAAAGATCCCATCTTAGAGTTTACAAATCATTGTTCAAATTATCTACACATATGTTTTTCTTAGGGAAGAAACAAATAATTAAACGAATGTAAAAAAAAATATGGAAAATATTGAAACGAATGTTAATCCACTATGTATTTGTTTTATCAATGTAACAACCAATGTCTCAGGGAGACAAGCGCAATGCAGTGGCGCGCAAGATTTTTCAACCAAAGTTCTGGGTGGCACTGCAACTGTTATGGGCAGGTTACCATTAGGTGAGCGACCTGCCCATCTCGTCAATCAATGTAATAAAAATAAACTGAATAAAGAAGTAAATAGGTATATATTTAAGTGCTTCTTTGTTGGCTTATCGTAATGTTGAAGTGTTTAGGGTTCCCATAGTCCATTACAAGCAAGCATACTTTTATCTTAATTTAAAAGCAATAAAACGTTTTTTTTTGTAGTGGTACATACATACCTGTCAGTTAATTATTAGAGAGCAGGTTAAAGACCGAACTCTTAAAGACCGAATCGATGACATACCTGAATAAACTGATTTATTTACCGCCAATTACGTCAGCCGATTCTATTTTCATTAGAACAATAGTTTTACAGTACTCAGTTAAATAAAACATGTGAAAAAAGGTTTTTAATAAAGATCCACTAAATAAGAAAAAGCCAAAGGAGATGTATGAAAGCCATTGTAGATCACAGGCAGTGGTTCCACATCCTTAGGTTAGGTTAGATTTACCCCGTTTGCTCCAATTCTAACGAAAAAGGTGCCACCTTCCATACAAAAATGTAACGGAATAATGATGTTAACCTCCAACTTCTATATCCCGGTTCAGACTGAGTTAAGAGGTAGGTATAGATGTCATAACAAGTTTTATTTGTTACACTGTCTGAAATTCCAAGAAACATTGAGGGCAGAACAAAATTGCACCACCTTTCCTACAAAAATGGTCTTTTGACTGCGATATAGGTAAGTCAAATTCGTCAAGTTTACTGATCGGTATGACCCATGCTCGCACTACAGAGATGGAAAGCAATAAGTGGGTAAACAAACCCGCGTTGTTTCAGTAATACTACGGTGCTACACCATACACTTCTTGGATGTCACTGAACGTCGTGAGGCGCATTTCCCTGAAATAGGCTTTATTTGATTTGGTGAGACCACTGGTGACGTCTCTTGGCCCCCTAGTCACGGACCTGATACCCGCGTACTTAATGACTGAGCAAACGCGAAGCGCGAGCGAGGAGTTGATTTCAGCTTGGCAAAAATGCTTTCGTATGTCCGGATGTCTGCCCGTCTGGATGTCTGTTCTCCTCTACAGGTCGCATTTCTCAACCGATCTAGACGAAACTTGGTGCATACGTTAAACGATTTTTCAGAATTTTTTAACCGTTGGGTAAAAAATTCTGAATTCTGTACATTGAAGATCAAAAATCCCTCAATCAAAAATCCTTCAATCAAAAAAACTTCCCCCAAAAGGAAAAAGGGAGTTACTGAATATCTCCGCCTTGTTGGATCGGATTTCGATGGTTCTTTTTTCATTTGAAAGGTAGTAACTTTAGGTTGGTCTCATAAAAATTTGGTGAAGATCTGATGATAATCTTCGGCATGATAAACAGAATAGCTCCTCAAAATGAAGTAAATTTCTCACATATAAAAAAAAAACATAGCTGTAAGTAACCAAAACCTATACAAAGAAGATATTTAAAAAATGGTCTAGAGTTCTTAAAATAAGCAAGAATATTAAAATAAGATTGAAGAAAATAACATGAATAAAACATTTTTGAAATTCGTGTATGTCTGTTTATCTGTTAGTCTGTTTGTCTGTATATTTGTTCACACATCACCAAACTGGAGTACTTGGTATTTCAATGAGTAGAAGTCAAGCAATCAATAAAAACTTTTTGACGGCTGAAGGATTTTTGATCAAATGTTGATGTATTGGTATATTAGGTCTTGGAATAAGCACATAGAGTACCCTTAACATAGAGAAATTACCACGCGTGCGAAGCCGTGGGTACAGCTAGAAGTTTATATAATGGGTTTAAAATAAAAATACATTTTATCCCGAAAAAATAAAGCGTTCCTGCGGGATAGGAGTCCAAAGTTAATTTTAAAGTAAAAAATATCTATACTTATATTAAAGTATTAAACACACTTCATGAGTACATAATACTTTCGTTTACTCGTATTGCTGTTATTTCTGTATGTAAACATACTACCATTAATGTACCAACGAAGTACTCCTGAAAAGTACTTTTAAGAGTAATGGTACATTTAAATAATGCTCATTTATCTAACAGAGTTACAATATGAGTGTATCATTAAGACTTGAATGATGGTCCTTATCTAACAGAGTGTATGAGTAATACAAAATGTGTAAGTAACTGCCTAATGTATGTTTGGACATGACATGTCGTCAAAAGATAACTTTTATTTCCCTTTATTGTTGAAAATTAAGTAATCATCCTTTTATGTACCTACTAGCTGCGCCCCGAGGTTTCACTTGCGTGGATTATGATGATGGATGATGTTGATGATGTAGGCTGTGTGTTAATCCAGGATATTAAAACACCTACACTTCTAAAGATACGGTAATCGGTGTTTATGCATTTTATGACGATTTGTATAATTGTCAATTTTATTGTATGGAGTTCTGCATCGCGCATACGAAGTTTTCCGCTCAATAAAACAGTATATTCTATCCACACCAATCTATACTTATAATAAAACTGTAACGGGTCCAATTCTGTACATTGAAGGTATTTGAATATATTATTTTTGGAGGGTACTCTTTATTCAATACTGAAGCCAAAATAGTTTTTTTTTCATTTTTGTATGTCTGTCTATCTGTATCTTGGCTGGGCATCACGTCGAAGCTACTGGATGAATTTAAATGAAACGTGGTATAATTTGAGTTCATACTACGAGATAGGACATAGGAAACTTTTCATCCCGAAAAATTAAAGGATTCCCGCAGGATAGAGGTTGAAAGTTAACTAAAAGAACACATATCACGCTGAAAGTACTGAATGGATTTTGTTGCAACTTGGCACAGTCATCGTTTTATATAATGGGTACAAATTGAGGATACTTTTTATACCGAAAAAATAAGGAGTTCCTGCGGGATAATGTCCCAAATTCTGTAAATTGATGATATTTTGGAGGCTGTTCTATGTTCAAAACTGAAGCCAAAACTGTTTTTTTTTTTAATTTTTGTCTCTTTTTCTTTCTGTCTGTATCTTGGCAGTGCATCTCGCCAAAAATACTCAATGAATTCAAATGAAATTTGGTATTATTTGAGTTCATACTTTGAGGTAGGACATTGTATACTTTTCATCCTGAAAAATTAAAGGATTCCTGCAGTATAGGGGTGGAAAATTATTTAAAAGAACACGTAACACGCTGAAACTATTTGTTTCGTAACGGCATCAATTCGCATCCCTAATTCGTTTCGCACCTTACTTCCATTCCTGAGCGTTTGTTATTGTACACATTCACAGAAGGAAATATTGACAAGCGCGATGGTAAGCGCGAGCAGTCTTCCTGGGGTGGAATTAGGGCCCACAAATCAAATCGATAGTGAATCGATAATCGAATTGCACCACTACGACTGCGTTCGATGTCTGTGGTGGAGCAGCAGTAGTAAAAAAGATCGGTTCGGGACGTTTCGAATGCCGGCTATATCTCTCGCCGAAGTGGAAATAAATAAATACAGTATAAATCTGATATTATGTGATGTGTTGAAATCTAAAAGGACTAATACGTGCGTGCTGCAAAAGAACTGATGTGTATAGCTGTGGGGACCGAAAGGTAAGGCTGCTTGTTTTGCCATATTTTAATTCGTGTCTAAGTGCTCTGCAAACGCTTTAGATTTCATTTGAAATCTATCCCTTTATGTTATCCGGGAATTCATCGTTCTCATAACATATGTTTTGGTGCCGAAACCAGGGAATACTTGTAAAAGTAATCGTAAATTATAGCGAAAAATATTTCATTCACTTTCGTAATTTTCACAAATGGTTGACCTAACGTCACCATATTAAATCGTCTCAAATCTCGATAAGTGTTGAATATTTCTCCAAAGTATATGAACAACACATTACAATCAATAATTCAGTTTACTTTAGCGTGTTTATTTTCATTCCAAATCGTAATTGATGAAGAAAGTAACAAACATTCCAATCCGTCAACTTAGGTATTTACCTGCTGCCATAACGGCACCCGGTCATTTACCAGGTAATATCAATTCGTTGTTTGTTGTGTATTACTTCATCATGGTAGCCCATTCATAATAAAAGTTCCACGATCTATTCAGTGATTTGTATCAATTCAATTCAGAATTGTTGTTCCGTGCGTTAGTACATGTAAATTGATCGTTCTATTCAGTACATGTATTATCACGTACATATTATCGTCACAACAATTTAAGTTTATTCAAGTTAGGTAAACCAGCTGTTACCTGGCCAGCTATTCGTATTCATAGATACAAATCAAATCCGTACCTAATCGTAGTTATCATCATTGAGTATAACATTCGTTCAAGTTATCATTACAAAGTTATTTCGTAACATCCTATTTATAGAAATTAGAAAATATCTATGTAGGTAGGTATCGCAATAAAATCGAACTTGTAGGGTAGCATTTTTAGTTCGTACGGTTCTCACAAAACAGAGTTGTACCAATGTTCCGTTGATACAATCGATAGTAATTTTTAAAATCGATTATTATTTGATATAATTATTTTCTAAAATCGATTATTGTGTTTTGAATATCGATTCTAGAAATGTCTTACGTACCGAAGCGAGGTTTGAAGAAATCGTCTAAATCCAAATCAGTTGAGCCTATTGGCCTAACGTATGCGGACTTGCCCGTTTTACGACGTAAGCGGACTTTAGCGCTAAATCGATTGCGGAAAACGTTGGAAGTTGCAAAAACAGCGAAGTCAGATCCTTCCTGTTTAGACGAATTTATCGTACATTATTCCGCGGTGAAGAAGCAGGTAGATAATTTTGAAGAGGCACATTTGGATATTTTAAGTATTGTTGACGATTCTGATGTTGAAAAAGAAGATGAAATCCGTACCGAATGCGACAATATTTATTTTCAAGTGCTCGCGATACATCGTAACCTCGCTCCTTCTTCGTGTGTTTCTGAGGAATTACCAGGTGCGAACACATCGCATGCTTCAGCAATTCGACTTCCGAAAATCGACTTACCGCGTTTCTCGGGATGCATAGAGGATTTCAATATGTTTTTTGATGCGTTCAATTCGCCCATTCATTGGAATGAATCACTATCGGACTCGGATCGAATGCAGTATCTTCGAGCGAGTTTATTCGGGGACGCGTTAGGACTTATTCGAACTTTTCTTATTCAGGGCGCTTAGTATCAAGAGGCGTACAAGACATTAGAAACTCGTTATCGTGACAAACGTGAACTCGCATTTACTTGTTGGCGAGAAATGCAAAACATTAACTTAAAAGTGAACTCGCCTATCAAACTAAGACGCGTGTTGGATCTTTTTAACGAAAACTTAATTATTCTAAAAGGTCTTAACTTACCGACGGATCATTAGGACTTTGTCCTATGCTATCATTTACTATCGAAGTTAGATTCGAAAACGCGCTGCGCTATTGAACAAGCACATCCGACATCAGAAATACCTTGCTAAAGGCTTTTTTAGAAGCGCAATGCGACGCACTCGTACGAGATACCCACTTTTCGGGTAATCGTGATACGGTTATTAGCAACATCAACAAGAATTATGTAAAGTCGAACAACAACAACAAGAAAATAAGTCGTCGTTGTTATCAAATTCAGAGAAGACAACAAACCAGCCGGAAGTTAGTAAAACTGATGTGCCTTCAACCACTGCGCCATGGGTGGCTTCTAAGTGGCCTTCCTGTTCAGAACTACATTCGATATCGCATTGTAAATCATTCGCGGCAAAATCGGTTCAAGAGAGACGTGACATCGCGAAAAGAAATCGCTGGTGTTTCAATTTTTTGAAACCATCACACATTATTCGCGATTGCAAATCGGTATTTACGTGCCAGAAATGCCATCAGCGGCATCACTCGCTCCTGCATCAGGAAAATGATACGAACCTTTCTGAACGGAAAACCCAGGTCATTGAACCCATTCGTGTTTTGACCAACGTGGGTGAAAATTCGGTTGTTCTTCTATCTACTGCCATTATCAATATTCGTGATTCGTTAGGCGACTACCAGTCCTTTCGCTGTGTAATCGATACTGGTAGTCAGGCCCATTTCATTTCAGAACGCGCAATAAACCGACTAGGACTTGACAAACGCATGACTTCACGCCAAGTTCGTGGTGTAGGTCAATCTGGAGCTGTTCAACTTCAAATAGATATTGCTGGTCAAGAGGCTTTCAATGTCGAAGCATTGACAATACCTAACATATGCGAAAACATGCCAAGCGTCAGGCTCGACAAATCGTCTTGGCTTCATATTCGTGGTCTTAACCATCGGCGTTAAATTCTGTGTTTGGCTGGCTTCTTTTAGGTAGTGTTGGTGATAAGCAGGTCGAACACAATGCCAACTCGTTATTCATTTCAGATGATCAGCTGATTCAGGAAGTCAAGAAGTTCTGGGAATTAGATAATCTTCCATGCGTCACCAAATTAAGTGCAGAAGATCAACGTTGCGAACAAATTTATAGTGAAACAACGACTCGTGATGCAACCGGACGCTATAGTGTCACCTTGCCATTCATAGAAGACAAGGAACCATCATTCCCAGGATCTCGAGAGTCTGCTCTTCGTCGTTTTCATTCGTTGGAGCGTAAACTTTCCGCTGATTCGGTTCTTCAAGAACAATATTCTAGCTTCATGGCAGAGTATCTTCAGTGTGGTCATATGAGTCCTGTGCCCACCAAAGATTTAAAAAAAGGAAAGTTTTACATTCCCCATTTCTGTGTCCTTCGTCCTGACAGTGTCAGTAGAAAACTTAGAGCGGTCTTTGATGCGTCAAATAGAGACGCTATCACTGGCAAATCGTTAAATGAAACCTTACTCGGTCCAAAGTTACAGGCTAACATCTTGGAAATTCTAAGGTTTCGTAATCATTCTGTTGTGTTTTTAGCGGACGTGTGCAAAATGTACCGTCAAATTCTCGTGCACAAAAAGCATTGTGACTATCAAAGAATCTTCTGGAGATTTCATCCCTATCAACCGATCTTAGAATATCAACTGAACACTGTCACTTACGGTGTCTCATCATCACCCTTTCTTGCTTGTCGTACCGTCAATCAACTTGCAGACGATGAAGGTAGTGATCTACCTCTCGGAAAAGCTGTCTTAACGACTGACGTGTACATCGATGATGTCGTAACAGGGTGTTCCGATTTAAGTCAGGCTCTTCAAACCAAGTCACAAGTGACTGAGCTTCTCAAACGTGGTCACATGGAGCTGCGTAAGTGGGCCAGCAACGACCCAAGATTACTTGCCGATCTCCCTCCAGAGTTTTGTCTCACGGATAATGTTTCGATGGACGTTGAGAAGTCTAATACTCTCAAAATATTGGGTTTGAAGTGGGAACCTAGATCTGATAATTTCATATTTGAAGTCAAACCCCTAGATCGTGTTTGTAGTAAACATAATATTCTAAGTGAACTCGCTAGAATCTATGATCCATTCGGTTTCCTTTCACCGATAACTTTCTTTGCGAAGTATTTGGTACAGAAATTGTGAATTCTTGGAGTTTCCTGGGATGAAGATCCTCCTGAAGACATCAAACGACAATGGAGTCGCTACACCGAAGAACTGTCTCTCATTCAGAACCTTAAAATTCCGCGTCATCTATCCGTTTCTCAAATCAAATCATGCGAAATTCACGGATTCGCGGATAGCTCTCAGCGTGGATTTGCGGGTGTAGTATTCCTTCGAGTTCTTGATGTGTATGATAAAGTCAAGGTCTTCTTTGTTTTGTCAAAAGCAAGGGTAGCTCCTATCAAAGTTGTTTCCTTACCGAGGCTTGAGCTTTGTGCGGCTGCTCTTCTGGCAGATTTACTCAAATTTGTTATTGAGGTTTATCAACCTCTTCTACTCATTTCAGCCATGTTCGCGTGGTCAGATTCGACCGTCGCGCTCTCATGGATTCGATCGCCGTCTTCCCGTTGGAAGACATTCGTAGCAAATCGTGTCAGCCATATTCAAGATGCAGTTCCGGGCGCACAATGGCGTCACGTGAAATCACAGGACAATTCCGCGGATATCGCCTCTCGTGGTCAGACACCAGCGGAACTTGTTAACAATTCGTTATGGTGGGCGGGACCTAGTTGGCTCTCACAGGATAAGCAATCTTGGCCTTGTTCATTTTTAGATCCTTCCGAGGACGAACTGCGTGCCGAAGAAAAGGTACAGGTTCTCCTTACAAGCGATATTCCCGTGCATCCCATTGACTATCTGCTATCACGTTTCTCATCAATTCGTAAAACCCAACGTATCGTCGGTTTATGGCTTCGCTACATCAATAATCTGCGCTGCAAACAAAATCGTCGTCCTGATCTCCCCTTAAATCGTACAGAACTTCACAACGCGTTATTGATGATCGTGATGATCAGTCTCTTCATTTCAGTGAAGCAATCAAACGGTTGAAAGAAGGAAAGCTTCTTTCAAAACCCATGCGAAAGTTAAATCCGTTCATCGACAGCCTGGGTGTTCTCAGGGTGGGCGGTAGGCTATTGAGATCCGGACCTTGCTCCCGAAACATGCTCAACTAACTTATATGATCATAGACGTTCTCCATCGTGAAAATTGTCACCCTGGAATAAATACGTTACATTATTTAGTTAGTCAACAATTAGGGATTTTATCAGCTAAACGTGCTATTAGACATCGCGTTTCAAAATGTTTCAAGTGTTTTAAAACAAATCCAACTCCTCTCGAACTGTTCATGAGTGATTTACCTGCAGTTCGTGTGAATCAAGTAAAACCGTTTAGTATCGTCAGCGTTGACTACGGAGGTCCGTTCAGAATCAAATCAGGCAAGCATCGTGGTGCTAAAATTAGCAAAGCTTATCTCTGCCTTTTCGTTTGCATTACGACTAAAGCAGTTCACTTAGAAGTAGCTACTAATTTGACGTCAGAATCATTCATCGCCGCGCTTCGACGCTTTGTAGGTCGTCCGGGCAGAATTCAGACCATTTATTCGGACCGAGGTACGAATTTTGTAGCCAGTCAGCGAGAACTTTCCTCATTTATGCAGTTAGCTTCTCGTACAGAAAACATTGAATTCAAATTTAATCCTCCCTCCAGCCCACTTTTTGGTGGCGTGTGGGAGATTCAAATTAAAGCTGTAAAATCATCGCTATATCGAATCGTCAACAATCAATCATTAACGTTAGATGAACTCTTTACGTTATTCGTTCAAATCGAAGCTATGCTCAACTCTAGGCCCCTCTACCCGTTAAGTGCCTGTTCAAACGACTTTTTCGTGCTTTCACTCGGTATGTTCTTAACGCTAGAACCACTAACGGCTATTCCAGACGAGGATCTTACCTTCATCAAAATTACTCACCTAGGACGGTGGAAACTCATCCAGCGTTTTCAACAAGATTTCTGGAAGCGTTGGAAGAATGAATATCTTCAATCGCTAACTCAACGGGCAAAGTGGACTAAACATTCGCAACCACTGGAAATCGGATGCATGGTAATCATCAAATCGGAAACTCCTCCGCTACATTGGCCTTTCGCTCGTGTAGAACAGCTACACAGCGGACCAGATGGAGTAATACGCATCGCGAACCTACGTTTACCAAATGGTTCTTTTCTTACGCGACCGTTGACAAAGGTCTGTCCTTTGCCAAATCAAACAGATTAGAATAGACTAAATACACCCCAAGCATCCAAGACCCGAGACACATTTATTTACATCACAAAATGTTTCCCTTGCCCAGGGCCTGGATTCTGTATGACCACTCACACTAATTCCACGCGAATTCCACGCCGATTCCACGCTGCCTGCGTGGAATCATGAACAAATGACCACAAATGTTCAAAAATGGCGGCGTGGAATTGGCGTCTTAAAATAAGAGAATTAGGCCCAAGGATTCAAATTTGGGACACTAATCTTAGAAGAGAAGTACAATACCAACTGTGTCACATTGTCGTCAATACATCTCATACAATATACTATATAGTTTAAAGCTGCAAAATATATGGAGTAAGTACTAAATACATGATATTTAGTACTTACTCCAAATATTTTTTAAACATCTAGAAAGATCTAGGTTCATGTAGGTTATGCAAAATGTCGGAATTTTGCTATGCCAGGCTCCATAGTAAATTGTGAGTATCCATTTAATTGAGTTTTTAGTGACCAAAAAAGCGGGTGGAAAACGTCTGTTTTGTTTGTCGTGAAACGTCTACGACACGTACAAATTGCAAGTTATGCCGAAATAAAGATCACAAAAACATTAATTGTACTGATTTTAAGCACCCACGGCTTTGCCCGCGTTGTTATTTATCTGGGTTAAAAGTTACCTATGTGTTATTTCAGGACCAAAAGTACCAAATTTCACTCAGCCCTCAAATAGTTTTTTATCGATTGCTCGGCTGCTATTCAATGGATCGAGATACCGGTTTTTGATTAAAAAAACTGCACCTAAATTAGTACGCTAGCTATCAGTAGCTTATATACCCAGATCGATTATGTGATATAAAATGTTTGTCCCCTATAGATAACCCTATCTAAATCCTATCTAAACCCTATGTATGCATGTATGTTTTTTTTTAAATAAGTTTGTTAAAAGACCATTCCAATAACCTCTAAAAAAATATACTAGATATACTAACAATACAATTAGGTTACTTATCATCATATATATTTTCTAACAGCTTTCGCCCGCGACTTTGTCCGTGCGGGTGAAGTACAGTTTATCGCGATAAAAAGCATCCTGTTCTTATAGGATATTAAAAACCAATGCAAAAGTATATCACCAACGCTATTGATGTTTTTTGACAGACTCGTTATTATTTCCATGGCAACCGTTCCTTACAGCGAGTAATCAACATTTTCCCGTGGAAACTTACCATTCAGGGATAAAAGTATCCTATATTTTATTCCAGGGTATAAGCTATCTCTATTCCAAATTTCATCAAAATCCGTCAAGTTGTTATCGCGTGAAATTTCCCCGAACAAACAAATTGGTGTTGATGTTTTTTGGTGCCAGTAGCTGGTTTTTGCTGATAAATTATGATGATTGTTTTCAAGTAGTGAAATCTGTGATATAAATTATTATGTCCGGCTTTTTAGCAATGCTTGGGCAAAAAAGCTATTTCATTTTTGGAACTGGCAATGGCAATCCTACACCTATTCACTTCACAACAAAAACATAACCTTTCATTCACAATCGCATCACAACTGAATTGTCGTTAACTTTATATTATTACCTACAACTATTAATTATTTGTATTGTAAGCTGGCTAATAAGTACTTCTATAAATCTATGATTGTTCGTCTGCCACTACAGTAATGAAAAATAAATATTAAAGTTTTGAAATGACTTGCAGACAGGTTAACTGAACCTCGTAGATGTGCAAGTATTACAACACAAGCCTCAGTACCTAAGTGTACAATATGGTATATAAGTTGTCACTCAACACATTAAAAATACAAATTCTGATATTATAATAATTGGCATTTGTATTTCCAGATTCTAACCTTAAATTTTCTGGTAACGAGAAGTTATCAAAAGCCACCAAAAGGACAGAATTGGCTAGCACCTTTTATCCAGCCGTTAACGACACATACATGTTGGTGTGGAGGAATTGACAACAACCCAACGAGACAGAAACAAAATAAAAGAGGGGTAACAGTTAAATCAACAAGTTTTATTGGTTTTAGTGGTTTTATTGCTCTGAATCAGCACATGAAAAGGAAATTTCCTTTTTAAATTCGGAAGAATGATTAGTTTAAGCCGCATTGATAGAGTACGCTCGGATCAAGCCCACTCGGATGTCTACTAAGACGCTACTCGTATTATGGCAACCGGTAATCCGAGCGCACTTTGACGACACTGTCCGATCTGAATAGACTCGGACCGTGTTCTACTTTTCTGAGCTAGCTCGTACGAGTAGTGAAACAAAATGTTGGCTACTAACATTTTACAAGCGTTTCGTCCGACATCTTTCGAAACGAATACTAAAGACACTAGTTATATACGAGTACACTTAGATATGTGTAAACAACTATCCATGTACATTCGTATGAAGCTGACTCGTACGAGTCTACTCGGACCCAGCAGACTGATCGTGTCAACGCGGCTTTACCTAATTTATATATTGAATCGGTCTATATAATATTTGAGACAATAACTTTTGACTTGTATAAGTGCTATATTATGTTGTTTATTTTACATTAAATACCCTATTTAAAATAAATTACTTTGACTTTGAGAACTCGTTCCTGCCTTTTATTTTACATTATTTTTCAGATGTCGCCATGCCTAAAATGATAAAATAACATAAGCCCATAAAGCAGGTTGCAGACCAAATACTAAGCTATGCCGATACAAACTAAGCCAGCTTTTACCTACAAATATGTCCCGTGAACACCAAGAACTAAGCGAAAGCTCAGTCTAGTTTGTGAAGGGGTGCCATGGTGGGTGGGATAGTCTTAGCTTAACTCTAAGCAAGCTAAGTAAGCTTAGCTTCACATATTTTAGTTAGCTCACTTAGCCAAGTATGTAAAACTGTGTCGGCTGTACAACCTAAGCTAAAAGTCTTCTAGATACTGAAAATTAACTTTTCAAAGACCAATCAGTAGCGAGTCGTTCTTTTCATCTAATTTAGAAATATAGTCAATTTTCACATGCTAATAAAACGATCCGTAGAACAATGTAATTAAATACCTAAAGGCATAATAAAAGGTATAATTATACCTTTTACACATTCATAACCCCGCACTAGGATTGTGTCGCAGGTGTAATGGCATTGAAATAAACATCCAAGATCTGAGGACAAACATTTATTCTCATCACATAAATATTTGCCTCGGCCAAGATTTTAACCTGGGTCACTAAGCTCAGCAGGTAGAGGCATTACCAACTCTCAATAGGACAAAATCCATAGTACATGCTTAGGTAGGGTCTAAATACCCACACATGATAATAATATGAAGAGTTTACCTATCTGGTGTTCATGTCTTTACTTAGCTGTTCACTGTTTAAACTAGGTACCGGAAGGGAAATGAAAGAGTTTCTTCTCAGTTCAATTAGCACTCTATATTAACCGATTAATTACATAGTCACACAGTACAAAAATATAAGACAAGGCTTTACATGGAGACACGCATGCAATACTAAGGTGGTAAGGCAACTCGCACTGAGGATGGCGCAATTTGCTAAGTTTGCATTACTATTAATAACTTTGTGTCCCCACAAAAGCCGTAGTTATTTTAAGTATACACTTGCTTCCACATAGTCACTGTTTTGACTGGACCTGCTAGTTAATTTATTTGTAAGATCCATCAACTGTTGCTCCAAATCAGCACGTCCTTGGAGTGTAATAGTGAGGGTGCCTTGTTGCCATTTCCAAGTCAGTCATTCCACTCCAACCAACTGAACGGACCAACTAGTTGTGCAGAATGGAACTTGATGGGTTTTCATATGCTCACTTAAAAAAGTTAGCTGGATTGTTGAGGCCTTGATTTGGTTCATTTTGACTGCAAACAATACTACAAATCAAGTGGGTAAATCATATATATACTTACTTCGTAGAAAATGAAAAATTCACACAACTATAACTATCAACTAGCTATGCCCGTGTGGACATTGTTCCGGGGAAAAAATATCTTATGTCCTTCCTTGAGCATGAAGATCGGTTCAGCCGTTTATTCATGAAAAGATGGCAAACAGATAGTTATGTAGGTACTTTTATTATTTTTGGTATTAGTTTGACGTGATGATTATACACAAAACACATTAGCCGCTCGATTGATTATATGCGCTACAGTCACTTTTTATGTTTTCATTGATCATCGCAACTAACGCTACAGTCACATTTTTTGTTTTCATCGATCATCGGACCACTCGATAGCGACGTAAATTTTGCCACTCGATTTTGAACATTATTGACCTCAATAATCATTCAAATCTAAGCGTGTTTATATAATTATTTTGCTTCGAAACCCACAACATAAACACTTGAAATATGTGCCGTACCTATTTAGCTCCATAAATCACCAGTTTGTTTATCTAAGCGCTCAATGAAGTGGTCATAAAAACTGTTTGTTTACGCAAAGTCGGCGCGGCCAGATGTGTCACGTAGACCTTATTTTTTTGTGGGTTGACAATCAGATACCTGTGATCTCGGCTTGTACCCAATAAATCGCCAGTTTGCGGCCAGATGTGTCGCGTCGACCTTCTTTTTTTGTGGGTTGACCATCAAGTACCTGTAGTCTCAACGCATATACAATCAATCACCAGTTTGAGGTTAGATGTGTCGCGTCGGCCATATTTTTTTTGGGTTATCAGTTTGGTCCTGCGGTCTTCAGCGCGTGGACAACCGAGCGGTTAGGAAAGTATACGTCTCAGTAGCGATACATACCTATTTCATTATGTAGCATTGTATATATTTACCATCTGCTTATATTCGCACAAAATAGTTTTATTTCATTCGCAAAAGTTTTGGTTGGTGGCTTTTGACAATATGAGCCACAAATTAAAAGTTTGGCTGAAAAAAGTGATTCTATGATATTTTCATAGAAAAAATTAAACAAATCTATTTCTCTTAATTATGTAAGTACCTAAATTAATGTTTGTTTTTTTAACACAAGTTAACACAACAAGGTCCATTGTTTACTGTTCCATAGATAATATAGACTATAACGTGCATGTAACGCGCCTTGTCGCGTTTCTCAAATTTGACAGTGGTATAAAGAATAGTATTTTACGTTACTCGAAAATTCCACGCAGATACCTATCTTAACGCGGCGCGTAACGTGTCTTATTGGCAATAGAGAATAATGGCCATGGATGTATTCAAAATACAACTTGGTATGATTTAAGTTCGTACTATGAAGTAGGACATAGGATACTTTACATATCGAAAAATTGATGGGTTATTAGGGGTTGAAACTTATTTAAAAGAACACGTACCACGCTGAAAGTAATGGACAGGTTTTGATGCAACTTGGCACTGTCTTAAGTTATATGATGGGTTAAAATTGAGGACACGGTTTATCCCGAAAAAGTAAAGGGTTTCTGCGGGATATGGGTCCAAAGTTATGTTAATAATTAAATAATAAAAATATTTTTTGGATGGTTTTCTATATTCGATACTGAAGCCAAACAGTTTTACTTTTTATTTTTTTCTGTCTGTTTGTCCGTATCTTGACCGCGCATCGCACCCAAACTACTAAATGAATTCAAATGAAAAAAATGCTCTTGGGTGCTTAAAGAAGGTATTGAACATTATTTTTTTGTTAATCTATTCTTTCTTTATGTTTGTCTGTATGTTTGTTTGTTCACGCATCACGTAAAAACCACTGAACCGATTGCTATGCGGTTTTCATTGTTAGAAAGCTTGTTAGAATTTGATTTAAATCTGGTATAATTGGTATCTCAATCCGGTGAGTTAGAAGCCGAGCAATTGATAAAGTATTTTGACGGCTGAATAAATTTTGTTCAAATGTTGGTATATTGGTCCTGGATCGGTCCATTATGGTACTTTGAACCTAAAAAAAAGAACGCGCGTGCGAAGCCGCGGGTAGCTATTTATAAATAAGTACGATAATATGGAGATGAAACAAGTGCTTCATTAAAATTACATTGAAGAAATTTAAGCCTTGTACGGAACTCTATCGTATTCCTTAAACGCACTTAACCAATATTTATTTTGTTACAGTTCTTCATTACATTGTCCTTTAATATACCATATTGGCTGCTTACACTATTCATCACACTGACTTATTAAAGGAAAAGGTAAATACCAATAGGTAATAAATAAATGTAGTATTTAATTTCATCATTATCATCATCAGCCTATATTTTTTCAATGCTTGATGCAGGTCTCTCTTAATGCACGCCACTGAGATCGGTCTACAGCAGCTCTCCTCTTTCATTTTCTGTCAGCGAATTTCCGCAGATAGTCGCTCCTCCTGGCCACCTCAAACGTGGACTCCACTCAAGAACACATCTCCCAACGGTTATCGGTTAGCCATTGCGTTTAGTTTGCGTATCTTGAGAGCTATGCCAGTTACCTTAGTGATTTGTCGGATCACTTCATTTTGAATCTTGTCCTTCAGAGAAACTCCAAGCATATCTCTCGATAGCTCGCTGAGTGACCTTAAATTTGTGACTAGTCTGACCATGAGTGTTTACGTTTTGGCTCCGTAGGGCTGGAAGGACGCACTGATTGAATCGAGATAGCTCTTAAACAGTTCAAAAATGGAAATGCCCCGGGAAAAAGAAAAGAAAAAGAAGGAATTATAACGGAGCTCCTGAAGGCTGGAGCCTGGAGGTACTCCCACGCTAAAAGAACTTGAGCGATTCTTTAATATTGTCCTCTTCTCTGGGAGAACTCCCAAGGCATGGAACAAGAGTGTGGTCGTTCTGTATTACAAAAAGGGTGACAGTACCCTTTCGATAAACTATCGGCCTGTTTCCGTCCAGAGCACTGGATTAAACCTGTTTTCAAAATTCATCACAAATCTTCTGGCACACGAAGATTCGACGAATTCCAGCCAACGGAGCAGGCCTAATTTTGGCGATGATACATCACCATAGACCACATCCACATAATGTGACAGATTATACAGAATTCCGAAGAGTATATTCAGCCCCTGTGCCTACCGTTTGTGGACTTTCAGAAAGCCTCTGACTCTATCGAGACTTAGTTTGGAGTCCCTGCAATTATGCCAAGTCTACTGGCGGTATAACAAAGTATTGAGATGTCTGTATATCCGTCCAAGTACAGAACCAGCAGACTAAGCATACCTACCCCCCTGCATGGAGGTGTGAGAAAAAGGGACGGTATTTCCCCTAAATTGTTCTCCAATGCATTGGAGTATATGTTTGAGACTCTTGACTGGAAAAGACATGGCATTAACATTAAAGGTGAGTACATATCACACTTGTGATTCGCGTATGACATCGTGATATTGGCAGAAATGTTGCAAAACTTGCAACAGATCTTGGACAACCTAGCTGATTCGTCTCAACGCATTGGTCTCCAGATGACCTTGGACAAAACCAAGGCTAGGTTCAATGAACATTTTATTCCGTAACTATTACATGTCGTTGCAGTTTTTGTTGCTGTTAACGGAACAGCTCTCGAAATTGTCAGGAGTACGTTTACCTTGGGCAAACTTTACAACTACATAAGAACAACTTTGAGAGAGAGAGAGACCCACAGGAGAATACAGCTAGGCAAATGCTGCCCAGTATTTGGGAAACTTTGTTGACTTTTTGGAAACTTCGTCGCCAATACCGCAAACTCTGAACACGAAAGTTCAGCCAATACGTCCTACCTGTTATGACATATAGAACCGGTCTTGGACACACGGTAAGAATAGTCCACCAATTTTAAGTCGCTTAGTGGGCTATTGAAATGCTATGCTTAGAGTTTCTCTGAAAGATCGTATCCAGAGTGAGTTGAACTGACAGAGAACCAAAGATGTCGACATACACGATTCGTAAGCTGAAGTTGCAGTGGGCTTGTCATATTTATTGAAAGACTGATAACTGTTGGGGTAGACGTATTTTCGAGTGGAGACCGCAGCTCGGCAATCATAGTGCATGGTGCCTTCAAGCTAGTGGAGCGATGATATACACAAAATGTCTTTGCAGCAGTAGGAAGAGAAGAGCTGAAGATCAGGTTCAGTGGTGAGCTTTGGGAGAGTTCTATGTCCAGCATTGGACTGACAAGGGCTGATGATGATGAAGTGAAAAATTAAAGCTTTTTTTTATTTGAAATCTATAATAATACGAATTTAAAAACAAAATTATCACGACTATCTATAATTTACTAGTTGATTTTGGAGACATCTATAGCTGACTAAATTCTACTAACTTTGTTGGCTTGCAATACGGTTGTCTGGGTTAGCTTAGGGTCTTGGTAACGAAACCCTAAATCAATGTGAACCAATATACGTACTTGGCCGGATTCTTAACATGATATTTTTCCTTTGCAGTTCTTCCAATATGTGCTTCTAACTACGCCAACATTAATGTTTCTAGTATATTTTGTTTTGATGAATCTGGATAAATGTTTGGAGAGTAGGCTACATCTACATATTTCGACCTATACTTAATATATTATTACTTAATACAAAATATCGAATAAGTTTGTTTTTGGGAATATTTGCCGAAAAACTAGCTCGATTTCGAGGTCAATTGGTACTTAAAATGAGCTAGGTACTAAACAAGTTTTTTTTCTTATATCATGTCCGTCTGGATTTTTACTTTTGTGTCATGTTAAATACAACAGATTGAATTATTTTTTCATTATCAACAACAATGGTGGTATGAAGCACACCTAATTGATTTAAAAACAGTCATTTCCAATTGAAATTATATCCAAATAAGTGATAAAGGGTAGGAAGGTCATTGGTGTTTATTCACTTACCAAACCAATTATTTCATTTCTGTTTAATATACCAATATCAAAAAAACAAATATACTTGCATGGAATTTCTACTGATCTGACCATCATTAGCCTAGTGCATCACTAATGACCGGCTCTAGACTTTAAATTTTGAGACACAAGTTACAAGTTAGACTGGACACCGTTTTGACCAGTGCGACATGCTACTTAAATTAAAATATATTGTTTCAGGAAAACGTTCCCGTTATCAACTTTTTCTTCAGCTTTTATGTCGTTCAGTTGATGCTTATTGTGACCCCAGCTGTTTTGGGCTCATGGCTGATGTCGGAATCAGATGCTATGAAGGTCATTCTTCAAGATAGGCTTCACCAAGAAAGAGGTCAGTAAGTAAGCATTAGGTACATATATATACTATTTTGTAGAGATAAGTTAAACATTAACTTATTTTAATGAAGATATCATTAATTTGGATTTGATTTTTCAATGTGATTACTACACGACTGACCAAAAGAGTGTAATGTTCTCAGGGTCCATATATATATGTGAGTTTCCTTAATACACCATAACGTTGATTTGCCTGATCAGATTTCGATGTATGGGGTTTCGTTAGAACTCTTACATTGTCCCAAGTGACCATGGGCTATATTTTTTCGAAAAGTTTGTTTTTTGGCAGGTCATTGGTGTTTATTCACTTATCTTGTACGATTTACTTGTTTTTAGGGTACGGGGTCTTGTCTCCCCTCATGTCTCCCTTGCGGGAGACCGGGGGATTCTTTAGTGGGCTTGTCTCTCCCGGACGGGGTGACAAAATAGTCATAAACTTAGGGATATTTTGTTAGGATAACGGATACGATAGCGCTGTATGTCTGTCCGTGCATCGTTACGTGCCATCACGAGCTTGTAAAGCCTACACAAAATAAATTAGGGACTTTTGAAATTAACACAATAATTCACAATTTTAGATCACACACCTATCTACTGTGAAATATATGGTTTAAAGTTTAAACTTACATGGTCACAAACACTAGTAGTATTAAAAATAGAAACGCGATAATTACAATGAATACAATTTTTACTGAGTTCCAACACTGTTGCTAGCGCCTTGATCTCGAATAACTGAAGTAACTTCGGGTAGATGGATAAGTTTTTACTAGCAGACAAAATGACCTACCCTCTTTCTCACTCGTTTATACTATCCATGTTAAAAATCCCGTTTGTAATGTTCGTACTGTAAATATTGTGTTCGACTGGATCTGTGAACCAAGGTGGAAAATCGTATTTCAATAATATTTCAAGCAAGGAATGATGATATAGGGATAGCAATCCAGCAGTGTTTTCAATCCCGCGGGATGATTGAAGGATTGGTGGACTGTATTTATTTAAAACTTTATAAAAGGTTTATTTTGGCAATAATCAAACAAAGTTTACTTATAAGTAGTGAAATCAACAATTTGGAGTAGGTAGGTACTCTAGTTGACAAAATGTATCTTAGTTTTTATTAATTAAGGGTACAGCGTATCACATAATTATCCATCTATACAAATATGTAAAAGTAAAACGTTGTCTGTTTGTTTGTTTTAACGCAATAACGGCTGAACAGATTTTGATGAAATTTGGAATAGAGATAGCTTATACCCTTGATACAAAACATGGGATACTTAATATCCCGGAAAATGATAAGTTTCCACGGAAAAACTGGGATATGTTGATTACTCTATGTAAGGAACGATTGCCATGGAAATGAAATAACAAGTCTGTCAAAAAACATCAAGAACGTTGGTGATATACCTACTTTTGCATTGATTTTTAATAACCTAGAAGAACTGATGCTTTTTTTCGCAATAAACTGTAGTCCACGCTGATGAAGTCGCGGGCGAAAGCTAGTAATGACATAAAACAAACAGCACTCTTTCAATCTATCTACTTCTTAGAGCTGCGTAACCAGCGTTCTAAAACGTTCTTTCTGCCTTAAAGCATTTACATTTAAAATTGTTTGTTTGAGCATCAATATAGTCGGGCACTTTGCTGGGCGGTAGATTTGACTGGATTTTGCGAGATTCGTTCACGATATCACGTCTATTCGAATCCATACGAATTTTGTGCGGATTTCCCCTTCAAATAATGTGGGATCCCCTTTTGCAGGACTAATAGTCCCTAGATGATTATATAGGGAAAGAGGACGTAAAATTGTTTTATTCTTTTCCTACGCTTGCAGGGAGGCATTGGCAGATGGCAGTCTAGCGGTTTACTAGTGCGACTTAGAATCCGACGATACTGGGTTCAGTTCTAGACTCCGCACCATTGACTTTTCTAAGTTATGTGCGGTTTTACATCGCTCCGTGCTTCGGAAAGCACGTTAAGCTGTCGGTCCCGGCTGTTATTGATTAATAGCAGTCGTTAAAGCAAGTCAGAGGCCTTCGGACGGCCTGACAAACTCTGACACCAGAGGCCAGCACTACCTCATACGACAAACAAACAAACAAGGGAGGTATTATAGTAGAGCTCATTTCAGTTTCGTTTATTTATCACTAGCTGTGCCCGTGGCTTTGCTCGCGTGGTCATTTCTCTGGTTTATAGGAACCTACGTGTTATTCTAGAACCAAAAGTATGTACCTATAAAGCCAAGAAGTAAACCTTTTTATAAAGTACAATAATTTCACATTTCAATAAGATTATTTAAAAACATTAAAACAAAATTATGCAAAAGCCATCTCATGTCACAAGAACCAAACGCGTGCGCCAAATTTCAGCCCGATAGTTTCAGTGGTAGTGGGTGAAATATTAATTGCAAAATTTCAGGACCCACATACATACAAGTGAAGTTAAATAAGATATAAAATGTGGGCAACTCAGTTGACTTAGACAAAGTATTTAAGATACAAAAGCGATGTGTTAGGGTTATAAATAGGGCTTGGTTTTTGGATAGCTGTAGACCTCTTTTAATAGCTTGCAATATACTTCCTTTGCCGTGTGTGTACATGAAGGACATTTGTGTTTTCACCAAACAACACACTGTTTTTTTTAAGAAACGTAGTCAAGTAATTACCCGCCAAAAAAGAGCCAAGTTTACTAACTTATTATATCAACCTCCTGCCCATAAGGACTTGTACAAGAGAAATGTTTATAATATGTGCGTATCGATTTATAACATTATACCTAGTGACATTAAAATATGAGACAACAACAAATTTAAAAAAACTTTGACTGAATGGCTTCTCAGCAATTGTTTTTATAGTGTTAAGGAATTTAGAGATTTTTGTAAATAATAATATTTATAATTAAACTATAAATTATTAATTATGTAGGTAGGTATTGTAAACATTTGCACGTCTGTTTGCAGACTGAATACAATGTTACAACAAAAATAATTTATTTTAAGATTTTTTTATATGACTGTGTTCTGGCAAATAAACAATTTGATTTGATTTTGTAAAAACGATTGACTTTTTAACAATTTCCATAATTATCACGTCATTCGTTAAATAAATTTACAAAATTGTTTTTAAAATGTTTTATATTTTCATTTTTTTCTATCTATGAAAAATAATTTTGCGCTTCAGGCAATGCGGCCGATTTGATTGATTATCTATCTTTTCATAAATATATACTCAATAAATTTTTCAAATGGTTTCGTAAAGTTTTTATTGTATTAGAAATAATTATCAACATCATTTTCGTTTTCAGTTTTATCTCCGAAACACTCTGAAGACCTCCAGCGTTTCATCAGCTACATTGAAGCTCGCCCGTTCAAGTTCTACATCTATAAGATTATTGCTATGGACAGTACTTTGCCATTGATCGTCATCAGTTTGTGTGTTAAGTACGCAATTGTTGTAGTGCAGTTCAGCAATGTGATATAAGGTAAAAGACTTTCATAGTCATTATTATTAGTCCCTTCATTTATCTGTTTGTTATCACCTGGTCAGATTCGCTAAATGGTCGGATTCTCATTTGGCCGGAATACAGTTAAGAAGAAAAACAGTACTACGATCCAGCATCAAAATTCATCCAGTAACTTTTGCGAGAACCTCAGTGAATCACATTTTCGGCCGGTATATTATGTTTATGATATATTATATTACTGAATCCGGCGAAATGAGAATTACCGTGCGTGTATTTTATTTGTTTTGAGTTTTGGATATTTTGGCTCCGTTGCAGGCACGAGCGAATTGATGTTCTTGCGAGCGTGTAGTATTAAGTGCAGACATATCTACCCCCTTTCTTACACGTACAACGTTATCACAGTCACTCGAAACTCGACATTGTCTCCGGCACACAACACTGATAGTATCAGGCCAGTCCTTTTTAGCAATGTGGTCTAATTAGCATGCACTAGATTAAGGTAGAAAGTAAGACTTTATATCAATAGTTTCATAACAATGTTTAAGGTAATTGTAAAATTGGTAAACAGTAGCCCAGAATACATAATAGTTCTAAGTAAGTTCGAGCCATATATAGATCTCATTAAAAGGGGGAAGAAAAGGTACCAGCTCCTGGGGCGTGGACCGCTTCAATTAGGTGCAACGCACACAATTGGCCTACGTAGGTCTTGGTGACAATCGGAGTGGCTTTTGTGTAGCACGTATTAGCAGTGACTCTCATTCACGCTTCAGTGCGTATATCTCTCTATTTTTCTTGATAATGCACATGAAGCTCGGTGATAGGAATGTAGCTTTGTGGGTGTGTTTGCCTGTAATTATATATTTTCCCTGAAGTTTTTGTTTACGTGATATTGAAGCGTGCTGTACGTTTCCCCTTTTAACTGTATATATGGTTCGATCATATGAACTTTTGTTGCGTGCAGCTTCGTACCTTCTTATAATGTCATTCCACTTTATCTTACTTTAAAGCAAGGCCTCTTCATATTATACGAATATTAAAATTGTTTTCTTATTGACGATCATAGTTTTTTTTCTTACTTTGGTAGTTTTGTCATACTGGTGTGACCACAAGGAATTATTTTTACAAGTGATCACACTGCTTGTAAGTGACAACGAGTAAGCTACAAAATATAATACTCGTAGTCACACCGTTGTGGAAAACCAACAGACCAATTACTTATCGACATATTTATATGCAACAATTAATTAATTTTTGTCAAAGTGACAGTTGTCAAAATGACAGATTTCAAAGTGACTGAGGAAAAATGAGCAGTGAGTGGAGGGAACTGACAGGGAAAGTGAGGGGAGAAAGGGGTAGTGGGAGGAAGGAAGAGTGAGGGGTGGGGAAAGGGGAGTGGAAGTGAAGGGAGGAGTGGTAAGTAATGGAGAGAGGGTGTGGGATTGGGGAGGTAGGCGTGTAGGGGAGGAAGGGGGACGGGGAGTAGGGAAAGGGGAGTGGGGAAATAAGGGAAGTGGGAAGTGAAGGGGGAAGTGGGGAAGTATGGGAAGAATGAGGTAAAGTAACAGTTGGTAAGGAAAGGTTTGGATGGGTGTGTGAAGTTGTGGATAGTAAGCAGAAGGTACTGTTACTGTACTGGTACTGGTACAGTAACAGTACCTTTCAACTTAG
Source organism: Alsophila aescularia (assembly GCA_946251855.1). Lineage (NCBI taxonomy): Eukaryota > Metazoa > Arthropoda > Insecta > Lepidoptera > Geometridae > Alsophila > Alsophila aescularia. Next base: position 21,089,612 of record OX276382.1, on the reverse strand, counting down.
TGAATAAACCAAGTTTCATCAAAATTACTTATTACGTCTACATTAACAGTAAGAAATTAAAGAAACAAGTAAATATGAAACTTACGAAATGAGACTTCGTTAAGAAATAAACTAATGCATTTTTTTTGCGATCTGTGCCTGTTATGTTTTAACATATGTTATCCGCGCAGACCTCAACAAAATTTGCATTATTTCTTTATTTTAAGTTTTACATGAATTCAGTTAATTTGTTTAGTGTCCGTACGTCCGAATGAAAAAAGACCCCTAAAGTATCACTTGGCGTGTGTCTGTCTGTCTGTCCGTCCGTCTATGCCATTTTGCTCCGAATCTAAGGGACCTATTATATTCAAATTTTGTATCATAAAAGGTTGAAAATTCTTACGCGGGGACCTTTCATCTACAATTACATCTACACTAATAATATATAGAGGAAAGATTTGATTTTTCGTATTTTTGTATGTTTGTTTGTAATGGATAAACTCAAAAAACACTGAACCATAAATAAAAAAATCTCTAAATGATATATTATCAGCGAGTAACATGATCAGTATTTGATATTCAAAAAACTTCAGTTTCGTTTTGAAATTGCAATAACAAAAATATAAATAAACATATTCGGGTCAATTCCACACCCAGCCCCAAACTAAGATACCCTGTACCATCATAGTACAGGGTATCCTAGTTTCGCAAATTTTCCATAGGCAGATAACGGATAAATATACATAGATACAAATATTACATCCATGACTCGGAAACAAACATTTCTGCTCATCAGACAAGTCATTGCACCTTGCAGAATTCGAATCCGCGACTGTTCGATTTCGTACCTAGGGTCACTAGCCAGTACACCAAACCGGTCGTCAATAATGCAACCCAAGGTATCAAAAAATTACAAAAATAACAATTACTCGCTTTGGAACGGAATGACATGTTGCCGTGGAAAATAAATAATAACAAGTCTACCAAGTACGTGAGTAATAATGCAATTTCTATGTTCAAAAAGCACCAGGATCGTTGCTGCCAAAGATTTCATATTACGCTTACTACTGTTTTTTTTTTAAGTTACGTTGGGTATAAGTATGCTAAAAGTAAGAAAAATGCCGTGGTTTGAGCGCTACCCGCGCAAAGCCGGGGCGAGTTACTAGTAAGTAATACATTTAAAAACCAAACGCTCTTGAAAAAGTATTTATAAGTATTTATTATTAAATAATGGTATTTTATCTAACAGAGTTACAATATGAGTGTATCATTAAGAATTGAACGATGGTCCCTTATCTAACAGGTTGTATGAGTAATACAAAACATGTAAGTAACTACCTAATGTATGTTTAGACATGACATGTCATCAAAACATTTTTTTTTCCTTCATTGTTGCAATCTAAGTAATCATCCTTTTATGTATTTGTATGATGTTAGATAATATTATCACGATTATACTTAGTTGTCCTGTTACACTTGTCAAATATACTCGTAGTCCACTGTTTCTTCTATTTAAATATTTTCCTTATTTATATTGCCATAAGTTTCCAGTTAATATTACAGCCATGATTTTTGAGTCAAATAGAGTTCACACATATTTTAATATCAATGAGAATAATATTATAAAGATGCCACTAGGCTTACATGTTTACTTCATTCTAGTAAATGTTGTCTGTTTGTTAGATTTTGGTTTTGTGCGGGTGAAATCAATAGGAAGAATAATTTTAATGAAATTTCTACAATTATTCGCCTCTACATTTATAACTGTGTTCAGTGTTACCGAAATCTTTGAGAATTCTTCTTCATGGTTTGGAGTATGGAGATCTAGTATAATAATTTTATTCTATGCAAACGTCATACAATTTACGTTTTATAAAATTTCCCTATATGATTACTGTGAATATATGTGTAAATTAGATTCAGTACTGAATACGGGACAAACGCATAAACTTACACTGTACCTTACACTTTACCTTACGCTTAATTTATTTTATATCTTTGTTTTACTACCAATGAGGTTGTATGTGATGGCTATGAGCTGTAGTTATTTCAAAGGGTTGTGTCTTGGTTCATGGCAAGCCATCATCGCAAAAACAGTAATAATAGTTCACCACGACGTTATAAGAATCATATACTTTTACAACTATTACTCCTTATATATTAGACTGAAGAAGCTCACATGTATCTTAAAATCTTGTACTAATATAACGTACACTCAGTGTGTGTACAAATCTATTCTGGAAGTTTCTGAAAAAGTAATAAATGACTTCGCCTTTACGGTAAGCAAAACATTACATACATCACATTATACCTACCTATCAGGTATTTATTTTTGACAAAATGGGTCATTGTCTAAAGCATTTAATCTTAAGTAAAGATCTTCAGTGTTTACATAGATGGTACCTACTGTTGTATTGGTACATAAATTAGAAATTGCATGGTTTGCCAATTTCACTTTTTGCAATGACTCAACTCCGTAAGTTGTAAGTTGAATAATGCCAATATGTAATGTTTAATGTAAACTTAAATATGAATGACAATGCTGATATAATAACATTTTAAAGTAATTTCATACATCATCATAATCATCAGCCTATCTGTCCACTGCTGGGCGTAGGCCTATCCTAATACTCACCACTAAGCTCGGTCTTCAGCTCCCTGCATCCAGTATCTACCAACCACTTTTCGCATGTCGTCACTTCACCTGGCCACAGGTTGTTCTACACTAAGTTTGCCTTAATGCAGTCTCCCCTCGAGAACTCGCCTACCCCAAAGATGTCGGTTCCTCGATAAATTTGGTCAGCCCATAGGCACTTCAGCTTGATTATCCATAGAACTATGTCGGGTACTTCGGTTCTCTGTCGGATCACTTCATTTCAAATCTTTTTCATTAGAGACACTAAGAATATCTCTCTTCATAGCTCGCAGAGCGACCTTAAATTTGTGGACTAGTTTTACCGTGTCGAGGTTTCAGCTCCGTCATGACTGGTAGGACGACGCACTGATAGATGTTTGTAATAATGAATCTGTCTTATTTTTTATTCTAGTTCTTCATGGAATTACTATTTACAACCCCAACGATTATGATACAAGTATACTGGGTTGTGGCACACTTGCGGTTTCAAGAGGTAAGTTATATCGGACTAACTGATGCCCCTGCGCAATTTTTATATATCAACACGATCGGACGATATAAACCCTATCAAAGGATCATATAATCGGTTGAGAAGACGTAATAATATTTATTTTAACAACGCATCACATGAACGCCAAGCGTGAACAGTTGATGAAAAAATCAGTTTTGAAAAAAAACTGATCATGTGATACGTTGGAAAGTACCCGCAACAACTAGTCAATTATACAACAACAACTAATCATAACCAATTATTATGGTGTTCTTGTGTTAATTAAAGCCACAACATTCATAATTTAAGTACTTTACTATCGAGACATAAGTTCAATAAGTAAAATTATTATAAAAATACTAAAAAACCGACTGCGAACAAAATTACTGATACGAGCTCACCACCCGCAAATATAATCACAACAATATTATAAATTCGAAAGTTTGTATGTACGTAAGGGTGTGTGTGTGTATTTTTGTGTGTGCATGCGTGAGTGTGTGTTTTACATTAACTTCAATAATCTAAAATTTAAAATTTTGTTAGTTGCTTATAAGACAATTGCTACACCCAACAAACAATTGCCCTTTTGGTACACTCACATAGCTTGTAACGCTTATGTTCATTGGTTTTACTAGGTATATATATATATTTTAGGTCGGTGCCTTCGGCTTGACCTTTCGGAGATTACCTTTCTTACCAAACCAACCGCAGTGCACTACTTACGTCAGCTGCATGTAAATAGGCGCCGGGCGCGGGGAGTGTGGGGAATCCGAATGTTCGCATCCCCCGCGCCAGCTACGTCGCACCGCGAGCGTGGTGGCGAGTTTCTTCAGCACGCTTTTGCTACCTTACTAGAGTGCAGTGATATTGAAAACGTTGTTGTAGCGTTCGGTGCATGACATGGTAAGTTGAATATGATAAATTATTAATGTCTGTTATTAGTGTGTGATGTATGTGCGATTATAAGATCATCCCACTTACCACGTCTATACAGCCCGCTAGTATTTTGGGTACAAAAACATATACGGTGGTTGTCTGCTAAACAGCTACAACTTTTCTTGAATACCTTATTGAGCTGGTACGTCAGCCATTCATACCGAATTGCTAAACGGTCCACTCGCTCCTACGAGCAGCGTGGCTCAGATTTCGGGCGGCGCGGCTCATTAATTGTACCGCGCGTCTAACTTATTGAGACGTGCGTCTTATTTATTGTGACGCGCGTCGTGAAATTCGGGAGGCGCGGCTCAATGGTTGAGCGGCGCAGCAAGATCTTCTGAGCGTTGCGTCTAATCATTTGAGCTTCGCGGTTTAACTTTTCAGTTTTGTTTTGCTCGGTTTTTAACCAATAAGACCTATAAATTACAATAAAGTTTCGTTAATGAGCTCCGGTGACTGAGTTTATTGGTTTGCTACACATGGCGCAGGGTGGTAAGCCCGTCACTTTGTGTGATCTATTGGAAGAGTGAGGAGCTTCGGACACAGGTGAAGATATTTTGGGTATATTGAAGATTTTGGCGCAGGAGAACCTTCCGGATTGTTGGACTAGAAGGGAAGTCAGTCAAACTTTAAGAGATTAATTTTGGCGAAAAGATAGAGGCAGCTGTTTTAAATAAATTCATCTTCGCCCTTTCTACAGTTGGGTTTGTGAGAGCGTTTGTTCCGGACGCGGATCACTTCTCAGCAAAAGGATATACAGATAACAGAGTCAAACTTTTGGACTGGGCGTTCACTAGAGCCCTAATCTTATGTCTCTCTGCAAGTGCTAACAGAATCAGAGTCAGAATCTGCAGCTTGTACTGAGCTTATCAAAGAGTCTGTTGCTCCTATAAAGTTCTTATTATGCACCAGGAAATAAGCTGATAAGGACCTGTGCTCATTTAGAGTCTGAGAATAATAGGAAAAGGAAAGCATATCCACAGCTACAGAATCAGTTCAAAAACAGAAACCTTCTCAAACCTATGTGTTGACGGAAAATGAAAATGACTTTCTAGGGCATGATACTAAGGAAATGTCATCTTTACCGCAGTGGCAAGCCATTAGATGTGAGTATAGAAGGTGACAACGTAGATCTCCAAGAATTAGATTATCAGCCGGAAGTCAAAAAGGCGCGGGACTCTAAAATCCCGAAACCTTCTCATGAGTTAAAGAAAGAAAGGATCGATTGTATGCGATTGGGGTTCAATACTTAATACTGAGAAAGATTAATACTGAGCTTGGAGGCTTAAGTTCTTAATCAAATACTGTTCTCGCAAAAAAAGATGGCGTTTAACGCCTCGTGGGCCATTTGGGTCGACCATCGCAGGCAAGCGCCGTATGGCGGCGAAGCGGTGGCTGTCGAAAAGTTAAGGCACTATTTGTCATGGTCTTCTGCTTGCTTGCTTGCCAGAGACGAGCGTTATCAGAAGGACTTAAAGGCATCAGGAAGGGTTTCCCTGCTACTGGTATCAATATTCGGAAACTTTTGAAGATATTGAAGCCGAAGTCAGTATTTAATGACCTACTGCAGTGAGTATGTGTTCACAGAGCTGAAACGATATGAAATAAGACGAAAGACAATAAAGGAGAAAGATGAGGTCCTTACAGCAGTATTGCAACAAGTCTCTCCTTCTTTGACCCACTTGTTTGAAGAAGGAGCTTTGGTGAACTTAAAGAAGAAAGAAGAAGATATACTGGAGAAATTGGACAAGTTTTTCGATCCAAGCAGGGAAAATTCCCAGCCAGGAAAAATACTTTTCGCAAGCCATCAGCCTCTTCTTTCCCTCAAGGGACGAAGAGCTCAACCTGGCATCCTTGTCAGAAAAACACAACTGCAGCTGCACCGAGAACTTCTACGCTCCGTGGTTCTTTCTATCAGACCTCATCAAAAGCTCAACGTAATAGTTCTAAAAAAACTCAGATAAGCAGCACTACACGGGAAAAAATATTGAATACTTTCGTTGGGGTCAACTGAGGGTCTAGTCTCTCAGTGGCAAGAACTAGGGGTGCCGGATTATATTTTGATGATAATATTAGGCTACTCTTTCCCGTTTGTCAACAAGCCCCTCCCCTCCATCAATTCCGTTTCACGTGAATTTGTTGAGGAGATTTACGACTGGAATTTCAACCCAAATGTACAAGGCTGCAGCAGATAGGCGTGATACTTCACTTCAGTTAAGATAAAATTTCTGTCTCGAATGTTCTTTATTCTCAAACAAAATTGCAAAGTTCGACAAATTTTCGACTTAAGACGCTTAAAAACTTACCTGAACCCAAGGAAGTATTCACTAATAAATATCGTTGATAGGCAGGCTAAGTTTTGCTTCGAAGGTGACACCAATAGGGCACATTTTTAATCGAAATCTTCGAAGAGCGGGTCGGACGTTGAAGAAAGAGACACCTCACAAAATATTGCCATTCCAGCACGTTCTGTAGCCGATTGTCTTTGGTGGATTCAACCCTTTCAAGATCCGGGCAGGATATTCATCCACAAACCAACTATCTTCATTAAAACGGATGCTTCCGATACCAGGTGGGACGTACAATTATGGAACTATCGACTGGGGGGATCCTGGACAAGAGAACGGAAAACTTGGCACATAAACAAGAAATAATTATTCACAGTTTTCATTGCCCTGTTCAGGTTTCAGATGGTTTTGAGAGGTAATGATTCAGTCAGTTAACAAGACTGTTGTTTCATACCTTCGGAATCAAGGGGGAACGAAGTCATTAGTTCTACTAGAGGCGTCTCGAGAACTCATGTTGCTGACGAATCATCTGGACATCACCATTTACGATTTTTTCACACTGGGTCTATACAATACGGTAGCAGACCGCTTGTCCAGAGGAATGGACCTTTCAGACTGGCATCTGAGTGGCTGACAAAGCAAGCAATTTTCAAAAAGTGGGGAATTCCTCAGATCGGCCTATCCGCTACTTGCCAGTCCAGGCAAGTTACGTGACGATATATGCAAAAGATACAAGAGCGGCGTTTATAAACGAGTTCAGTCAGGAATGGGACGTTACCGTGGCTTGGGCTTTTCCTCTACCACCTTTGATTCCAAGGGTACTCTAGCATCTAAACAAGGTGTCAGATGCTTCCCTCGTAGTAGTGCCCCTTTGGGAGAAGGCATTTTAGAGAGGAAAACTGAATTGCAGAGTGGCCCCTTTCCAGATCCAGAATCTGTACCAGAACTTAATCAATCTGTTGTCCAATCGTCCTCCGGAGAAAGTGGAAGAACTGTATTTAGAGGTTTAGAAAATAAGGGATGGGGCCCGTTAGTTTCTTATTTGAAGCCTGATGATATAAAAAATGACAGTCTGCCTGGCGGAACTCAACATGGGCAACGTATAGGCCAGCCTGGAAACAGTGCGTCTCGTGGGTTAGGCAAAAAGGGGTAAATCCGAGTCGGCATTGTCCTCAGGACTTATCGTGTTACTTGGGATATAAATAAATATTATATCTTGCTAGAGTTAAGTAGTAGTTTATCTTGGCGTATAAATCAGTGCTAGTTTCATTAGCTGACCCCTCTATTGTGAATCGGATATCATTGCATCCTTTAACCTCGATGCTTAAAGGCATTCATTTGTCTAATTCTTCCATCTGTAGGCACAGCCACTATATGGAATGTGCAAGACCTAATAGAGTAGCTGAAATTAAATGTACCATCCTCTGATAGTACTTTTCAGGTTTCACGGTGGGTGGCTTTGCTCTTATTGATAGCCTCAAGTTGAAGGATCCAGGACCTCACTCTTTTAAAAATAGATGAGCCACATTATCAGGTTTTGGATAGGTCCATAACATTTTGGCCTGCTTTTGGATCCAAGACAGACATACCCCAGAATCGTCAATCTGGTTGGAAATTGATTTCATCGGAAGATGCTGCTTTAGATTTAGTCAGTTGGATCAAGTGCCTGATTAAGTGCTCATTTCACAGGAGAAGGGCACCCAAAGATTTGTTTAATTTGTTTATCACTACTTTAAGAGCTGTGACAGCCGCGTCAAGAACAGTTATCTCGGGTTGCCTTAAGCTCTTCTTTCAATGTTTGGGTATCGACTGTAGCCCTGGATTAATTCACTCTGCTGTGGCTTCTAGTGATTTTGAGAATGGCGTCCCTCTAGATAGAATATTATCAAGGGGAATTTGGCGGGGTTTTAACAACTTTTACTGACATTATTGTAGGTCCGTGGAACGTTTCCGAATGACCAGCAGTAACGTGTTAAGCAATTTTTTATTGTTATTAATTAATTGATCTGAAGTAAGTCTTTAGTTGGTTGTAAACCAAAATTATTTTAAGACTGTTAAGTCTGCCAAGACTGTTAATTCAAAGACAGTGTGATTTCCAGAAATTTAGAATTTATTTGTTTTTTAAACATGTCATAATAAAGATGACTGATTTTAAACTTGGGTAATTGTTTAAAGTTCCCATACCTTAGTTCTCATGGAAAAGTCACAGTACGCTAGAGGCGCCGGCAGATGGTTTGTTTTTCAAAGACACCTACTGAAGAAACTCGCCACCGCGCTCGAGTGCGTAGTAGCTGGCGCGGGGGAGTGCGAACATTCCCCGCACTCCCCGCGCCCGGCGCCTATTCACATGCAGCAGACGTAAGTATTGCACTGCGGTTGGTTTGGTAAGAAAGGTAATCTCCGAAAGGTCAAGCCTCGGCACGACCTAAAATAATAGTTTTCTTCCTTTTCGGGTGGAAAACGGTTCTATTTGTGTATTTTATTTGTTGTGCCAGTAAAACATTTTCCTTCTCTCTTCTTTTTCTAATGTTTAGTTATAAGAATTATAATATTGTAATATTATATATATATGTATATGAATTATATATATATTTGAATTTAGCTTTTATCAGCGACTTCGTCCGCGCGAACTACATTTTATCGGGAAAAAAGCATCCAATGTTCTTCCAGAAATTAAAAATCAATGCAAAAGTATATCACCAACGTATTGTATTCTCTGTAACCAACGCTCTTGATGCTTTTTACCATGGCGACCGTTCCTTATAGCGAGTCATCGATATTTGTCACATATTTCGTGGAAACTTACAATTTTTCGCGATAAAATGTGTTTTATTCCAGGCTATCTCCATTCCAAATTTCATCAACATCCGTCCAGCTGTTATCGTGTTAAAACATTCCAAATAAACAAACATTTCACATTTTACCAGACTGTGCAAAGCAAAGGCCCGATAATGAGTTTATCAGCCTATTTATGTGAGTATCTTTATGGCACTATATGGTCTGTTTAATTATGACACTATAAATACCAAACGCGAGGACCGATTTCGATGATTCTTGCGACAATCGTTTTTTCTTAACCTTGTGAGTGCTACTAAAGATATTAAATAAGGTAAATAAAATTCCTCTTATGTATATATATATTTAATTCGAAGGACCATTTGAAACAAACTACGTTTGCCAAGCCATGATCTCCATTCAAGAACCCGTTTACCCCAGTGGTTGTCCGTTCTTCGACAAATGTGACCAGCCCACTGCCACTTCAGCCTGCTAATCTTCTGAGCTATGTCGGTGACTTTGGTTCTCCGTCGGATTTCCTCGTTCCGGATCTTATCCTTCAGAGAAACTCCAAGCATAGCTCTCTCCATAGCTTGCTGAGCGACCTTAAACTTGTGGACTAGTCCCACCGTGAGTGTCCACGTCTCGACTCCGTATGTCAGCACTGGTAGGACGCACGCATTGAAGGCATTCATCTTCAGGCACTGTAGTATGGACAACGAGAAGACCTGACGAAGTTTCCCGAATGCTGCCCAGCCCAACTGAATCCTTCTGCTGGCTTCCCTCTCGAAGTTGTGTCTACCCAACTGCGAAATTTGCCCGAGATAGACAAATTAATTTACAACTTTTACGGGCTCACCATCGACAGCTACAGGTCTTGGGTTAATAATATCGTTATACATGATCTTGGTCTTATCTAAGTTGATCCCGAGACCGATCTGTCTGGAAGTATCAGCCAGGCCGTTTAGCATTTGCTCAAGTTCCTGCACCGATTCCGCTATAAGGACTATGTCATCGGCAAATTGTAAGCTTGAGATGTACTCGCCGTTTATATTTATGCCATTCCCTTTCCAGTTCACAGTCTTAAACATATCTTCCAAGGCGTTGGTTAACAGTTTTGGGGATATAACGTCCCCCTGTCTCACACCCCTGTGCAATTGGATATGTTTAGACTGCTGGTTCTGTACTTGAACATTCATAGTCGCGGCATCATAAAGACATCATGAAAGACCGTTGCCCGGCTAAGGACATATGAATCGCTGCCCTCTGAATTTCTGATTTGTTCGCCAACTTAAAGATACGACTTATTCCGGATTTTACAAATATTTTGCCCTTTGTTTGAAGCTATCCAGGACCTGAAAATAATTCCTGAAACGTTTATTATAAGGGTATCATCAAAAGTTGCACTACTTCCCCACTGAGGTTTCCGCATCGTTTACACCTTCCTTCCAGTTCATGTCTCTCGACACTAGCTGTCGCTGCTTGGATTTACTATTTTAACCATTTTGAGCCATGAGATGAAAACTTTGTCTTTACACTTGAAGGGGCAGATTCAACCATTATTCATTGAGTTTTAGAAACGCGAAATCATCATTCAGTTTTCAATAAAGAAACGCTTACATTGATCTTTCATCGAAGTAAGTGGCGCAGTAAACGGTCGTTCGGCGTTTTTTATCAAACTTGGAGATGGATTCCACTTGAGGAGAAAACGCACCTTGATCCAATAGCTAGCGCTTCTACCAATAGGTCTTGCTAACGCCGGCATTATTTGCGATCTCGGAGAGAAGACGCCCCTCCTCGCCAGATGGCGTTGTACCCAATATATTATATTTAATCGGGATTATAACAAAACTCCTTCGGAGTCATGATTTGACACGCTACAATCTCAGCACCTCTATATACCGCCAGTCCAGTTGCCATCGCTGCAGAGACTCTAAAACAGCCCAGGTCTCAACGGAATCAAAGGCCTTTTCATAGTCCACAAAAACAAGACACAGGGGCTGATTATACTCTCTGGACTTCTGTATAATCTGCCTCACTGTGTGAGGTCTATGGTACCAAATCCTCCGCGAAACCCGGCCTGCTCTGGAGGCTGAAACTCGTCAAGTCTTCTTGCGAGACGATTTGTGATGAAAGATACTTGTTTTAATATATTTTAACATCTTGTTTTAACTTATTATTTTGCAGAAATTCTCCCTACTGATTTGTTACTGCCTATTCTATATTATTCTGGAATCAGTGCTCATTATGTCTCCTGCTGTTATGGGCTCTTTGCTGCGTTCGGAGTCAGATGCAATGAAACTTATCCTTCAAGACAGGTTACATCAAGAAAGAGGTTTGAAAACATAATAATATCGGGTAATTTATTGAACACAGAAAATCATTAGCGTTATCGGTATATTTAAAAAAAACCTCATGCTAGTTAAAACACCCTGCAATTTTTCACATACTTATAATTTATTAGTTGTGTCCGTAGATAATTGTTTTTTGTTTATATTATGCCTATTCCCACTGCGATGGTTGTACCCAAGAAGATTTAAAGAAAAACAGGGTCTAAGCCGCCAAGCAAACGAGTAAATCACAGCATATGGCGGCTGCGTATTTAAGTGGATAATTTGTTATGTTTTATGCTTGATACACAATGTAATCACAGAAGACTACACTGTTTTTGATTTTTCGTGGAAATTTGATAGAATTACCAGGACTAACAAGGTGTAACATTGTTGAAGTGTATGCGTGAAGCTTATGCGTACGAGCGGATGGCTTATATTTCGTGCTTCACTATCGATTTGGTGGTGTGGACTCTGTCTATTTTTAAACCTTCTTGGTTGTACCTATTAAAAGTCGGTGCTGAATTACAACTGTCAAACTAATTGTCTTATCTATTATCACAGCATCCTCAAAGTTAATTGAAGCCTTCAATAGCTTCAATCCACTAGCATGGCCGATACAAGTTTCTAAGATTCTTAAAATATATATACTTGGTGCAAGCTTGTGTGTCGAATAAATGTTTTTATTTATTTAATTTTCTCTCTTCCGTGCAGTCAGGTCACGAAATTCATATGACATCTCTGTCGTTTATAGTGAGCAAACAAGTCGTTTACATTTTCAATATTTCAAATTTTTTACTTTATTGCACATATAATAGCAGTAAAAGTATTTATGAGCCACCGTGTTTGAACACGGTGGACGCGGGGGCGGATTAGCAAAAGGGCGGCCTGCTGGAACTGCCGCGAATTGCGCGTGCTCACTCCAGCGTTCATATAGAAAGATAACTAAACGATATCCGCGGGCGGATTTAGCTTTCCATATCTTCAGGCGGATTCAGCTCTCCGTCCTGCTCCCAGACACCCACCATGATTAAAATATAGCAGAATGACTTGGCCGCTTAAATTCAAATTGAGAATGCTTTGACACAAAAGAACAAGTGTAAACTAGCAATAGAGCTCTGCCGCGCGTCCACTAGGTTAACCTTAAGACGCACTGACGCAACAAACAACCGCTCACTAGCCACATCAGCTGTAGTCCTCGCGCGCGCTGCGAGCCTTGGCCCGCAGTGCAAGGCGTTCCGCATTCACCTTGAGAAAGACCACGGGATATGGTTGATATTATAGTTGGAATAATTCAACTAATATACGTGAGTAATTCCCATTCCGAATGTTTTGATCTGACTAAGTCGCACTTAACTTATTATTATTAATCAATCAGCCCATATCGTCCCACTGCTGGCCTCTCTTCTATGTTAACAGTCTAACCATTATTTCTTGTACGCGTCAAGTTTGTTTTGCCACCGATCGTCTAGGCAGGCCACGCTGTCGCTTGACGCCTTGCGGGATCCATTCCGTGATGGACTTAATCCACAGCTTGTCTGATATACGACAGATGTGTCCAACCCAGTCTCATTTAAGCATGGCTGCTTTTTGAAATACTTGGGCGATCTGGGTCATGGAGCTCAGTATTGTATTTCTGATAAGGTCTGTCAGTTTTTACTTTGTAGATACTGCGCTCGCTGGCAGTAAACATCGTCATCCGGAAATCCGGAATGCTCAATTCGTACAATTCGTGTTTATTTAGTAGTTTGTACAGAATTTTGTTTGACATATTATCAATTCGTACAAATATGTTGTGCTGTTTCTTTGTTTATCAAGTTCACTCAATTTATCGATATGTATAAAATCAGCATTTCGTATAATCGATTAAAATAAAGAAATTGTGGCTAAATTGTAAGAACTAAGCATTGAAAAAAATTGGCGATGAAAATATCGCCGTCTGTGCAAATTTTAAATACGTACTATTCGTGTTCATCACAAAAAAAAAACAAAAGAAAGTCCGTTAAACAAATGATAGTCGGAATAACAAATGAACATCCAGTAAACAAATGATAATCAGGATAACAAATTAAATTACATTAAAAAAACAATAACAGAAACGTTCTTTATCATTTGCAACCAATAAATTAAAAACTCATATATCCTTCTTACAAATAAAATTAGCTTTGCTTTAAGAATGCTTTGACACAAAAGAACAAGTCCACTAAGTATACTGGTCGTAAGACTTTCTTTTGTCATTAATATCTCCTTCTTTTAATAATTTACTCATGAAAAAGTGAACGGAACATTATGCGAACGTGACATCTTGAGAATGTGACTCTTCGACATTATGTCAGTTTGAGAATGTGACGTTGTACGCCGAGACGATAGTTTTATCCCAGAAAAGTGACCACGCCGGGCGCACCTAGAGTGTAATTGCACCGATTACAGAATTGTACCAATCACTCATTGTACACGGATAATTTGTGTAAATAGAGCATTTTTACAGATGGCAATGCTTTCCGCTGGCAAACCTTTGTTGAACTGTCAAAGACCAAGTGTGAGCGCCATATGTGAGGATGGGAATATAACTTAGATATTATTAAAATTTTGAACCAATTTCTTTTCACAGACGAGGATCGACTCTGATATCATTACAATACACCTTATATAGAGCGATGACAGCCTAACGGTTTAATAGTGCAACTTAGAATCCAACGATACCAGGTTGAATCCTAGGCTCCGCACCAATGACTTTTCTATGTTATATGCGGTTTTCCATCGCTCCGTTTTTCGGAGGGCACGTTAAGCTGTTCGTGCCGGCTGTTATTGATTAATAGCAGTCGTTAAGCCATTTCAGAGGCAATCCGGTGGCCTGATAAACTACCTCATACGTCAAACAAAAAACCTTATGTAAGGCTCACACTCACCATTCGATTTTTTCTTATTCAATTTCAGTATTATCTTTGAAGCACTCCAAAGACATCCAACGTTTCATCACATACATAGAAGCCCGTCCGTTCCAGTTCTACATATTCAACACCATTGCAATGAACGAAACTTTACCGTTGGCCATATTCAGAATTTGCGTCAAATATGCCATTGTGGCTGTGCAACTTAATCATGTTTATTAATGAATGTATGACCCCACTGTAATTACAATAAATAATAACTTTGTTTGTTAAGTTAACCAAAAAACTACTAGATCAACACAACAAATATTTTTCGCTTATCTGGGAGAAAGCAAAATTATACCAAGGTAGCTTACAGATTTAGTCCAGCCTTTGTATTGTTTTTGCAAGCACCTATTTGTACTTCGAAAATATAGTAAAAATCCGGTGGCACAATGATCCATTGTATTCAAGCTGTGGTAGTGTGTCATAGTGTTAGATCGCGTGTACCAAAATATGTGAACCGATCAGATCTTTTTATGGTCACTATATTTATAATACGTAGTACTGTTAATTATTTTGTGAATAAACCTTCACCATCAATAATTTTGTGTACTTACTTACCTAATTTGTATTAATTTAAGATTAAATTGGTACGTACGAGTAAGTAATAATATGGTATCTCACAATATCATAAGTTAACGAGCACTGCCAAAGGTTGGATTATTGTTATTATATCAATCCACTCATCATCATCAGCCTATATGTCCACTACTGGACGTAGGCCTCTCCTAATGCACGCTTGACTTGGCTTACTGAGCTTGGTCTTCAGCTCCCCTCATTCATTCTCTTCCGGCCGTCTTTTGCAGGTCGTCACTCCACCTGGCCACAGGCCGTCCTACACTACGTTTGCCTGAACGTGGTCTCCATTCGAGAACTCGTCTACCCCAACAGTTATCGATTCTTCGGGAAATGTGATCAGCCCACTACCACTTCATCTTAATTTATTTGAAACTCTTAATTTTTTATTAAATTATTCTTTTTTATATTATTTAAATATTTTTTTTTTTTATAATTGCCTGTAAGTTATTTCGTTCCAACCAATAGATTACTAATACTATTGCTACGTTTAGGGAATCCTATAATGTTCAACTATCATAATAAAATTATGTTCCACAATAATTTAGACGACATCAGCAACCAATGCCACCACCAGAGCAAAAGCTGCTTATGTCGTTGACTTATTTTTCTGAAAGCCGATTTGCTCTTCTTTTATTAGGTACACAAAAATGATAAAATCAAAATGATTTTAGTGATAACGCTTATCTGAAAGAAGAGACGGTGCCATGGTATCCAAAACAAGTTGTATCCCAAACTAAACCCTCCCATCTCAGGAATTAGATGCATATCATCAGGCTTTTGCCATCGTCCCGCGTCAGGCTGTTGGTTCTAATATTGATGGAACAACAGCACTGACAAAGGCCCGACAGATGTGTTCATTCACACTGGCATTCGGGGTATCTGACCTGAAATCTCTACTGAAAGATAGCTCGTGATGGCCAAACTGGTCCACCATTTCGACGCGTAGGCAGAGATGTGGGACTTCTCGAAAATCAGGGAGAAACGGAAAACCGAAATGTCTGGTATTCGAGTAAATGTTTATGGTAAAGCTTGCATTTAAAGGCCTCCCAACGTAAAACAGCTCTCGCGAACTCGCACTGCAGAACAACTGAAAGTATCAAGAATAGTTTTTTTTTTTCAATTTCGCAGAGCCGCCATTGCTTTTGGAAATGAAGAGCTTTGGAGCTTTTGTTTCATTGGCTTTGGAGTTTTGGACATACTTAGACAAACTATTTTCCAAGTATCCCTAGCTTCAAACAAAAAACTAATTACAAAATCCAGGTTTTCGTAAAACTGGCCAACCCCTATTAACGTTTGTGTACTTACTACATATAAACTAAAAATAGGAAAGCTGGTAAAGATACACTAGAAATTTTACCTATGTCAAGGCCAGTTAACCTTAATGGTAGTAAGAGTGAGGGCCTGTGGTACCAGTACCAGCAGCGATCATCGAAAGGTTATTGAGAGGGTGGCGGTGAGCGTAAAATGTAGTTGGTTGTATAAGTAAAGTACGATTCGGATCTTGAAAATGACAGGAGCGGATTATAAAATATGTTTCTTCAACAAAATTTGGTTATTATGCAACTAGGATAGGGAAATAGATAAAGAAAGTCTAATAGATAAAAATAAATATTAACAAAACAAACACTGTCTAGGCAAACGTTTGACCACGATCTCACCTGATGGAAAGCGATGTTGTGGTCGTAGGTTTAGCATGCTTGCTTATAATAGATACCTATTAACTCTTGACTTACACACCTGGATAATGTTTTACCGGAAATTCTGACGAGGGCAGAGCATTCCACTCCATTGCAGTTCTTATAATAAATTAGCTTTCACCCGCGACTTCGTCCGTATGGACTACAGTTTATCGGGAAAAAAGCATCCTATGTTCTTCTAGGATATTAAAAACCAATGCAAAAGTATAGCACCAAGGTGCTCACTCAATGCACACGCACATACACTCTTGATGTTTTTTGACAGACTTGTTATTATTTCGTTTCCATGGTAACCGTTCCTTACAGCGTTCCTTTTTATGATAAAATAAAAGGGTTTTTGCAGTAGATTTAGAATACAATTTGACTAATACTTCAGGAATATTTAAAAAATATGGCACCGGAACGTCACACGAAGGTGGTGCCACCTGGCAATCCTTTCCTGTGCCATGATTCTACCGGCAACTTAGTCTCACGACGAAGGCGCCATTTTTTTCTTGGAGGGAAAATATTGTGAGAAGGTAGATTATTCAATTCTTGTTAAGCATCGGAACGGAGGAGTCGACTGTATAGTAGTATATTTATGTCTGAAGAAGTTATTTACTACAAATGTAAAGTAGAATATAAGTAACCAGTGGATAATACAAGTATTTTATACCTGAAGGAGGTTTTTTTTCACACTATGTTTTATTTCAGGGTACTATCTATTTCCATTCAAAATTTCATTAAAATACGTCCTGCCGTTATTATGTGAAAGCTCAAACAAACAAACAAACAAACAGACAACGTTTCACTTTTATATATTGGTGTGGATGAAGAAGCTTATATATATATATATATTATATATATAAGCTTAAGCTAGCTTATTATATTTAATTATATATAAGTTTCTTAGCTTTCTTGAGGTTATTATAGCTTAGGTCTTCCAGGGTTTCAGCCATGATGACTATATCATCAGCAAATCGAAGGTGAGTGATGTATTTGCCATTGATGTTTTGGAAGAGCGAGACCCTCTAACACAGGTATCTCCATACTTAAAAGAGGGTCTCAAACCATGAAATGTATTTTAGGTTAAGTTTACCGAAATATAATATTTGTATTTGTTGTGTTTGTATGTTAACACCAAATCCGTTCCAGTTCAGAAGATTGAATATATCTTCCAGTGGATACTTTTATATCGAAAAATTAAAGAGTTTCTGCAGGATATGGGTCCAAATTCTGTACATTGAAGATATTTTGTAAAAAAATTTTTGGCTTTTCTATTATTTGTACTGAAGCCAAAACTGTTTTGTTTTTTTCATTTTTGTCTGGTGTCTGTTTGTATCTTGGACGCACATCACGCTGAAACTACTGAACGAATTTAAATGAAACTTGGCATTAATGAGTTTATACTACGAGGTAGGACATTGGATACTTTCCATACCGGTAAATTAAAGGGTCCCCTCAGAATTCATATACCTCCAAATTTCATATACCTAGGTCCACCGGTTTAGACTGGGCGTTGTCTGTCAGTCAGTCAGTTAGTCAGTAGGTATGTCACGGTACTTTTTTTAAATATTCTGCATAAAAGTGAAGGGCATCTATACTTATAATATAGATATATAATAAAAAAGGTTTATTGAACTTAAAATAAACTACAGAAGAAGTTTTTTTTATTATGTCTGTTATTTTGATTATTTGTTGTACGCGCATCACATAATATCTACTAAAACAATTGTAATGCAGCTTTCACTGTTAAATAGCTTAAGGTTCGACTTAAAAACTTGAAAGACCATTGCCCGGCTAAGGAAAAGATCCTCCTTCTCAGGTAAAAGCGAGGTAATTTAAACAAGATGGTTCATTCAATAACAAACGGCTTTATTACAGTAAAAATATACACATATGTTATGAAAGCTTGGTTCTCTCCCCTTTACTGAGGAATTCAAAAAGTATTACTTTTCACTTAACTAAGTTTGTTTGCATCAAAAATATAATCAACACAGCTAATCTATCTATATACTTATAATGTAACGGTAAACTGTAACGGGTCCAATTCTGTACATTGAAGATATTTTTTTTTTTTTTTGGAACGTCCTCTTTATTCGATACTGAAGCCAAAACTATATTTTTTTCATTTTTGTCTGTCTGTCTGTCTGTCTGTCTGTATCTTGGCTAGGCATCACGCCGAAACTACTGAAAGAATTTATATGAAACTAGGTATGATTTGAGTTCATACTACGAGGTAGGACATAGGCTACTTTTCATCCCGAAAAATGAAAGGGTTCCCGCAGGATGGAGGTTTAAAGTTATTTAAAAAAACACTTACCACTCTGAAACTACTGGACGGATTTTGATGCAATTTGGCACAGTTATAGTTTATATGATGGGTTGAATTTTAATGCAGAATACTTTTTATCCCGAAAAAATAAAGAGTTCTTGTGGGATAATGGGTTCCAAATTCTAAAAATTTAAGTTTTTTTTGGTGCCTTTCTATTTTCAATACTAAAGCCAAAACTGTTTTTTTTTTTAAGTTTTGGTCTTCAGTCTGTCTGTCCGTCTGTCTGTCTGTACCTTGAAAGTGCATCACGCCGAAAATGCTCAATGAATTCAAATGAAATTTAGTATGATTTGAGTTCATACTTCGAGGTTGGACATAGGATACTTTTCAAAAAAATTAAAAGATTCCTGCAGGATAGGCGTTGAAAGTTATTTAAAAGAACACGTATCACGCTGAAACTACTTGACAGATTTTGTTGAAACTTTGCACAGTCATAGTTTTTATAAGGGGTAAAAATTGAGGATACTTTTTCTCGAAAAATAAAGTGTTCCTGCGGGATAATGTACAAAATTCTGTAAATTGAAGATATTATGTAATTTTTTTTGGAGGCCGTTCTATATTCAAAACTAAAGCCAACACTGTATTTTTTTTATTTTTTGTCTGTATGTCTGTCTGTCCGTCTCTCTGTACCTTGGCAGCGCACCACGCCGAAAATACTCAATGAAATCAAATTAAATTTGGTATGATTTGAGTTCATACTTCGAGGTAGGACATTGGATACTTTTGATCCCGAAAAAATTAAGTATTCCTGCAGGATAAGGATGGAAAATTATTTAAAAGAACACGCTGAAACTATTGGATGGATGTTGATGCAACTTGGCACAGACATAGTTTATAAGATGGGTGAAAATTATGGATACATTTTGTCCCAAAAAATTAAAGAATTCCTGTGGGATATGGGTCTAAATTCTGTACATTAAAGATAGTGTTTATTAGTTAAACACTATCTTTATTTTATCTTTATTAGTTAGTGATTAGTTTTTTTTGGAAATTACTCTATATTCGATTATGAAGTCTAAACTGTATATTTTTTCATTTTAGTCTGTATATCTGTCAGTCTGCAACTTAGCCGCGCATCACGCCGCCGGAACTACTGCATGAATTCAAATGAAACTTGGTATGATTTGAGTTCATACTACGAGGTAGGACATAGGATACTTTACATCTCGAAAAATTTATGGGTTCTCGCAGGATAGGGATTGAAACTTATTTAAAAGAACACATACCACGCTGAAACTCATGGACACGTTTTGATGCAACTTGGCACTGTCTTAAGTTATATGATGAGTTAAAATTGAGGACAAGTTTATCCCGAATAAGTAAAGGGTTTCTTGGAGATATGGGTCCAAAGTTATGTTAATATTTCAGTAATAAAAAAATATTTTTTGAATGGTTCTCTATATTCGATACTGAAGCCAAACTATTTTACTTTTTAATTTTGTCTGTCTGTTTGTCCGTGTCTTTACCGCGCATTGCACCCAAACTACTAAATGAATTCAAATGAAAAAAGTGCCCTCGGGTGTTTAATAAAGGTATTGAACAATTATTTTATTGTTAATCCTGTCTTTCTTTCTGTTTGTCTGTATGTTTGTTCACGCATCACGTAAAAACTTCTGGACCAATTGCATTGTGGTCTTCATTGTTAGATAGTTTAGGGTTTTATTTAAATCTAATGTAATTGGTATCTCAATCCGGTGAGTTAAAAGCCGAGCAATTGATAAAAGTATTTTTGACGGCTGAAGAAATTTTGTTCAAATGTTGGTATATTGGTCCTGGAATAGCACATTATGGTACTTTGAACCTAAAGAAAAGACCATGCGTGCAAAGACGCGGGTACAGCTAGTTTTATCATAAGATTTAAATACTCAAATATGATTACAATTTTCTCATACATAAATATGTACATAAATTCGGCCTGTACGATATGAATTTACATTAGAACTGCAGAAACCTAGGCCAGTAGAACACTTAGAGAGACTGTGGTCATCAGTTCATTATATATTGGTCACAACGCAACGGAATACTGTCGTCTATGCCTAAGCACGTTCTAAATCAAAAGAGTTCTTGTGCAAACAGCAGTGTGTGTGTATGGTTGTGTTTCCCAGAGGGATGTAAAACTTTAAAACAGAAAGTATCTTTCAAACTGTATCCTAACACGCAATAAGGCGAAGGCTTCCTTCACTACCGCAGCTCGCTGACTCGAAATGATTTGGAACGGACCGACCTGGAAGCTTTCCGGGTCGCCGTACTGTTGACTCGCGTGCCGCCGCGGATCGCCTTCTTTACTCCACTCGTTCAGCACCTCCTGCTCTCCACGAACGGTGCCTTCCGCTCCTCTCGAACGGTTTCTGCGTCTCCCACAGTCGGTGTCTGGTGTCTCTCACGATCGGTGTCTTCCACGGGACAGATGGTGCCCCCCACGAACGGCGCAACAGCAGCTTGCAGTGATGACGGCAGCGCGTCCGTCGATGCTCGACTACTTCCTGGTTTTTGCTCTCGTATACTTATTTCGCCGGTTACCAAGTAGTCACGGTTTCCGCGCTTCGTTCGCTTCACACTGCGATTCTCGGTCGCTCCGTCCATACAAAAGACTGCATGCCCGCTGCTGCCAGCGAAACAAACCCGTAAAACAATTTCGATTTTGCACAGAATCTACTCGAACCCAGGAACAAACAAATTTCTCACCTGCGCCGATCTCAATCACGTGCAACTATGTGAAACAAACTAATTCACTGTCCGTATTGGAAATGCTCTAAGCAAGCCTTCCTCTTCGTATTCATCCGAATACTGTATTTTATGTTGAGTAACAAAATGGAGCCCCAAACATTACATCCGCCTTCCAGCATCTTCTGGAAACAACACTGCAGGTTGCATCGCAATCCAGACCCTGTCGGCCTAGCTATAGGGGTCGCTGTCCTTCAGCAAGCTCTGGTGCAATGGTCAAGTTCCGCCGAGATTAACT
Organism: Alsophila aescularia; assembly: GCA_946251855.1. NCBI lineage: Eukaryota > Metazoa > Arthropoda > Insecta > Lepidoptera > Geometridae > Alsophila > Alsophila aescularia. Next base: position 21,067,694 of record OX276382.1, on the reverse strand, counting down.
TATTTATAAAACTCAACTCAACTCTATATAAAATAAATAAATGAACTGGATGTTTCTTGTGTTCTACTCGACCCGTCAAAACATTCCATGGTGTGACCATCGCAAGCGATTTGTATGTGTAAATTATTTTCGACATATGAAAGATACGGCTTATGCCGGATTTTCCAAATATTATGCCTTTTGTTTGAAGCTATTCAGGGCCTCAAAATAATCCTAAAAAATATATATATATATATATATATATATACCCTATATATATATATATATATATATATATATATATAGGGTATATGTATATATATATATAATTATATATATATATATATAAACATATACATATTACCCTTAATTATAACGCAGTAAGGGTATATATATATATACCCTTACTGCGTGGATTTACCATTTCAACCATTTTGAGTCCGTGAGATGAAAAACTTGCCTTTCCACTTGCGGAGCCAGATTCCTCCATTATCCATGGATTTTAAACTTGGATCTGGTTTCCACTTGAGGAGAAAACGCACCTCGATCCAATAGATGGCGCTTCTACCAATAGGTCTTGCTAACGCCGGCATTATTTGCGATCTCGGAGAAAAGACGCCCCTCCTCGCCAGATGGCGTTGTACCCAATATATTCTATTTAATCGGGATTATAACAAAACTCCCTCGGAGTCATGATTTAACACGCTACAAACGTACTTTTTATCTTAATCTAATGAGTAGGAGCCGAGCGAGTTGGGGTTGACGAGTTCTCTAGTGGAGACCAGGTTAAAGTAGCGTAGGACGCCCTGTGGCCCGGTGGAGTGACGACCTGTGAAAAGCAGCTGAAAGAAAATGGATGAGGAGAGCTGAAGACCGAGATCAAAGGCGAACTTTAGGAAAGGCCCGTAGGCCTTGCTGGACGTATCCAGTAGTGGTTAATTATAGGCCGATGATTATGATGTTGATGGTAGCGTAATTTTAGAATAAGAACAAGAAAGCTAGGTAATGCTTTATTGTAAGTAAATCAGTTTACAAATCAATGCTATGTGCATCCAATCCAACATCCAATCTTTGCAAATTATGATGACCAACCTAGATGATGCTCCTCGATGCATCGGTCTCGGACTGAACATAGATAAGACCAAGATCATGTTTAAAGATCTTATCGACCCGGAGGGCACGTTAAGCTGTCGGTCCTGGCTGTTATTCATTAATAGCAATCGTTAAGTCATGTCAAAGACCCTCGGGCGGCCTGACAAACTCTGACACCAGAGGCCAGCACTAGCTAATATGACAAACAAACAAACATTGTCCCGGAACCGATTGCAGTTAATGGTATACACCATTAGGTCTCGGTGGCCGAATTGGTAAAGGCATGTGCTGCGCTCAGGCACAGTGTGCGAGTTCGAATCTCGTCCGTGACCCAAATTTTTCCATTAGAAAATTATTATATATATTTACGCTAAGCAGGCGTTAACTGCTATAAAAAATCATAAAAATATATGTAACAATCTGTTCAGAAAATCTTACCTACTGTACTTTTTTATACTGTGGCATGCTTGCCTAAACAATGTAGGTCGTCAACGTAAATAATATACTTTAAATAAATGAGTTAGGTAATTGATTATGTATCGGTAAGTATTATTTGTTATTATTTTGTAACAAACTTTTTATCTACATAATTAAAAATCAAAATACTTACCTACTAATTATTATTATAAAAAAAATCACCTGCTTACAACTTTTTTATTATATACCTATTTTCGATAGAGATAGGTTTAAGTATCTATTTTATTTATTTAATATATAATTTTTATTTTCAGTTCCAATCTGAATTATTCTTACCCATTTTGGAAAATATAAATCAACATCAATGAATAAAAATACGTTACTCACAATTTTTACCTATACGTTAACTTTACTACGCCAAACATTTATTTACGGCTCTACGCTACAATGATCATACATGTACTAAGCGCGAGGGGTATTTTGCGGAGACAAACGACACAGGTCCTTCCTCGGAGAAGCCTCGGCGGACACTGACCGACGACGACTAGTGCTCTAAATGCAAAAATTTGGTTGTTTTTCCTTCTTGGAAAAAAATAAGAACGAAATTAGAATATTTGTGTTTGCAGCTCCTAAAGAATAAAAAGCCACGTCTATTGGAATAACTTTCACATGGCTTTATGATAGTATCACTTAACAGGACACTTTTTAAATACCGATTTAGAGTCATCTTTGGAATTATTTTTAATCGAGCCAACAATTCTCAATCACGTTTCTATCACTTACAATTTCTAGAGAGTATATTCAAATTTAATAAAACATTTTTTTTTTTTATATTTTTGTTTATATTGTAGTCGATTTACACAGGTTCAAAACCTTCAAATGTGCTAAAAGCCCGCCTTAATAATCCCTAAAGCATCTGATTTTAACTCCGGAGTCAAATCACTATCGCTTGACAACATTTTTGTGTCAACTTGAAAATGATAAAATACGGAACTGTTAAAATAACACCAAACACCGTTTCTTGTTTCACATTTATTTACAATCGCGCTTTCTTTTATATTCTTTCTACGGTAGCCAGTTCGATTTTTTAATAAACTCTGTTTACAATGCCCGTATCTATGCTCAGAATCATTCAAAATTTATCGATTCAAATTGAAATCACATTACATCCATCGATGTAGGAAACAAAATTTCATCCCTTGAGATATGATACATGTCCACAAGTCATTATATCTCAAAGGATATAATTACTTGTTTATGTTGAGATTGCGTGATACGTAATTGGACATTGTCGAGCAGTGGGTATTAAAATGGATTTTCTGTATCCGTGTAGTTTGGTTGTCGTATGAGATAGTGCTGACCTCTGGTTTTAGAGTTTGTCAGGCCACCCGGGGCCTTTGACATAGCTTAACTTCTGCTATTAATCATTATATACAGGGACCGACAGCTAAACGTGCCCACCGAAGCACGGAGCGATGTAAATCCACACATAACTTAGAAACCCGGTATCGTAGGATTCTAACCATTATGTTACCATCGCTTCGTCCATATTATGACCATGTTTTTTTGAGTATAATTATGATTTTGGTAGTAAAAAAAATATATTTTTGATAAAACTATGTATTATTATTGTCTCTATTTTGCCATATTGACAGCCACACAGTATGAATGCAAGTCGTAAGAAAGTAACTACACTTCATTAGATTTTATATATATTTTTCTGGTAAGGTCTCCCCCATTTTTATCCATATATCTCGATCACCTGGAACCGATTGGCACAGGGCCGAGGTGAATGGCATGGTCAAAGAGAGGCATATACCCAGCCTTAGGGAGATATGGGTTGTGGATGATGATGATGATGATCATCTCGATCACACGCCAGATCCGACCGACAGTCCTGATATACATCCAGATCGTCGTGCCAGCACTTTCTCGGGCTCCTTCGGTGTCGCCGCCCATCTTGTGGAACCCACTGGATACGATCTTGGCCCATCGGTCCGGATGCATTCGCGTCACGTGACCCGCCCAATCCCACTTCAATCTGGCAGTCTTATGACGGTTATGACCTACATCCACGATAACGTGGTGTTACGAACAATCTTTAGAAATTATATTATTTTAATTTCATTTTTAATGTAATTGTAATAATTACTTAACACTACTGATTACTTAATAATTATTATCAAGAACCTTAAAGTATCGTGATATATTTAACTAAATTATGGTCTGTGTCTGTCATAGTGCAGTTAAACGACGGGCTAGAGAGCCGAGCCGCGCCGTTCATGAAGGCTCGGTTCGAGTCCAGATGCGAGCACGGCACGTTGAATACAATAGAAATAGCCTAAAGAATCTGGATAAAGAACATTAAATTACCATCCATGATCCGTAATATACATCCTAACTTTTCAATCCAAAAGCTTTGTAATGCTTAAAAAAGAGATTAAAACATATAATGATAATAATAATAATAATATATTTGGGACAATTCCACACAAATTACCTAGCTCCAAACTAGGATACCCTGTACTATGGGCACTGGACAACGGATAAACATAAATAGATAACAATATTACCATCCATGACTCAGAAACAAACATTTTTGCTCATCACACAAATGATTGCACCTTGCAGGATTCGAACCCGCGACCGTTTGATTTCGTACTAAGGGTTTCTGGCCACTAGACCAACCGGTCGTCAAAACCAAAAACATGTAAAAACTGTATGATAACAATAAGACAGATGACACAGAAGTGAAGCACCATCCCGAGCAGGTTCGCGTTGAGCGGGATCACTACGCATATACTGAATTTAAGAGGACGAGTTTCCACGTAGCGGATGAATATCTCTATTTCTTGGCATTTTTGCTTATCTGAAATTTGAGGGAATTCATCTTTGCAATACATTTCTTAATGACCTATTTTTTTAATACTATACTGAGTGACAATACAAGAATGTAGGTTGTTCGCCTGATGGAAAGCACCACAGAATTTTAGCTCATTTTGTTAAGAATTAGGTACTTGACCTTAATTTGATTGACCATAGTATGATTAGTGCTGTGTTTTAAAATATTTCAAAAGGTATTCCTATCATTAGCATTATCTCTTATAGAGTATTTATCTAGCTTTCAAATTGCAGCAAAACGTTTGGTAAATAGGTAAAATTTGAAGTTATTTTTATTCTTATTAAAATCGTGAAATTTTACATATTTCCGACCCGGGGTGTTAAAATGGTAATATTTTTAGCCATATTAGCTGTATTACATAATATTATAATTTTGTACAGACGCCTAATTACCAAAGCGCATATCTTAAAATCGTTATCTGGGGAAGCTTTTTTACAGATTTACTTACTTTTTTCTAGGAGTAGTTAATCATGTAAAATAACTTTTTAACTTTTTCAGCGTCTGCAGAAAGTTTGCCAACGCACAACGCAGGTGCTATAATTACTAAAAGGGTAAAAATCATAGCCAAATTATGCGGAGTTAGCGGCAACACCCATAGCTGAAAATAAAACTTTTTATATTGTTAAGGAAGTTATATTATTAAAAAACTCAAAAGAAAAAAGTATAATGATTATTTACCGAGATATTATTAGTTTTCAAATCCCCGATTGACTGAAAGATTGCAATCATTATTCGAGGTACGTTGAATAGAAGTGCTGACAAGTACTGTAAAACAAGAAAATTACAATCTTAACAAAGTTAGATGCAAAACTTACAACTTCATTACTGAGCTATTCAACTTATATTAAAGCTAGTTGTGCGATGGATTATGATGATTAAAAGTATATACTGGCAGCGATTTAGACTTAGTACTTCGTAAACACACACTTAATTTAATTTTTACCTTTTCGACTTCGTAATAAGGTATTTTTGCCCCTGACATCTTTTCTTCGACACAACTCACTCAATAAACTGTCACTCAAGCCACACGGCGAGACTCCCCATTTGTCCAAACGCTGTCTTAGAACGTGTCCTTATTGGTCCAAACGCTGTGAGACGTGTAAAACCTGTTTTAATTACGTTATTTTAAGCGGTGCAGCTTAACGTAAGCTTGACGTAAGTTTAGAATAGATGTCAGGGACAAAAAGACCTTATTACGAATTCGACAAGGTTTAATTTACATTTGAAGTAATTAAGACTAGTTTAGTTTAAGAAGTGTTATGTCCAAATCTCTGCCAATGTGTTATTCAAGGACCTAAAATATCGAAATACCTAGGTACCTACATAATATTTTAAACGCGCAAATGCGTTAATATCTAACTAATGCTAAATACAACTAATTATTACAAAACATTTGGAAAGTCTATATTATCATACCATATAGGCAGCCCAAATGTTCCAGCCCACTATGCTGGCGTACCCTAATACAGATATTGCTAAGCTATGAGCCAAATAAGGTTCCAGCATTTTGGTCACGCGTCGCCTCGATCAGGCGCTCAGAGAGAATACAATGAGCTCCACACGGTTCCAAATTAGAAAGATGTGTTTAGATAAAAAAATGACATTATAAAAAGCAGAAATCAATTTTACGAAAGAAATATTTACTAAATAATTGTTTATTTCTGAAAACACTTAGATGATAATAAGAAACACTATTATATCATTAAAAATCAAGCTCATGATTCCTTTCAGTATTTTTCCGTGCAGTAGAATAAACTCAACCCTTATAAACCAATAAAAACTAGCCAATCTGCGAGTTAGCCGAAGTTGCACGAACTTACTTGAAATACCTTATTTCTTTAGTTGTAAGATTAATTTAAGAATGGCATAGGAAAACAACAGATTTGTAAAGGGCTGCGGGCCCGTGATAAACAGACATGAGATAAGGCGTTTTAGAATGAGGATAAATCACATTTCATTTGTGGTTCAGTTTCTTCACTCTAGAAGTTAATAATACAGAGATATATTGATTCCAAGAAAGGAATAACTCTATAAGCGAGTTTTTGAGTTATTTACGTACCTCCTGGTTCATATTTATGATGTACTAGCTGTACCCGCGGCTTCGCACGCGTGTTCGTTTCTTTAGGTTCAAAGTACCATAATGTGCTATTCCAAGACCAGTATACCAACATTTGAACAAAATTTCTTCAGCCGTCAAAAATACTTTATCAATTGCTCGGCTTCTAACTCACCGGATTGAGACACCAATTACACCAGATTTAAATCAAACCCTAAGATATCTAACAATGAAAACCGCATTGCAATCGGTCCAGTAGTTTTTATGTGATCCGTGAACAAACAAACATACAGACAAACAGATAGAAAGAAACAACTAACAAAAAAAATATGTTCAATACCTTTTTTAAGCACCCAAGAGCATTTTTAGCATTTGAATATTTGTAGTAGTTTGGGTGCGATGCGCGGTCAAGATACGGACAAACAGACAGAAAAAAATAAAAAGTAAAACAGTTTGGCTTCAGTATCGAATATAGAGACCCATCCAAAAAATATTTTTTATCACTTAAATATTAACATAACTTTGGACCCAAATCCCGCAAAAACCCATTACTATTTCGGGATAAAACGTGTCCTCAATTTTAACCCATCATATAACTTAAGACAGTGTCAAGTTGCATCAAAACCCGTCCATTACTTTCAGCGTGGTACGTGTTCCTTTAAATAAGTTTCAACCCCTTAATAATAACCCATAAATTTTTCGATATGTAAAGTATCCTATGTCCCTACCTCGTAGTACGAACTCAAATCATACCAGCTTCAAAGTCTGGCGCATCGACGTGAGGTAGCAAGCCTGGCAGTATTCTACAGATTACACTTTGGAGAGTGTGCACAAGAACTGCACAACCTGATTCCCCCATCACCATTCCATCACCGTACGACTAGACGATCAGCAAAGCGCCACCCATTCATGGTTGAAATACCTCGCATAAGAACGAAGCGTTACGCTTCTTCATTTATTATAAGAACTGCAAAGGAGTGGAATGCCTTGCCCTCGTCAGTGTTTCCGGTAAATTATAACCCCGGTGTGTTCAAGTCAAGAGTGAATAGGTATCTACTAGGCAAGCGTGCTACACCTTCGACCACATCATCACTTTCCATCAGGTGAGATCGTGGTCAAACGATTGCCTAGACCGTAATAAAAAAAAGAAAAGTTTCTTTTGAATTCATCCAGTAGTTCCGGCGGCGTGATGCGCGGCTAAGATACAGACTGACAGACATACAGACAAAAATGAAAAAACATACACTTTAAGCATCATAATATAGAACAAAGAGTAACTTCCAAAAAATAAACACTATATCTTTAATATACAGAATGTGGACCCATATCCCACAGGAAACCTTTATTTTTTCGGGACAAAATGTATCCATAATTTTCACCTATCTTATAAACTATGTCTGTGCCAAGTTGCATCAACATCTGTCCAATAGTTTCAGCGTGCGTGAGGAATATACGCCACGTGTTGAGCGCGGTTGACCACCGCTCGTGTGCCGTTCGGTTATCGCTCGCTCGCTTGCGCGCTGCGCTGGCGCATTGCACTAGCCTGCTTGCATTGCACTTTTGGTTTTACGTACACCGTCATTATGAAAATTTAGGTATCTTTGCGATCTTAGTAATCAATTTATTTATTTCACTTGTTTTTCATTGTTTAACGTTATTTTCAGAGAAATATCAAATAATCATGGAGCTTAAAGCGTCAATTAATAAACGAAGAACTTATAAAGCTAGGTTAACCCAGTTTAAGTCATATTTAGAAGTCATTCAAAGTTAAGATACCTTAATGAATTAAATATACGATTGAACAAAATTGAAGAACTTTATTTTGACTTTGACTACACACAAGCTGACATAGAAACTGAATGTGAAATTGCAGATGAGCAGTACAAAGAACGAGAAACGTTCGAGACTCAGTACTTTGGCGCTATCGCTGTTGCCCGTGAGGTGTTGAGCAAGCGGGAGTCTCCAGCAGTCTTCGGGTCGGCTGCAGGTTCTGGTACTGTTTCTGGACATAAAGGTGGGCCAAATCTAAAACTTTCGGCTATATACCTACATACCTACACGGGTCAGTATCACGACTGGTTAGAATTCCGTGACACGTACACTTCACTTAAACATTTAGATGACACAATACCTATATAGTAATAAATTTCATTACTTGCGTGCTACTTTAAAGGATAGCGCAGCTTTAACCATAAGAAGTCAAAGTGGATCTTGCGAATATTCGTGGGATTCACTCTAATCTCAAACCAGTCCACTATCATCTGGAGACCTCTAAGCCCCACTTGTTCTTCTTGTCGGAGACGCAGATAGGATGTCCAACTGATACGGCAGTGTTCTTTTAAATAATTTTTCACTTCTATCCTGCAGGAACACTTATTTTTTTCGGGATGAAAAGTATCCAATGTCTTACCTCGAAGTGTGAACTCAAATCATACTAAATTTCATTTGAATTCATTCAAAGTATTTTCGGCGTGGTGCGCTGCCAAGGTACAGACACACAGACGGACAGACAGACAGAAAGACAAAAATTTAAAAAATACAGTGTTGGCTTTAGTATTGAATATAGAACAGCCTCCAAAAAAAATACATAATATTTACAATTTACAGAATTTTGGACATTATCCCGAAGGAACACTTTATTTTTCGGGAATAAAAGTATCCTTAATTTTAACCCATTATATAAACTATGACTGTGCCAAGTTTCAACAAAATCCGTCAAGTTGTTTCAGCGTGTTACGTGTTCTTTTAAATAACTTTCAACGCCTATCCTGCAGGAACCCTTTAATTTTTTCGAGATGAACAGTATCTAATGTCCTACCTCGAAGTATGAACTCAAATCGTACCAAATTTCATTTGAATTCATTGAGTATTTTCGGCGTGATGCACTTCCAAGGTACAGACAGACAGACGGACAGACAGACAGAAAGACAAAAAAAAAAACAGTGTTGGCTTTAGTATTGAATATAGAACGGCCTCCAAAAAAAATACAAAATATTTTCAATTTACAGAATTTTGGACACTATCCCGAAGGAACAGTTTATTTTTTCGGGATAAAAAGTATCCTCATTTTTAACCCATCATATAAACTATGACTGTGCTAAGTTGCAACAAAATCCGTCCGGTAGTTACAGTGTAAGTGTCCGGTAGTAAGTGTTTTTTGAAAGAACTTTCAACCCCAATCCTGCGGGAACCCTTTCATTTTTCGGGATGAAAAGTAGCCTATGTCCTACTTCGTAGTATGAACTCAAATCGTACAAAGTTTCATTTAAATTCATTCAGTAGTTTCGGCGTGATGCCTAGCCAAGTTACAGACAGACATACAGACAGACAGACAGACAGACAGGCAGACACAAATTTAAAAAAATACAGTATTGGCTTCAGTATCGAATATAGAGTAAAGTCCAAAAAAAATAATTCTAAATATCTTCAATGAACAGAATTGGACCCGTTACAGTTTTATTATTAATATATATATATATATATATATATATATATATATATATATATATTAACCACGTTAGGCCTCCTTAAACACATAATTCCAAAGTAATTGCACCGAAAACATAACTAGGGACCGTTGTTTTTGATAAAAACAAAATACAGCACACAAAACACAGATAAAGATTATCGGATCAGTTGCTACAGTGCCACTAACTTATCTATGAACTGAATAGTAGCGTGAAAAATCCAGGCCAACCAAAAAACAGAAAAATATAGAAAAAGTGTACTAAAAGTATGTCATTCAGGACCTTAATAGTTCCTGGAACGATTTCCCTGTGAAAAATGAAACGATATCGATGCAATCCGCGAAGTTGACTGAAGCATATTGAAGCAAAAAAAAAAGGAACTACAGCAGTTCCTTTTTTGCCACTTAGCAGATAAGTTGGTTGAACTATTTGTTGACGATTGGTAATAAATTAACTGATTGGCGCTGGTTTAATTTATGATTTTAATGTTTAAAGGATTTGTACATAGGCGACACACATAACAAGATGGCAATAGAAAGCAGTTGAGAATGAGTGTCAGTCAAAAGTAATATGAATGAATGTTAATTACAGATAAAAATAAGCACAGTATATATTTATCATCTTAAACACTGTTCTTGAATTGAATGACATGATAATGACGACTTGACAAGTATTATCTTTCGCTAATGGTACGTTTAAAATGCGCACTTCTGCACTTCAGCCATGAAAAAGTAATATTAGGATGCATCGTGTACTCCTTGTTAGAATTATTTCATGAGTGACGTTATTTGATGTAACTAACAGCGCTCACAAAAAATATAGGTTGGTATTGCAGCGTATCAAAATCAATTTAACATATGCCTTACGGTGATCACTTCTATAAAAAAAATGAACGAATTGGTCAAAAAGTATTCTCTTTAACTCTTTCTTCTGGCGTTAACAATTTGTGTTTATGTATATTATTATGTTGATCAATAATTTAAGCCGATCGATAACAGTATTTGCAATCTCAGCACTATGTGCACATTTTAAACCGTATTTTGAATTATTTACTTGTCACTAACAGCAAAATCGGCAAAAGACGGATTTCAGTGTTGTCATAGTAAAATATTTTGTATTCATCGTTTTTTAATTATTCGAGATTTATAACAGTCCATTACATTGGTATTCTTTTGAAAGACCGTTGCCCGGCTTGGAAACGGTCCTCCTTCTCAGGTAAAGGCGAGGTAATTTAAACAAGATGGTTAATTCAATAACAAACACAGGCTTTATTACAGTAAAAATATATACATATGTTATCAAAACTTGGTTCTCTCCCCATTACTGAGGAATTCAAAAAGTATTTTTCACTTAACAATGTTTGATCTGCATCAAAAATATGATCAACACAGCTAATTTTATAGTACATAAGTTCGGCCTGTCCGATATGAATTTACATTTAGAACTTCAGAAACCTAGGTTAGTAAAAACTTAGAGAGACAGTGGTAAGCTGATCATCATATACCGGTCACAACGCAACGGAATACTGTCGTCTATGCCCTAAGCACGTTCTAAATCAAAAGTACTTGTACAAACAGGAGTTTGTGTGTGTGTGTGTGTGTGTGTGTGCAAGGTTGTGTTTCCCAGAGGGATGTAAAACTTTAAAACGGAAAATATCTTTCAAACTGTATCCTAACACGCAACAAGGCGAAGGCTTCCTTCACTACCGCAGCTCGCTGACTCAAAATGACTTGGAACGGACCAACCTGGTAGCTTCCCGGGTCGCCGTACTGTCGACTCGCGTGCCGCCGCGTATCGCCTCCTTCACTCCACTCGTTCAGCTCCTCGTGCTCTCCACGAACGGTGCCTTCCGCTCCTCACGAACGGTTTCTGCGCGTCGCCCACAGTCGGCATCTGGTGTCTCTCACGATCGGTGCCTTCCATGGGACAGATGGTGCCCCCCGCATGATCGGCGCAACAGCAGCTTGCAGTGATGATGGCAGCGGTCGTCCGTCGATGCTCGGCTACTTCCTGAAACCCACGTTCCTCTGTGTTTTAATGGTGCCCGCTTTAGATGGTCGCGGCACAAAATTAAAACAGATATTTCGTTAGAACAATCCTTGAACCAAGGGATATCCCACTAACCTGTTTTTTTCTCTCGTATACTTATTTCGCCGGTTACCAAGTAGTCACGGTTTCCGCGCTTCGTTCAGCAAATGCCGTTCACTGCGTCTGTCAGTCGTTTTGTCCACACAATAGACTAAGTGTCCACTGCTGCCTGCGAATTAAAACCCGTAAAACAATGTCGATTTCGCACAGAATCTACTGAAACCCAGGAACAAACAAACTCCTTACCTGCGCCGATCTCATCACGGGCAAACTATGTGAAACAAACTAATTCACTGTCCGTATTGGAAATACTCCCAGCAGATCTTCCTTTTCCTATTTATACGGATACTGTTTTTTACGATGAGTAGCAAACTGCAGCCCAAATCACAACATCCGGTTTCCAGCAGCTTCTGGAAACAACACTGCAGCTTGCATCGCAATTCAGACCCTCTCGGCCTAGCTATACAGGTCACAGTCCTTCAGCAAGCTCCGTTGCAATCCAGTCAAGTTCCGCCGTGATTAACTTGTTATTTATCTCAACTCCATATAAAAAAAACAAAATTAACTAAAAATTTCTTGCGTTCTACTCGACCCATCAAAACAGTCCATGGTGTGACCATCGCGAGCGATTTGTATGTGTAAATTATTTTCGACATATGAACCGCTGCCCTCTGAATTTCTGATTTGTTCGCCAACTCAAAGATACTGCTTATGCCGGATTTTTCAAATATTTTACCCTTTGTTTGAAGCTGTCCAGGGCCTGAAAATAATCCTGAAACGTTTATTATAAGGGTATCACCAAAAGTTACGCTACAATTCGTCACAGGTTTCCGCATCGTTTACACGTTCCTTCTAGTTAATGTCTCTCGACACTAGCTGTCACTGCGTGGATTTACCATTTCAACCATTTTGAGCCATGAGATGAAAACTTTGCCGTTCTACTTGCAGAGACAGATTCAACCATTATCCATGGATTTTTAGAAAGGCAAAATTATCATTCAATCTTCAATAAAGAAACGCTTTCTTTGACCCTTCATCGACTGGCTGAGTAAGAGGCGCAGCGAACGGTCGTTCGGCGTTGCTTACTAAACATCGGGTTAGGTTATCCTCTTGAGGAGAAAACGCACCTCCAAAACCGTTAGATGGCGCTTCTACAAAATAGGTCTTGCTAGCGCCGGCATTATATGCGATCTCGGAGAGAAGACGCCCCTCCTCGCCAGATGGCGTTGTTCCCAATATATTTTATTTATTTGGGGTTTATAACAAAACTCCCTTGGAGTCATGATTTAACATGCTACACTTTAATTAGGTGAACTGATTAAGAAAAGGCTCATTACATAACATTCGTCTACATATCAGAAGCATTAAAAGTTGTCTAAACGCCATTAAGAACGAAAATAATATCCATGACAAAAATCGATGACAATCGTGCAAATGTTTTTTATTGTAGTAGCAACTTGGTAGAAAATGGCGTTCCAAGATGGTAGAAAATAAAGTTTATTTCGTAGTTTTTTCTACTAAATCTAATTCCCAAATTGTAGCAAGGAAATAAAATAAAGAATAGAGACAAAAAAATACGCAATTTTTTTTGTAGATATTGTATATATGCTTTTCACGCAAGTCCAAAATTGCGGATCTTCTTTAGTTGGTAAGAGATGAAAATCTTATAAACATACTAAGAATGTGATTTTTCCATACAGTCTAGAAAAAAAACTCACATGTGCTGCAGCTAGGCAACATTTTTTTTTTAGAAAACCTTAGTTAACAAGAATGTTTAAAAAAAGAGGATTCCACACCGCCAAATTGAAAGTGAAAGATATGCCGATCCACTCGTAGGCACAACACCATGCACACACCATGTTAAGCCGGTCGGCTGCCACATCGCGGCTGGATCTCGATCTTTTTAAAATAAAAAACCATGCCTTCTTTTGTGATGAAAATATTTTGTATCAAACACCACATATTATCCACTCGCACGCACATACGCAGCCGCCATTTGCTATGATTCACTCGTGTAGTCTTTTTATAAACCTTCTTGTTAGGTTACTTATATTTTGATGTTTTCATCTCTCATTCACGAGCTAACATTACTTACACACAAATCTAGGAAGGATTACCATGCCCACTTAAAACTTAACCATACATACTTGTAGTATACAGACCACATAATCATAAGCGCTCTTAAAATTATCAGCTTTTTTTACAATCAGTTGGTAAAGATGATTATATGAAGACAACAACTGACTGTTTATAGTCTTTAGTTGTGAAACGAAAAATAATAACCGACAATACAATGAATAAAATATGTCACCATATATTATGAGAATAACATCCTGAGAACAGATAATTAAAAAGTTGGCAGCGCTAGCCCACACAGGTTTTGGGCAGACACTAAAGACAATACAGTAAAAAGAAAATATTATTATTCTGTAAGAGTAACAGAAAAAAGTCGTTAACATTATTCTTCTTTCAACGAAACAATTTACTTGGTAAGCTCTTAACTTGACATCAATTTGATGCATTTCAAGCTGAAATTTAAACACAGTTACATCTGAACGAAGGAAAATAAAAATTAGAACAGTAATCAAATATTGGAAATGATGTTTAAGCCAAAAAAACATAAAGTAGGTTAAATTGAATGTAAAAACCATACAAGGACACAAAACATAGGAATAAACATTGAAACAAACATATACATTTTGCAATACACTTAATTTTAAACGGTATTTGAAAAATCCAAGATCCAATCCGACAACGACTTGCAATATTTTGTAAAGTATGTTCATGTGAACTGAAGATTCATTTTTATTTTGTAGTAAAATATTCATATTCTAAACATTAAATAATTATGTTTTAGTTTACAATCCAATTAAATATTCCTTTACAAAGCCTCTGTCAGGTAGCATCTAATTTGTCATATGACTGAAGTTAGGTATCTCATTATGCTGACATTTAATTTGGTGATTGATTTGTTATTAATGAATTTGTTGTATCATAATCTAATAACATTACTCATTTTAATCATACAATGTAAAAAAAAACTTAATCAGCTTACCTAAATTTTCCGACATTTAGGTTTTTTTTAGAGATTGATTTTAGCGATAAGTACGCCCATTGTACTATAATGCTTAAGACTTTTTTTATTAATAAGGACTCAATCTTTTGTGAACTGATGTTATGATTTTTACTCAATTTAAAGTTTTTATCATTTTGATTATCTTACACAATTTCACACAAAACTTTACACAATTTTTAAGTAATTATATTTTGTTTTTTGAGTGAGAAGTGATGTTTGTTTATAGGCTATGCACGAGTATATTGAGATTTTTACGGAAATTGTTTTCATACTCCCAAACTTCTAAGAAATTGTCAAACTTTAGTAGGATCTTCGTTTATAACTGACTGATGAATATGTAGGCGTAATGCGTTTCTACACACCCTTCTACAGTTATGAAAACTATAACTGCATCTTTGGATTTTTGAAAAAAAAACAATATTCCTAGGCAAAAATCAAACACGTTGATTTTGGAAAAAAAAAACAATATATTTTCTGGGAAAAAAGTACATACGGCAAACTTAAGGAAAGAGCTCATTTTTGTTAAAATTGCTTTATAAACTAAAATGAGCGTGAGATATATTACGACTGTCACTCTTGAGTTAGTTCGTCCATCCGCAAGAGTTTGCGCAGCGAGGGCGCAACGCGGGTTACGTCCGAACGCCGGTCAAATTATTCGACGAAATAACTCGTGAGTGAAAGTCGTAATATATCTATAAATATTGTTAGAATTGTACTACATATTTAATTTGTTGAATATTAATTTCATTCATTTAAAATCATATAAAATATAATTTAATCTATACTTATAGCAGGCCGGTCGCACTCCGCAACAAGTACAAATATTATACCTACACTTCGAGGGCGCAATATTCGGGTCAGTTCGGTAGAGTGTAAAGCGATGGTGGCCTAACGGTTCTATAGTGCAATTTAGAATCTAACGATACCAAGTTCAAAACCTAGGCTCCGCACCAATGAGTTATGTGCGGTTTTCCATCGCTCCGTGCTTCGGAGGGCACGTAAAGCTGTCGGTCCTGGCTGTTATTGATTAATAGCAGTCGTTAAGCCATGTCAGAAGCCCTCGGGCGGCCTGACAAACTCTGACATCAGAGGCCAGCACTACCTCATACGACAAACAAACAAACAAACAAACAGTAGAGTGTCAAGCGTGCGCTCGATGAGTCGAGCGCCATGTGCTTAGCGATAAAGTACCTACTTACGTGAAGTTATTGACAAATTTTATTAGTGTTTTAATTATGCGTACTAAGAAGTAACCTAGAAGGTACTGCATAGCGTTTGAATAGTGATAGAAATGATGACTTTCACTCATTATAAAGCAAGGAATTCAGACACCTTTATTCATCAAAGTGCAATACCTATAGGATATAATATAATCAACCAACGACACTTATACGTTGGTAGGTTTCTCACTAAACTTATCGGCGTTCTGAAAACGGGATAGGTAGGTAGTAAAAATGAGGTAGTAGGTCTATTCTGATAAGAATGTCATTGTATGTAATATAACTATTATGATTTATAGTAATAAGTAATAACATAATACATTATTACTTATTTATTCTGTTAAAACATCTAAGTCATAACATATCATTGAATAATTAGTAGTACAAGTACCAAGTCATATCTTAATACAACCCTACCGAGCGAAAAAGGGACAGAGCGATCCTGAAACGGTTTGAGCAATGGAAGTTCTCGCGCTTTGTGATACGGTGCATTCTAGGCGTCCTGAAAACGGGATGGGTATACCTACCCAACCCGTTTCCTCATTTTTACTACCGTAAAAATGAGGTAGTAGGTCTATTCTGATAAGAATATCATTGTATGTAATAGAACTATTATAATTTATAGTAATAAGTCATAACATAATACATTATTACTTATTTATTCTGTTACAACATCTAAGTCATAACATATCACAGAATAATTAGTAGTACAAGTACCTAGTCATATCTTAATACAACCCTACCGAGTGAAAAAGGGACAGAGCGATTCTGAAACGGTTTGAGCAATGGAAGTTCTCGCGCGTTGTGATACGGTGCATTCTAGGCTGCACGCGATGGGCGAGCGCCTTCTAGGTAAATATAATTGAAAGATCGCAGCGCTGTGCCAGTTAAATTGCACTTTATTGCGTTGTAGCGAGACTCGCTATGTATTTATATGACTTCACTTAGTTATCCTTCTGTACTTGTACTATTATTTATTCTGTGCTTATAGTAAAACTGTCACAGGTCAATTCTATACATTGAAGTTATAATTAATATTTTTTGGAGGGTTTTCTATATCTGATACTGAAGCCAAACCTGTTTTTTTTTCATTATTGTATATCTGTCCGTCTGTCTGTATCTTGGCTAGGCATCACGCTGAAACTACTGAATGAATTCTAATGAAACTTGGCATGATTTGAGTTCATACTACGAGGTATACGACATAAACTTGGCACAGTCATAGTTTAAATAATAGGTGAAAACTGAGGATAATTTTCATCCTTAAAAAATAAGGGTTCCTGAAGGATAGGGGTCCAAATTCTGTACATTGAAGATATTGTGTATTTTTTTTTGGATGCTGTTATTTATACAATACTGAAGCCAACACTGTTTTTTTTTGTCTTTATGTCTGTCTGTCTGTATCCTGACCACGCATCATGGTGAAACTACTGAATAAATTCAAATGAAATGAGTGAGTTTGATTTGATTTGATTGAGCATGATTTGAGTTCATACTAAGAGGTAGGACATTGGATACTTTTTATCCCGATAAATGATAGGGTTTCTTCAGGATAGGGATTGAAAGTTATCTAAAAGAACACGTATTACGCTGAAACTACTGCATGGATTTTGATGCAACTTGGCACAGTCATAGTTTATATGATGAGTGAAAATTGAAGATACTTTTTATACCACAAAAATTATGGGTTCCTTCGGGATATGGGTCCAAATTCTGTTAATTGAAGATATTTAGAAATATTTTTAAGGCTGTTCTATTATTCGTTCTAAAGCCAAAACAGTTATTTTTTGTAATTTTTTTGTTGTTGTCTGTCTGTCTGTCTGTCTGTCTGTCTGTTTGTTTGTCTGTATCTTGGAAGCGCATCACGCTGAAATTATTGAATGAATTCAAATGAAACTTGGCATGATTTGAGTTCATACTACGAGGTAGGACATTGGATACTTTTCATACCGGTAAATTAAATTTATTACGGTTTATAGTTACTTCCGTAGTTCACCTGTAGGGTACTCAAGGAATATTCCTCCAATTTCAATTACCTAGGTCCACCGGTTTTTGCTGGGCGTAGTCTGTCAGTCAGTCAGTCAGTCAGTCAGTAGATACGTCACGGTACTGTTTTATAAGCATGATTAAAATGATGTAATAAAACACATCTTTTAATTATTCTGCCTAAAAGTGAGGCGCATCTATACTTATAACTTTTCGACAGCCACCGCTTCACTGCCGTACGGTGCTTGCCTGCGATGGTCGGGCCTAAAGACTCAAATGGCCCGCGAGATCATAAAACAGTAGCTACCAAAAAAATTGTAAACGGTTTTTTTTTTATTTACTAAAAACTAAAGTACTAAAAATAAGCCACTGAAAATGAATATAACATTTATATAAATCGTGTCTGTCTGTTTGTCTGTTTGTCTGTCTATGTTCACGCATCACGTAAAAACTACTGGACTGATTGCGATGAGGTTTTCATTGTTGGATAGCTTAGGGTTTGACTTAAAAACGGGTTTACTTATTATCTCAATCCGAGAGTAGAAGGCGAGAAATCGATAAAAAATATTGACGGCTGTAGGGATTTTGTTTAAATGTTGGTATATTGGTATTTTAGGTCTTGGAATAAGAAATAATAGTTTGTTAAGATTTTTTATATAGCAGTTAAAGCCTGCTTAGTGTAAACATTTTTAATCTAGAGAAATGGCCACGCATGCGAAGCCGCGGGTACAGCTAGTTTGACATAAAATTATTTCACTAGTTGACGTAATAAGTAGAATTGATTAATATTTTTTCCTATAATAATTTTAGTCTTATTGGTTATTTTATAACTCAAATTCATGTGTTATTTTATTTGCACACCATTTGTCATGGTAGAATGTAGGCAATCATTATACTGTTTTTTTATTCCATCATTCATTACTTGTACACGTGCATTCTGGCAAAATAAATCATTTTATTTCGATTATATACTGTATTAAGTTTTCGGGCCTTTTAATATGCTAACTAAAATATCTATATACTTATAATAAAACTGTAACGGGTCCAATTCTGTACATTGAAGATATTTTGATATTTTTTTTGGAACGTACTCTTGATTCGATACTGAAGCCAAAACTGTATTCCTTTTAATTTTTGTCTGTCTGTCTGTCTGTCTGTATCTTGGCTAGGCATTACGCCGAAAATACTGAATGAATTTATATGAAACTTGGTATGATTTGAGTTCATACTACGAGGTAGGACATAGGCTACTTTACATCCCGAAAAATGAAAGGGTTTCCGCAAGATTGAGGTTTAAAGTTATTTAAAAAAAACACTTACCACTCTGAAACTACTGGACGGATTTTGATGCAATTTGGCACAGTTATAGTTTATATGATGGGTTAAAATTCAGGATACTTTTATCCCGAAAAAAAAAAGAAATCCTGTGTGATAAAATCCCAAATTCTGAAAATTCAAGTTATTTTTTTTTGGTGCCTTTCTATTTTCAATACTAAAGCCAAAACTGTTTTTTTTAAGTGATGGTCTTCTGTCTGTCTGTCCGTCTATCTGTCTGTACCTTGGAAGTGCCTCACGCCGAAAATGCTCAATGAATTCAAATGAAATTTGGTATGATTTGAGTTCATACTTCGAGCTTGGATACTTTTCATCCCGAAAAAATTAAGTGTTCCTGCAGGATAGGGGTGGAAAATTATTTAAAAGAACACGTAGTACGCTGAAACTATTCGATGGATGTTGATGCAACTTGGCACAGACATAGTTTATAAGATGGGTGAAAATCATGGATACATTTTGTCCCGAAAAAATAAAGGGTTCCTGTGAGATAAGGGTCCAAATTCTGTACATCAAAGATAGTGTTTTTTTAAGTTACTCTATTTTCGATAATGAAGCCTAAGCTGTATGTTTTTTCATTTTTGTCTGTATGTCAGTCAGTCTGTATCTTAGCCGCGCATCACGCCGCCGGAACTACTGGATAAATTCAAATGAAACTTGGTATGATTTGAGTTCATACTACGAGGTAGGACATAGGATACTTAACATTTAGAAAAATTTATAGGTTCTCGCAGGATAGGGGTTGAAACTTATTTAAAAGAACACATACCACGCTGAAACTCATGGACGGGTTTTGATGCAACTTGGCACTGTCTTAAGTTATATGATGGGTTAAAATTGAGGATACGTTTTATTCCGAAAAAGTAAAGGGTTTCTGCGGGATATGGGTCCAAAGTTATGTTAATATTTAAGTAATAAAAAATATTTTTGCGTGGTTCTCTATATTCAATACTGAAGCCAAACTATTTTACTTTTTAATTTTGTCTGTCTGTTTGTCGGTATCTTGACCGCGCATTGCACCCAAACTACTAAATGAATTCAAATGAAAAAAATGCTCTTGAGTGCTTAAAAAAGGTATTGAACAATATTTTTTTTGTTAACTGTGTCTTTCTTTCTGTTTGTCTGTATGTTTGTTTGTTCACTCATCACGTAAAATTTACTGGACCAATTGCAATGCGGTTTTCATTGTTAGATAGCTTAGGGTTTGATTTAAATCTGGTGTAATTGGTATCTCAATCCGGTGAGTTAGCCGAGCAATTGATAAAAGTATTTTTGACGGCTGAAGAAATTTGGTTCAAATGTACTGTGTATTGGTACTGGAATAGTACATTATGTTACTTTGAACCTAAAGAAAAAATCACGCGTGCGAAGCCGCGGGTACAGCTAGTCAACAATAAATGGATTTAGTAGAAATGATTGAACTAATTTTGATGAAATTTATATGGGCTACGGAGCAGACTGACCCCTTCAATTCAATTCAGAAATCCCTAATATAATGCCAATATACACACCATAGGAAATCGATTAAAAATAAACGTGGTGTGATAATGATGATGATTATATGTAATTGAAACTTTAGCTATGTTCTTTTGTAACTTGCAGATAAATCTAAAGCTCGAAAAATCAATAATTTCATCCACTATGTCAAAGCTCGACCGCTGAACTTCACCGTTTGTAAAGTGGTTCCGCTGGACGCCAGCCTCCTATGGATGGTGTTTAGCTTGTGTGCTACTTACCTTATCATTGTCCTACAGTTAGCACAACTGCAATTTAGTTGTTATTTGAGTCCCAATATCTCAGAAACGCAGCGCAAGATACTGTGCTAACATTTTTTTGTTTGGATCGAAGTCCTCTATCGTTTTTTTAAGATTTGGTCAGTGACCGCGACTTTTCGAGGTTTTCACTTGTACTCTATGCCACAAAGATTATAAGGCCTTCCGGAATCTATGATCCATATATTAATACTCTATATATACTTATAATAAAGCAGAAGGTAACAAAAAGTCTGTATACTTAATGATAATAATTAAAAAAAAACTAAGTGACTTCAGATAAGCTACTGAAGAATATACAATTTTCAAAAAGTAGTTTGGCCGCACATTCCGGTTTGGCAGGCGGTTGGCGAGCGGCTGCGCCCGCTATTCAAATAATTTGTTCAGTTCAGTTGCTTGTAATTTCGCGGTGTAATGGTCGGGCCGCTCAGTCACGCAGACATATATAATTCGTTAGAGTGTGACGTGTGAGTGTGTTACAACTGGTGTATTTGGTATATATATCCGATAAGTAGAAGCCGAACAATCGATAGCAAAAATATTTGATGGCTGAACGAAATTTGGTATATTGTGGTCCTAGAATAACTTATTATATACTTTAATCTCAGAAAAATAACCACGCGGGCAAAGCTGCGGGCAATAAGCTACCGAACAAGGATGTAACGTTCTATGCACAGCTCAAGCACCATATGTTATGTCGATTAAAATTTATAACCAAATACCTAAAAGCATACAAGAAATTGAAAAAGAAAATGTATTTGTCGCTAAATTAAAACTTTTTCTAATTAAAAAATGTTATTATTCTTTGGAAATGAATGATGATGATGAAAAGTATCCTATGCGTTATTGCATGGTATAAGCTATCTCCATTCCATAGTTCATCAAAATCCGTTCCACCTGCGTGAGTGATGATGATGATGATGATAAGTGTACTACGCGTTATTCCACGGTATAAGCTATGTCCATTCGAAAGTTCATCAAAATCTGTTCCATCCGCGTGAGTGATTATGATGATGATGAAAGTATCCTATGCGTTATTCCATGATATAAGCTATCTCCATTCCAAAGTTTATCATAATCCATTCCATTCACTTGAGTGATGATGATGATGATGATGATGATGAAAAGTACCCTATGTGTTATTCCAGGGTATTAGCAATCTTCATTTCAAATGTCATCAAAATCCGTTCCGTCCACGTGAGTGATGATGATGGTGATGATGATGATGAAAGTATCCTATGTATTATTCCATGGAATTAGCTATCTCCATTCCAAATTTAAACAAAATCCGTTCCACCTGCGTGAGTGATGATGATGATGATGATAAGTGTACTACGCGTTATTCCATGGTATAAGCTATGTCCATTCGAAAGTTCATCAAAATCTGTTCCATCCGCGTGAGTGATTATGATGATGATGATAAGTGTCCTATGCGTTATTCCATGATATAAGCTATCTCCATTCCAAAGTTTATCATAATCCATTCCATTCACTTGAGTGATGATGATGATGATGATGATGAAAAGTACCCTATGTGTATTCCAGGGTATTAGCAATCTTCATTTCAAATGTCATCAAAATCCGTTCCGTCCACGTGAGTGATGATGATGGTGATGATGATGATGAAAGTATCCTATGTATTATTCCATGGAATTAGCTATCTCCATTCCAAATTTAAACAAAATCCGTTCCACCTGCGTGAGTGATGATGATGATGATGATAAGTGTACTACGCGTCATTCCATGGTATAAGCTATGTCCATTCGAAAGTTCATCAAAATCTGTTCCATCCGCGTGAGTGATTATGATGATGATGATAAGTGTACTACGCGTTATTCCATGGTATAAGCTATGTCCATTCGAAAGTTCATCAAAATCTGTTCCATCCGCGTGAGTGATTATGATGATGATGATAAGTGTCCTATGCGTTATTCCATGGTATAAGCTATTTCCATTCCAAAGTTTATCATAATCCATTCTTTTCACGTGAGTGATGATGATGATGTTGATGATGATGAAAGTATCCAGGGTGTGTTATTCCAGGGTATTAGCAATCTTCATTTCAAATGTCATCAAAATCCGTTCCATTCACGTGAGTGATGATGATGATGATGAAAAGTATCCAGGGTGTGTTATTCCAGGGTATTAGCAATCTTCATTTCAAATGTCATCAAAATCCGTTCCATTCACGTGAGTGATGATGATGATGATGAAAAGTATCCAGGGTGTGTTATTCCAGGGTATTAGCAATCTTCATTTCAAATGTCATCAAAATCCGTTCCATTCACGTGAGTGATGATGATGATGATGATGAAAGTATCCTATGCGTTATTCCAAGGTATAAGCTATCTCCATTCCATTTCTCATAAAAATCCGTTGAGCGTTTGAGCGTGAAAGTGAAACAAACAAACAACCTCACTTTCGCATTTATAATAGTACTAGCTTTCGTGCCGGCGATTTCGTGCAGTATATCCCGAAAAAAAACATCCTATGTTCCTGAGCGTTGGGATACTCTTGATGCTTTTTGACAGACTTGTTATTATTTCGTTTCCATGGCAACCGTTCCTTACAGCCAGTAATCGACATTTTCCAGTTTTCCCGTGGAAACATACCATTTCCGGGATAAAAATATCTTATGTACAGTACCTATTTGCAAATTTTTATCAAAATCTGATCAGCCGTTTTGGCGTTAAATCTCCCAAAATAAACAAACTGACAACGTTTCACTTTTATATATTGGTGTGGATATACAGGGATGGAATTGTTTACAATTTCTTTTTGATAGGTAACTATGTAACTAAAGCATAAATAACTTCACTCCAAAGCTTGAACTTTAATAAACTGTAGGTAGGTACTATAACTTCCTAGGTATGAAGCGTTCCAAAACAGGTACTTAATAGGTAGGTAGGTCGGCTTTATTAGGGACTATACGTATTTTTAGGGACCATCTTTCATTGAGTGAGGTTGAATTTGATAGGCATTCTTTTATCTCTAATAAATATGGAAGTGAGTTTGTCTATCTGTATGTTTGATACTAAACTACTGTATGTACATAAAACGCTTGACACCTATGACATAAACAAACAATGACAAACGCGCGAAAATCTTAACACTCAAATGTGCGCCATCTTCCGTTTTTTTTGTATAACTGCATGCTCCTTCAGCTAAATCGTGATATTGGTTCAATAAATCAACTGTTAAAAATACCTGCTTATGAATTTGCAAATTTCGTTACTAATGTTATGAAATTTTTGTATTTTATCCTCAAAATAAATAAATATGATAAACCAGAACAGTAAAATGCGATATTTCATCGATTTCAGGTAAATTTTAGTTCTAGCGAACCAAGTATCGCCATCTAGCAACATTTTTTAAAACTACTGTGAGTAGAGTAAGGAGATAGCTGTCTATCCTTTCGATTGTCTTTGATCTTACTGTATGTATGTATCGTGAGCTTGCATCACGCTGAAACTAATGAATGAATTCAATTGAAACTTGGTATGATTTGAGTTCATACTCGTACCTTATGAAATTTTTGTATTTTATCCTCAAAATAAATAAATATGATAAACCAGAACAGTAAAATGCGATATTTCGTCAATTTCAGGTAAATTTTAGTTCTAGCGAACCAAGTATCGCCATCTAGCAACATTTTTTTAAACTAATGTGAGTAGAGTAAGGAGATAGCTGTCTATCCTTTCGATTGTCTTTGATCTTACTGTACGTATGTATCGTGAGCGTGCATCACGCTGAAACTAATGAATGAATTCAATTGAAACTTGGTATGATTTGAGTTCATACACGTACTACGAGGTAGGATATTGGATACTTTTCATCCCAAAAAATTAAAGGGTTTTTGCAGGATATTGGTTGAAAATTATACACGTATCACTCTGAAACTACAGGACGGATTTTGATGCAACTTGAGACAGACACAGTATTAGGTGTTAAAATAAGGATATATATACCCTGAAAAAAAATAGTGTTCTTGCGGGATAGGGGTCCAAATTCTGTACATTGAACATATTTCGTAAAAAAAATTTTGAGCCTTTTCTATTTTTGGTACTGAAGCAAAAACTGTTTTTTTTTGTCTGTATGTATCCTAACCGCACATCAAGCCGAAACTAATGTATGAATTCAACTGAAACTTGGTATGATTTGAGTTCATACTACGAAATAAGAAGTTGGATACTTTTCATCCCGAAACATTTGAAGGTTCCCTCAGGATATTCTACCAACTCAGCCCGCATCCACCCACTGTTAGGTATAGGGCTCCTCTCTTTCACGCTATTTTTTCCAGCCCTGAGCAAGTCTCATCCAGTCTATTCCTGCGTGCCTAAAAATTTCGTCTGACCATCAGGCTGGTGGTCTGCCCCGTGAACGCTGAGGAGCGCACAGGCCTAGGCCACCACTCCGTTATCGCTTTTGTCCCCTTTTGATCATCCCGTCTTGCCAAGTGTCCTACCTATCTCCATTTAAGCTTTGCTATCCGTATAACTACATCTTCGAATTTAGTACGACGTTGAATTTCGACGTTCGGTATACGGTCTAGTAGGCGGATGCGTAGCATGGCGCGCTCCATTGCTCACTGAACAAAACGTATTTTATATATCTGCTCTTTTGTGAACGGCCATGTTTTGGCACCGTAGGTTAAAATGGGGAGGACACCTTGGTTAAATGTCTTGGTCTTCAGGGATGTTTCATTTGAGAACGTCATCACGTTCCAAAGGCGGCCCATCCTGCATCTGATCTCCTGCATCTGAGAGCCCCCGTCAAAAGATAAACGTTGTCCAAGATAGATGTATTCATTGAATACCTCTATAGAACAATTATCAACGATTACATTAAGACTTTGTGACGGTTGGTTTGTCATGACTAAAGTTTTGGACTTATTCATCTTCAGACCGACGCTCTCAGATGCCTCATGCAGCTCAATGAGCATAGTTTGGAGATCCACAGTGGTGTCGACCACCAAGATGAGATCATCGGCAAAACGCAGGTGCGACATGTATCGGCCGTTAATATTAACACCATTCTCATTCTAATTCAAGGTCTTTATAATGTCTTTCGAATGTCGTCTTTTTAGAATTAAACATGGCCCAGTGTTCGACACTGTCAAAAGCCTTTTCGTAGTCGACAAAGGCGAAACACAAGGGCCTGTTATATTCTCTGCATCTCTCCATGAGTTGCCTGACAGCGTGAATGTGGTCCATAGTCGAGAATCCACTCCGGAAGCCAGCTTGTTCTTCAGGTTCGTATTTGTCAAGAGGGCGGGATAATCTGTCACACAGGACCTTAGCGAACAGTTTATAAACATGCGAGAGGAGGCTAATCGGGCGGTAATTTTGCAATTTGGTTTTGTCCCCTTTCTTGTGCAGGATCGAAACTGTGGCAATTTTCCACGTTTTAGGTGTAATACCTTGATATAGTACTTTGTTGAAGAGTTTTGCTAGTAGTTGTAGTACAAGGAGCTCACTAGCCTTCAACGTCTCCACGTATATACCATCTTCTCCAGGTGATTTACCACGTTTCATTAGACCTAGAGCAAACTCTTCTGTGATTGATGGTAAAATGTCATCATCAAGACGTTCAACTGGGTATGCTCTAGGGTCCACAGGATCTGGTGATTCTGGTTCCACTGCTTTCGACGCATATAATTCCATGTAAAACTCTTCAACGGGTTTAACTATCCAAGTTCACCTGTACTATATAACAGTCTATTTATCTAAGTTTTGTGAGTACGCAATTTTCTTCTGTAGACTTGATTTTCTTTAATCGTTCTTGATATATTTTTTATGTTCTGTTTCCTTAAATCATGCTTCATATTCTTTCTAGTTTTATTTAGTGCTTCTAATTTCCTTTGTTCTTTTGTATCACTGTTTGTTAATTCTCTTCTTTGAGCTAGTAGGGTAAAAGTATGCGGTGTTTGTCTCTTCTCTTTTGGTATTTTTCCACTTAAATGTTTTTTGTTGTTTTTGATATTATGTTGGTTAATTTGTCGTTCAGGATATTGATTGAAAGTAATTTAAAATAACACGTATCACACTGAAACTATTAGACGGATTTTGATGCAATTTGACACAGACATTGTTTATACGATGGGTATTTTTTATCCAAAGTCAAAGTCAAAGAATTTATTGTAAATAAACAAAATACTAGCTATTTTACAAGTCAAAATTAACATCTCATTAACACGGAGAAATACATCAAATATTATAATCAGATCAAATCAATAAAATTTTAATAAACTAAGTATGTAATAATTTTCTAATGGAAAATTTTGGTTCACGGGCGAGATATACTCGTATGTTACTCTAAACAGGCGTTAACTGCTATAAAAAAACATAAAAAACGAAGTATGCTTTGAGTTTGAAATGGAAATTTCCCTTTCATGTGTCAACAGAGTTAAATATCACACTGGCAAAGGAAATACCCTTCTGAAACTACCGGTGCTTCAGAAATAAGCCCGTTAGAGGAGGGGCACCAAGAAATACTACGGGGATTTATTTTTTCCATATTTGTTAATGCTTTATAATTTTTTCAAATGTCATAACTAAAATAAAACATATGTAAATTACAAATATAAAAGATAAAAGTGTCAATAAGATGTATACTCTATTAGGAAGTATATCGGTTGATTCGGCGACGGACTCGTGGTCACACCGTTTTGTCACACTGGATTAAACCATTCGATGCGTAGTACCAGAAACGCAAATTACCATGCATGTGTTAGATTACTACTTATTGTAAATATAGAAATGTATAAAAATAATACTTGGTACATGTAAATGTTATCTATCCAGCTTTCAGAATGAAGTATTCGTTCTGAAACAAAGTGGAAAGTGGAATACAGTCATTCTAATAATTATGGCATAATAATATAGATGTTTCATAGTGATGGATGACATACATCGTAAGTTTACACGTGATTAACGTGATTAACACTATTAATACGCATTTTACCTAAAAAGCATTGTACCTATAATCAAAAAGAATATAATCACTACGTATACTACGTACGTTTTAAGAGGCGGGACCTCCCTACTAGCCAATGAAATCAATTTAGTCTAAATTAAGGGTTAGTCCAAACTGTTCTACTACCTATTTGTTCGCCTATAGAACAGGTTGGACAAAGAAATAACAATATTCTGTTCTAATAAGCAGTATGACACATAGATCCAAACAAATTGTGTATTGGGCGTCCATGCTGTTCTATTATGGAACAGATTGGACAACAACAAAAATCATTTGTTCTGAGTAGGTAGTAAGACATTTTAAAATGACAGGTGTCAAAGTGACAGGTGTCGTCAAAGTGACAGATGTCAAACTTAAACAGCTATTACCCTGAAACTATTGATCGTTTAATAGTAGTTTATTTACAGAAGTGATAGATCTCGTCGATATATTTGTTTTTTATGACAGCTGTAAAACTTAAAAGGGCTATAACTCATAAACTATTGACAGTAGACTAGTAATTCTTTACAGAAGTAATAGATCTCATCGATATCTTCGTTTTGTATGACAGCTGTATAACTTAAAAGGGCTATAACTCTGAAAATATTGATCCTATATTAGTAGTTTCTTTGTAGACGTGATAGATCTCATCGAGATCTTTATTTCACATGACAGCTGTCAATTTTAAAACGGCAACAACTCGCTAACTATTGATCCTAGACTAGTAGTTTCTTTGCAGAAGTGATAAATATCATCGATATTTTCGTTTTGGATGGAAGCTGTCAAACTTAAAAGGGCTGTTTTGGAAACTATTGATCCTTGACTAGTACTCGTCACACATCACAATAAAAAACAAAATAATACATAAAATCCAATGTTGTGCAATAGGCGATCTTATCTCTATTAAGTATTACTTACAGGCAACTTTTCTGTACATACTCTATGACCAAAATAGTTTTTTTTATGTAAACCTAAAAAAAAAACTTATTACTTAGATACATTATTTAACTAAACCCATTTATTAAATTATGTTTGACCACCATAATTTATAAAACAACAATTCATTACTGAATTCCCATTGCTGTATTATTCCAATTATCTTAGTTATTTTCGTCGTTATAGTGGTGGCAGAAGTGATGGCTTCGTTAAAAACTATTTTTGATGTGAATCATAAGAAAATGAGCAATAATGTTACAATAACGGTTTTTTACAAATTTTTGCACGTTGTGAGCGGTATTGATTTTGGATTCTTCATGTTTCAATCATTTAAAATAAGATTAATCGTATACTGTCTATCATTCATACAATCTGTTACCTTTTGTATCGCGTGCGTGATTCAAACTTATCTAGATGAGGAATTCTATGTATTTTGTCGGCACTTCCCTTATGCTGTTGAATACTTCTTATATGTTTGTATTTTAATGTTTGTAAAAAGAGATGTAACTTTGTCAGGATGTTTATCAGTGTTTCAACATGTCGATAGGAAACTAAAAATTGAAAGTGCTTCATACAGTTTGGAAATTAAGAACTTGTTAATAATTTGTTTGTCTATAATTTGTAGATTTGTGTATACATACATGATGTGTTTTGTGTATCACAAGTGTCTCTCTGGTATTTGGAAGAATATATATTATTATGTGATCATGACGTGTCGCGATATAGTTCTAATCACTAATGCATACGTGTTTTATGTAATTAAATGTCGTCTGGCAAGATTTGTTCACTGTTTAGAAACTAACAATCCTGACATAGTCTCGTTTCATCGTCTTTACAAAACAATTTGTGGTATTGTACTAGAGATCAAACAAGCATACGATCCTGTTGTAAGTTGAAAGTCAAATGAAATAAATATAATATATTTTTATTTGATCATATATTTTTGTTTTAGGTGCACATTTTTAATTAGATATTTTAAATTTCCAGTTTATTGTAAGTCTAATTGTCAACTTACCTGAACTCATGATATTTATTTATACTGAAATAACTGAAATGAGGATTGACAATAAATCGGTATGTATAGTTTTTTTTTAAAGTACCACCTTTAGAATGACATTGATGAACATTCTAATAGGTCATTATGTCCTTGAACGAAATTTTATTATAACTAAAAAGTTAAATTAAATTCGAATATCTTATATGGAGCAGTTAGGTACGTCAAACAATATCGAGCTGTATATTCCAGCTATTTGACACAATACAAACTGTTAGCCAATTTCCACAACTTCAAAACAAACATTATGTACTCGTTTTTGCATGTAAAGAGACTTAAACTTATACCAAACTTAGGTATAACACAAAATACGGACATTAACACCTAACATTTTGTGTGGTGCGTTTTTAGAGCTATTTTTTAAAATTATGGTGTATTCTCCAGTAAGTTACCTAATAAATACGTTAAATACAACAAGTTAAATATTGTATAAATAATGATTAATATTTTTTAATTTCATTTTAGTTTTGGGACCTAGGAGTCAGAGCTGAATATTTTGTTGTACTTCATTCTGTTGTACTCACTTTTTCATCCGCAATATTTGCCGAAATGTTATTTATCCAAGCTGAGAAAATACAAATTATACTTCATGATAAGCTGCTTGAAGAACGAGGTGGGTAAATTGAAATATTAAAAAAAACAGCTTTAAACGTTGGAAAAACTACTCGTTTAATTTTTTATAGGAATGGGGCTTAAAAAATAATCACCGTGGCCACAAGAGATCTTTTTCTCTTTCACTATTTATTTTATTTTACAAATTTGATATTTGATCAAATGTATTTCTTACAAAATAGTGAACTATTAATTTTGGTCGACACATTTTTGTAGTACCATACACACCTGCAAGGGCGTCGCCAAGGGGGGCAGGTAGAGGCAGCTTCCTCACCATAGAGATTAAAAAATAATTGCCAAATGCAAATAAACCAATGTCAAGCAAGTCGCTTGACCGATTATTTTCCATTTAACTTATTCTATTCCAAGTAAGTAGTCCATCCGCGCATAGTCATACAAACCTACGCGCGCCTAAAACGTGTGAGGTCTATGGGTTAGCGGTAACCTGCAGTTATCCGGGTTGAACCGGGTTCCCAAGCTCTACGCCTCTTCCTGCTGAATGCGTACGATTATAATGTTTTCAATTTCTGTTCTAAAAAGTCATTGAAATTTGCAATAAGGATAAGTGAAAGTAAGATATCATTTAAATATATTTTTTTATTGACTACAGTTGCTTGATTCGAAAAAAACCTTGAAAAACTGTGCTATTTTTGGAAATAAATGACATTTACTATAAAAAACTATATTTTTCAATTTTGATTTTATATCTTTTATTTTTATAAAAAAGATAAGTAAAAAAGATATAGTGCATTCATTACAATAACTATCTGTGCCCGCGGCTTTGCCCGCGTGGTCATTTCATTTAAAATTAGCCCACACGTGTTATGAACAAAACGTGGAACAAAAGCCAAACCACCACCAGACCAGTTGTAGGTTTGGTCCAGGTCCAGAGGACCAGGTAGGGACCAGGTGTACAAAGTACAATATTATACTACATTTCTTCAAAATTAGTTCAGCCGTCAAATAGTTTTTTATCGATTGCTCGGCATCTAATGATCAGAATAAGGCACTGCCTTGCCTTTTTATAACGCATATTCTGTGAAGTACGGCACTCCGTACTTCACAGAATATGCGTTATAATACACTTGCACTTCTATGACACTTCATAGAAGTGCACGTATTGCAATGAAATAAACGCATATAATAAAATATGATATAAACGCATATAATACTACAATATGAAATAAACGCCAGAATAAACGCACCGCGTTCCACCGCAAGGCAGTGCGTGCAAGGCCTAAGATACCAAGTACCCAGTTTTTAAATCAGTCGCAAGGGCTTGAGAGAAGGAGGAGGAGGAGGCAGCGTTGCCAGAATGTTACTTTTGTAACATTTTACGTTACTTTTGACCATCTCATGTTACTTTTATGTTACATGACTATAAATGTTACTTTTACGTTACTTTTACAACTAAAACAAATATAATATTCATATTTTATCCAGCATTAAATAAATAATCGTGAAACGGAACGCACCAAAGGAAGTTTTCGTTCGTCGTGTTGGCGCCATATAGTAACATATACATCAATGGTTGGCGCATAAGATTTTGAGCCATCTTCGTCTCGAATTGGATCAATCGCGAATAAGTTGAATTGTTGCTATGAAGCGTAGCTATGAAGACTTTTTGACCGCGTGAGCGCGAAGAGCCTCCGTTTCAGCTTGGGCAAAAATGATTTTGTATGTGTTTCCGTTTGCCCGGCTGTTCTCCTCTACAGGTCGCATTTCTCAACCTATCTAGACAAAACTTGGTTTTAACAAATCTTAACACATTTTTGGGATTTTTGATTAGGGAGGCGGGGGGAGGAGGGGGGGGGGGGTGTATTCCTCCAAAAATGGGCATAAAGGGGACTGAACAAGGTCTGACATCTGGACTTACGAAAGCATTTTTGCCCAAGTTGAAACGGAGATGCTTTGCGCTCGTCCGGTCAATACAGTGCCATATTACAGTAATAGAGTCGTTTCCTACATTAAATAAGATAATGTTACTATGAAATGAAAACCTTATGAATTTGAATTTGCGGGACCCTTGGTTGCAGTGAATGAAATGCTTGCGTGTTTTAAGGTCAATTTGCGCCATCTAGTTAAATCGGAGGGAGAACTTTGATGCGTTTGGTTTATTCGCTTGAGTCGGATCATTATTTTAGATATATCCCATTATATATATTGTTTTCAAATAAAACGGTTTACTTCAGGAAATTACAGAAGCCTTAAGAAAATCAAAGAAAATGTAAAAAACGCATAAAATATGTAAATGCTTATAAATATTGAGGCAAAACAAAATAGCAGCCCGTGGATTCGTTCCATGTGCCTCTGGGTTGCAGGCCAGACATCGCTTCCACTGTGCCACTCTGACTTGTGGTATGAGCACCGAATTTTTAATTAATAATAATTAATTTTAACACATAATGTAAACTTTGACTGTGCCAAGTTACATCAAAATCTGTCAGGTATTTTCATCGTTATATGTATTTTTTTTAAATAACTTTCAACCCCTATCCTACGCGAACTATGGTTTTTTTTTCGGGATAAAAAGTATTCTAAATATTAATCCATAACATAAGCTATGATTGTGCCAAGTTGCATCAAAATCCGTCTGGTAGTTTCTGCGTGATCCGTGTTCAAAGAGACAGACAGACAGACAAAAAATAAAAACATATCCTTTTTGCACTCCTTATCGATTTTGAAGTTTATCTCAATTATAAATTTCAAAAAATATTTAATGTACAGATTTAGCCCAGTTACAGTTTTATTATAGTACTAGCTGTAGCTACTGAAGGTCTGTATGTAAGTTTGTTCGCGCATCAAGTAAAAACTACTTGATCGATTGCAATGCAATTTTCACTATTGGATAGCTTAGGGTTTGAGTTAAAAACTGGGCTACTTAGTATCTTAATCTGATGATTAGATGCCGAGCAATCGATAAAAAACTATTCGCGACAGCTGAACTAATGTAGTATATTATTGTATATTATAGGTACTTTTGGTCCTGGAATAACACGTATGAGTAACTTTTAAATGAAATGACCACGCGGGCAAAGCCGCGGGTACAGCTAGTTAAAATAAATAAAATAAATAAATATATTCGGGACATTTCCACACCAATTATCTAGCCCCAAACTAGGATACCCTGTGCTATGGGCACTAGATAACGGATAAACATACATAGATAAGAATATTACATCCACGACTAGGAAACAAACATTTCTGCTCATCACACAAATGATTGCACCTTGCAGGATTCGAACCCGCGACTGTTCGATTTCGTACCTAGGACCCCCCCCCCCCTGGGTTAAGAGCTGGCGACGTCCTTGCACACCTGCAAAGTTTTGCTAGTTATTTCAATGTGACATTGTATTTGGAACGTATAACATGGATAAACGCAACACTTTTTTTTTTCAGACTCAGTTAAAGCTCACGACATTGAAAAGTTCATCCGCTACGTAGAAGTCCGCTCGTTGAAGTTCACTGTTTGTAGAGTGATTCCTCTAGACGCTAGTCTCCCTGGGATAATGCTTAGCGTTTGTATAACATACCTAATTGTAATTATACAGTTCTCTCATCTGTATTAAAACTAGATCCCTGGAGGAATTTCATAATATTTTGGAAAGACAGTTATAAAGTTAAGATTATTATTATGATTATTTGTAATGCTGTCTTAAGTGTCATTGTGCGAATGTGACATTGTGCGAGTATTACAATGTGCGAAAAAAATATACGTGACGTTGTGCCACTGTGTCATTTTGAGAACGTGACATTGTACGACGAGACATCACTGACTGTCTCAATAAAAAAACATGTATTGTAATTAATATTGTCACTAAGAAGG
The DNA here is from genome assembly GCA_946251855.1 of Alsophila aescularia. Taxonomy (NCBI): domain Eukaryota; kingdom Metazoa; phylum Arthropoda; class Insecta; order Lepidoptera; family Geometridae; genus Alsophila; species Alsophila aescularia. The sequence continues at coordinate 21,032,925 of OX276382.1, read as the reverse complement.
TTTCACAGTATTAATTATTTAATTATGCTGTAAAAGTACTGACTTGAGTCGTTTCTATGTAAACAGCAATTCTCTGGGGAAATTTCTAAATATCTGTCAATGAAAAGTCTTATCTGTTACTAAACATAGTTCCCTTATCTATATATACTTATAATACAACTGTAACAGGTGCAATTCTGTACATTGAAGACATTTAGTAAAAAAAAATTAGGAGCTTTTCTATATTTGGTACTGAAACCAAAACTGTTTTTTTTATGTCTGTATGTATGTCTGTCTGTATCATGGATAGGCATCACGCCGAAACTACTGAATGAATTAAAATGAAACATGGCATAATTTGAGTTCATACTACATAGGATACTTTTCATCCCGAAAAGTTAAAGGGTTCTCGCAGGAAAGAGGTTGAAAGATTATTATAAAAACACGTATCACGCTGAAAGTACTGGACGGATTTTGATGCAAATGATTGAAAATTAAAAATATTTTTTATCCCGAAAATATAAAGATTTCCTGTGGGATAGGGGTCCAAATTCTGTAAATTAAAGAAATATAGTCTGTTTTAGATTAGGTACTGAAGCCAAAACAGTTTTATGTTTCCTTTTTTCTGTCAGTCTCTCTGTCCATGTGTCTGTATCTTGGCATAGCATCACGCCAAAACTACTGAACTGAATTCAAATGAAACTTGGTATGATTTGAGTTCATACTTCGAGGTTGTAAGGACATTGGATACTATTCATCCCGAAAAATGTAAGGGTTCCCGCAGGATAGGGATGGAAAGGTATTTAAAAGAACACGTAAAACGTGCTGAAACTACTGGACGGTTTTTTATGCAAGTTGGCACAGTCATAGTTTATATGATGGGTGAAAATTAAAGATACTTTTTATCCCGAAAATATGAAGAGTTCCTGTGGGATAGGGGTCCAAATTCTATAAATTATAGAAATTTAGTAATATTTTTTTTGTAGTCTATTTTATATTCGGTACTGAAGCCAAAACTGTTTTTTTTTTTTTTTTTTTTTTTTCTGTCTGTCTGTATCTTGGCCACGCATCACGCCGCTGAGACTACTGAATGAATTTAAATGAAACTTGGTATTATTTGAGTTGATACTACGAAGTATGACTTAGGATACTTTTCATCCCGAAAAAATAATGGGTTCTCGCAGGATAGGGGTTGAAAGTTATATAAATGAACACGTACCACGCTGAAACTACTGGATGGATTTTGATGCACGGTCATGGTATAAATGATGGGTTAAAATTGAGGATACCTTTTATTTCGAAAAAATAAAGGGTTCCTGTGGGAAAGGGGTTCAAAATTATGTTAATTTTGTTATAATAAATTATACATTGTGAAATAATAATTGATACATTTTATCGAATATAGAATACCCTCCAAAAATGTTCCAAGCCATAACTGTTTTTTTTTTTCATTTTTGTCTATCTGTCGGTTTGTATCTTGACCGCGCATCACGTAGAAACTACTGAATGAATCCAAATGAAACTTAGTATGATATGAGTTCATACTACGAGGTAGGATACTGCATACTTTTCATCCCGCAAAATTAAAGTGGGCCCGCAGGATAGGAATTTATTGAAAAATATTTGAAAGAACACGTATCACGCTGTAACTCCTGGGCGGATTTCGATGCAACTTGGCATAGCATCGATCTGTACTTATAATAAAACAATAGGTACGAAAAAGATGCCAAATTAAAAAATGGTCAAAAAATATGTTATGTAGCTTATTTTAGGTACAACTATACCCTAAAATAAGCTACATAACATATTTTTTGTTATAATTCGCTTCTTTCTGTCCGTTTGTCTGTATTTTTGCGCATTACGTAAAAACTACTGGATCTATTGCTATGCGGTTAAATGTAGGATAGTTTAGGGTTTGACTTAAAAACTGGTGTAATTGGTATCTCAATTTGGCCAAGAGAAGCCGAACAATTGATAAAAATATTTTGACGTCTGAAGAAATTTTGATCAAATGTTGGTATATTATGGAGGTATATCATAATGTTTTGGAATGATTATGAAGTAAAAATAATTGATAGACACAGGGGTTGCTTTGCGAATTTTCAAGAATATTTTTTTGTAAGAAATCTTCAGCTTCCGATGGATTTTTATCTGAATTAAAGATAATTACAGATGTACTTTTCCAATTCCAATTTCTTTTCCAGTTTTATAATAATCGACTAAAATCGAAATAAATTCAAGCACAATAATAATCTAGAGCACAGAGGTTTAATATAAAGATACTAGTAGTATTGTGTTGCACCATGTTATTACTAGTACCCTAGATTTAATTAAGGGATTAATTTAATTTACATTCTATAAAATTTAAATAAATCATAAAAAAGTTTGCCTGGCAATAAAAGGTGCCAGATGCAATCGGGCTTGAAAATTTATTGCAACAATTAGAGCTACGTTTGTACGAATAATTTAATCGATAAAGGTTGAAACAACGATTTATTTGATATACGAGTATAACACTTTTAATCACATAAACTTACGGGATATTTGCAGAATTAGCAAAATATTTCAAAGTAAACTTTTTTCTTCCGAGTCTTGCGTCACAGTTTTTTTTAAGTTATGATGAATCTGTTTGTTGGAATATGTCATTTTATAGTGCTGCTGCATGATTAAACTAGTGGCATAGACCATAGAAAGAGCCTTTACACAACTCGTACACATCAATTTACATATAGTAAAATATACAAATTTGTTAAAAATGCTTCTCCAGAAGCATGCCATACTTTATGATTTTCAAACTGGATTTCCAAATTGTGGCGCTAAAGTGTGGCGCGCTGGACAAACGCACGACATTTTAGCGGTGAGTGTGTTTAACCAATGTGTTAAACAGACGAACGTCGCAATTAGCGCATTTGATTATCGCCATGTTTGCGCTGTTGGCGCTGATAGCAGTACTTTGAAAGAAGTGAGCGTCCATGGATAATTTTAATGCATTTGTACTATCGGACGCATACCAAAACGCTAGTAGTATAGTAATTACATATATAGTATTACTAGTAGTAATTTACAGTTTGAGTTTAGTTTATAATCTTATAATTTAGTTTACGTGTATTGCGTTAACAATAGGTAAATAACGTTGTAAAATTACCAACGTTAGACAGTATTAATTTTAAACAACAAGGTAATCATTATTTCATTGTTTCTATATAAATTCAAGACCATAATGTTCATCAATCACAATTAGGTATCGATAACTAAACAAGGTTTTATAATATTTCTTGGATAACAATAAATTCATTAATAAGTATTGTCAGGGTTTCTATGACTACAGAAGCTCTTGAGGATTTTTAATTAATTAAGATAATGTAAATAATAAACAAGGTCTAATAAATTCGTTACAAATTAGTCACTTTTATATACAAACAATGTTGTCATGGTTTCTGTGGAAATATGCCTTGAGGAAGTAATTAATTAATTATAGATAGTTCTAGAATATTCATTTCGTTATAGTATTTTTAGAATCAATATTAATAAAGGTTTTTGTGTCATTGGGATATTTATTGTTTTTTTTTAACTAGCGGCATTCTGTACCTACCTAAAAATAAAATTGTAACGCATTAATTGAATTAGCTTTGTTGAGAACCATTTCTTAATTTGTCCTATACAACATGGAACATTATATAACAGTACTTTGCAAATTTATGCACATAGTTAATGATAATATTATAATTCATAATTTTTCTGATTATAGTCGACTAGCTGATGCCCGTGACTTCGCACGCGTGGTCATTTTAAAATATAGCCTATGTCACTCACAAAAATAACGTGGCTTTCTATTGGTTAAAAAAATATCTAAATCGTTTCAGTAGATCCAGAGATTACCCCCTACAACCTCACAAACTCACAAACTTTACCTCTTTATAATATTATAGTAAAGATAGTATACATAAAAATAAGAAGCATTGCAAATAATTGTTGCCTGATCATTCACTTTTGGGGGAGGCCTATGTTCAACAGTGGACTCCTAAAGGCTGACACGATGATGAGGATGATCATTCAATTTGTATGTTTTGCGTGCAGGTCTTTCGTCACTCTTTAAATAGCTCAACACTAATAAATAATATTATTTTAGATAGGCGACGTAAAATGCAAAATAAGTACTTAAATTTTTAAAAGTGTATTGTAAATCATACATAGAGATTCAACTTTTTAAACCAAAAATAAAAAAAAAACCTTAATAAACTGTGTTTTTTTTCTTACGAACAAAACTGATTAAGCTGTACGAAAAATACACTGGCCTTCAAAACATTGCACCACACTTTTAATATAAAGAGAGTTTCAAAATAGCTTGACTCCTATTCATCGGATTGAGATATCAAGTAAACCAGTATTTAAGTCAAAACCTAAGCCATCCAACAGTGAAATTCGCATCGCTTTCGGTCCAGTGGATTTATTCAAAAACATAGTACCACACTTTTAAAATTAAGAGATTTAGATTTTTTATTAAATTGCTTATCGGATTGAGATACTAAGTATACCAGTTTTTAAGTCAAAATCTAAGCTATCCAACAATGAAAATCGCATCGTTATCGGTTCTGTGGTTTTAACGTGATGCGCGAACAGATAGTCATTAAAAGTGTGGTACTATGTTTGAAGGCTAGTGTAGTAGCGGACACTGCCGCAAGCAGCTTTTTCCTTTTTGTATTATTACATATTATTATATTATGATTTTTAAAACGTACTTAACCAGAAGTTTCATAACGAAGCTATCGTAAAATCGCATAGTGAGCAATTTAAGGCTGCATGCGGGAGGGCTTTTACGGATTCGAGATTCAGATATAGGGTTCCGAAACTAAGGGCCTAAGCTACTAAGTTTTGCAATCGGATCGGTCCAGTAGTTTTATTTATGTATTGCCAACAAAGTTGGTCTGCAACATCTGAATATTTGATTCTAGATAGACGTGCGCCCGTGATAATTTTGATTGTAAATTCGCATTAGTATACGCTAGATAATTTATTTTTATTTTTGAAATTCTAAAAAAATCTAAATATTACATTTTTACATACAACTTTACATACCTATTCAACGAGATCCCATCGATGAGGCACACAAAAGCTTTTTTCAGTTTCTCTTTTCATGTAGAGGATAAAAAAAAACTATGTTTATTGTACACCTATGTAGCGGTAATACATGTGCTAATTTTAAATTGTAGTGTTATTAGTGTGTGAATAAAATGGCTATGATATATAGACAGATGGACAGACGAACATGACGCAACTGTAAGGGTTCCACCCTTATTCGACTAAAGCCTGTGCGTGCAGCCAGCAGAAGTAACACAAGATTTAAAAATATATACTAGGTCAGTGACATATCGGATATCAGATGGGGGACGACACGAGAACTATCTCTACTAATTTTAAGCTTTCTGAGAGATAAATACACGTTACTTTTTTATATTATTAAATTTACTCGGATAGAACAAGGTCTGAACACCAAATGTTTTGGTTTCAAGAGCTGATCATCTTGAACAAGCTGGTAGAGTTAGGTATGGTAGGCTCAATTAAACAACAAAATTCCAATTTATTATATTTGGCTTATGTTTGCTTTTGATTAATATACAAGGCGTCGTACTAGCGGCGGTTATTTTGATTAACATTCGGGGCGTCGTACCATCGACGGTTACACCCACTACTAACTGTATAGATCTATGACTAAATCAACTGTAGGTCTACGGCATAGGAATACAATATTTCCAATAGTAAAATAATAGTTATGCTTCGCTTACCCGAAGCTAATCTACATGAGGGTAGGTCCCGTTTAAAAATAATGACAATAATATAATATAAATAATGACATGATTACATTTTTTCTGCTTAAATGAAGAGTTGATCGTCAATCTTGACGATCAGTATGCCTTTTGGCTTGATAAGATGCGAAAGGTTGGTGGAAGATTATGACGGGGTTGATTGGGACCGAGGGGTTTCAAGTAATTGCAATACCAAGACGATGGAATGAAACTGATTGCAACATGCACTCACAGTCGAACGAGTCCGATGACAGGGCGAAATGATACAGGCAATTCTTACTATACCGCCTTAGTTCACAGTTTTGTACCAAATTTGAAGAAAAGTGCGTCGGCGTTATTAGTACGACCCAATAAAAACTAGCATCAGATAATCCTTTTTTGTAAAGCAGCTGTCGTGGCTGGATAGACCCACTCCCGCCATCCAGTGCCCTATTTCATAAAGCGACAAATCATAATAAAACTACAAATGTCAGTCGAATACGCCAAACCTGCATTTCATATAACAAACAATCACGACAGGACTGATGATTGTCAGTCATATTGCATTTCATAATGCCAGTCATAGTAGCGTGATGGGTAAAGCTTCGGCTGTCACAATTGTCACGACAATTCTACAAATCGTGGTAATTTTTAAGCAACCGCCGTTTCATAAAACGTTTTTATATTGACATTTGTTAGACAATTGTCGGTCGACTGCCGGTCACTATGTTTTATGAAACACATATAGTATTATTTTGACAATTCATTGAATGAATTGTCGGGTTTTTATGAAACGCATTTCGGTAGTTTGACTGACATTTGTCGATTGACATTAGTCAGTCTACTATAGTTTTATGAAATAGGGCCCAGGACCGCTTTAAAAGGGAACAACAGCCGTCCAAACTTCGATTTGTTACAACACCAATACGCATTACGGAAAAAGATGGTGTTTACTAAAATCATTCACTATTCCTTGACTAGGTGATCACTGAAGGGCGTGATGCACCTTTAAATACTAATATTTTCTTGCGGAATTTATAAATCCTCCAGGAACTCACGGAATACATTTCACACATCATATTCATAATTCGCGATCCAACAGGTTAGAACGCCATTGTTGGCGGCACGCAGAAGCGTGCGCGCAGCTTGAGTTCGAGCGCCAGAATGAAGTTGCCGGCGGAGCGGAGTGAACCTGTCCCGTAACCGTCCGTTCTTTCGGTCCATTCAAATAATGCATTCACCCGGCTCTGTCTACATACGCGATCGCTTTATGCCGGGTCCAGACCAAGAGAATGAGAGCGAGCTAAGGCTACCTAGCGAAAGCGAACAAATCAATGTGGACGACTTAACGATAGCAAGTGAGAGTCAGCGTAGGCCTTCGTTCATATTTGGCCGTGCACCACCGCGTGTCGGTGCATCAAAGGGAATTATAGCGAGCGAACTGTTACGCGGGTTTGTAGAAAACGCGTTTTAAAAAAAAAGATTTGAGTTCGCTAAAATGAAATTATTTATTAATTGATTTTTGAAAATAGAAATTGTGTCACAAAGTCAGAAAAACTATCCTTAAGCAGCCTTTACTTGTCAGAGGGTGGAGGGAGACTGAAGTACCATTTCTATGACTGAATATACTTGCAAATAATAAATGATGATCTATTAGATTTGTATGCCTATACTGCACTAGTACATGCAGAGGAAAGATATAACAACCCCCCAAAGAAGATTAAACTTCAGGGTTGAATGAGGAACTGAAGTTTATGTTGAAATATGCATATTATTCACTATTACTTATTATTTATTTATTATCACCGACCGCAATGTTTATTTTATATTCCTGTCCATCCAAAGGTTGCCTGTAAGAAATTGCAAATAGCGATAAGGCCGCCATTATTGTACAACATTAGATTTTATGTTATGTTGTTATGTTGTTTTTTTTTTTAATTGTAATGTGTCCAATAAAGAGTTATTGTATTGTATTATTTTTAATTTATTTAAATTTTATATATTTATTCTTTTATTTTGATCACTCATTCTATTCATAAGGCCATAATTCTTAAGAACTAGGTAACAAATAGAAAAAGCTTTCAAATAATAATTTTCTCATGAAATCTGTCTAAGACGAGGCAAAATAGCAGCGCTGTTTTCTGATTGAGAAACTGAAGGTCTACGGGAATTTTAGTTTGTTAATATTTATGTCGAGACTGCGGCCGGATTTGACAAACTTATAATATAGTTTATAAGCTAAAAATAGAACAAACAAAATTAAAACAAAAGTTACAGTATTAATAGCGTAATGTGTCCCATGTTTATTCAAAAACGACCCTTCGATCAGAATTTCATCTGTTTTGTCTAATAAAGTATTTATCAATTTTTTGTTCAGACTTAAGCTTTTCAAATTTTTATTTTCTAACTTAATAGGAGACACACTAAACGTAAGTTTTCTTATCTGATACGGATTACAGCACGACTCATTAATAAGGTTAAAGTCCGTGTTTAAAACCGCGAAGCTGACATTAGCATACTTGAACTTAGGAACTAAGCGAGTACTTTTACTAAAACCTAAACAATAAATGGGCAAAGTAAGTATTCCGGTACCCAAAATGTTAAGATTATAAACTTTAGAGTATTCGCATTCTATTGTCAATTTTGTAGGTTCCGATTGCACATAGATCCATTTATTATGGATTTATTATGGTTATATAGAATTCCGAATGTTTACATGTCCGAATATCGCTTTAGTTTCGCACTGCCCTGGTAGGGACGTGACTACACGCGTTATCAGTTTAGATTCACAGGTGGGGTTCTTGGAAGTCGAGAATATACTGGGTATGTCACAAATATAGTATTCAGGATTGGCACTTTCGCACTTTAATATTTCATTTAATGTACAGTAACGGGTTTTGTCTTTGGTCATTGCTATAAATGTACTGCTAGGTATAATGAGACTATATGTGTTTGGTTTTACAGTATTATGTGGAATAGGTAAAGGTAAGTTTCGGTATACGAAATATTCCTCTGAGTTTACAAGAGGATCTTATTATTATAATAATAGCACATACTTAAAATAATAAACATTTTACTTAACTCTAAACTTACCGGTAGGTTAACACCTGCAGACAAGTGTAAGTGATTATCGGCGAGTTCTCGGTATAGCTGCGTGGGAGTTATCACCGATGGGTGTATAATATTTCTGCTACTGAGTAAGACAGCATTTGTTATGTCTTCTAATTGAAACGAAATTGTAAGTAATGCAGTTTCAAGTTGGTTAAGGATGCTGTCCAGTTTATTTTTTATAAGTAACACATTTGAAATGAAAGTAACATTTTTTAAATTAGCAGAGATCTCGTCGATAGCCAGATTTAAATTAGCTTCATTCATTCTAATTTTATGAATGGTTTGGTTATAATTTGATAAAGTCAATGAAATCAATAAAATATTTTGTTTTATGAGTGAAGCTAGTTTTTTGTCATTGTTTTGCAAAAAGTTCATAACAGAGTCATATTTAATGGCGTCATCTTCATCTAAAGTTCCGAAACTGTTTTTAAAAGAGAGCCGCCTGCACCAATCCAGGCTGACCGTTTGGTTCTATCGTCAATCAAATGAGAAATTGAATCGAACTCCTTGACGACGTCCTGATATCGAATCGACAGAGGTTCTACCGTATTATAACATTCATAATGTTCTATAATATCTATTTTCCTACATAGAAACTTAAAAGTACCTAAAACTAAATTAAGATTAGTAATATGTGGTTCAATATGAGAAATATCAATGGGGACTATGATATTTAGGTTCCCATCTCTAATTTTCATCTTTCCCACATATTCGGAATATAATCCAGATCCAGTCTGGATCGGTTCAATAAAGTTTGCGCTCGCTCCAGCATAGGCGCTGAAATAAACAAATAATATTGAAAATGTCATTTTGTTTGTTTGTTATTTATATTGTTTAAAATCACGTTTGATAAATCAATCTTTCAAGGTGGATTATTGCTGGCAAGCTTAATCTCATCAATGTGGTGCGTTACATGTCGTATATTTATTAGTAAGGTTACTGTATTGTTGTTGTGAAGTTTTACAATTTTGTATGGGCCTTTTCAGATTGGACAAGGCTTTTCTGAGACGGAGATGATTTTTTAAATAAACTAAGTCGCCAACTTTGTATTCTACGCGACGCGTATGGGTATCATAATGAGTTTTAGATTTTTCTTTTGATTTATTTATGTTTTCAATTGCTTTGTCACGGGATAGTTTAAGTCGATGGTTCAACATTTTCAAATACTCAGGATAAGTTGGATCTGGAGTTTCTTCGAAGATAGAATCAGGAAGGAGTGGTTTGTGACCAAACAGAAGCTCATAAGGGCTGAAGTTGGTCGTGGAATGGATGCTTGTATTATATGTGAGCAGTGAGAATTGGCCCAGATACGTATCTGGGCCAATTCTCTTGATTAGAGTCGACAAATGATTTGAGGTAATCTTTTAAAGTAGAATGGCTGCGCTCAAGTGCGCCTTGTGTTTGAGGGTGATACGGGGAGCACCACAACTGTTTTATTTTTAAGAATTCGCTTGTTTTCTTGAATAGCTCGGTGGTGAAGTTACTTCCTTGATCTGTTAATATTGCTTTAGGAATAGCGTATAGTGATATAAAATGTACTAGGCATTCCATAGTTTCTTCTGCTGTTGTAGAACGGATCGGGTAGGCTACTGAATATTTTGTCAAATCATTCTGAAGTGTTAATATGTATATTATGTTGGCAGTGCCAGATTCTGGCAAAAGTCCAACAATATCTAAAACTACACGTTGGAATGGACTTGTTGAAGTTGCAGTAATTTGCATCGGTGCTTTATTAGTTTTTCTAAAAGCTTTATTCAGCTTACTTATTTTAGCGCGCATTAAGAGAAGCTTATGCCCAGCAGTGGACTAATGCAGGCTGTTGATGATGATGAATGAAGCCTTTAATTTGTGAAAAAGCTTTCCGGAAACCGAAAAGCAATTAAATTGACGTTTATTTGGAGATTTGACATTTGCGTTATCAGACTTTCAAATTGAGTTTTTTTGCTAAGTTGCGTTCCAGAAACCGGGTATCAATGAGCGCAAAACTTCAAAAATCCAACAGCCAATAGGTAACCTTCCTTTCTCTTTTGAATTAATTTATTGGTAACCTGAAAATAATAAAATATGAACATGAAATACGTTTATTATCAGTGGTTAGCGGAACATAAACAAATCTTAAAAATAAGAATACAGCAATTACAAATTACGCTAAACACTGGACGGGTTAAATGTAACATATTTCTGTGGTCTTCACACTAGGCAAGCCTGTATCGTGAAGGCCCATTACGATTATCATTAGAACTAGACCTAGTTGACATATTAGCCGTATTATTATAGTCATGTACTACTATACAATAAGACAAGCATAATTACTATCAAAAACTATTTTAACTAATATAATATTTTTATATTAGTTATAAATATTTTTTATTCTGAAATCAGGTATATACTGTGACTTAACCTACTGATTCAATTTATTCATACAGCAAAGTTCTTAAGAACTAGGTAACAAATAAAAAGTATAGGATTTAATATACAAAACGTCTTCAGTGCCCTCGTAAGTTAGTGTAGACAACCATTTATGTATAATCTTTTTAGCTTCGTAGGCCGACTTCTTCTTTAAATCACAGTGTTTAACTACAGAATTATGAACGTGCGTCCGAACAAACTGTCCAAACTGATGAGCAAAGACAATGTTCATGGGTGGAGTAGGCAAGCGATAGACTCTTTGTTTTACCATTGCTTCATATCCAACAGAAGCTAGGATAGACATATGAACGGAAAGTGAAGTTTTCAAAATAAACAGCTGCCACACACTATGTACTCCGCTGTCCCTGTAAACATCTATAGTTAGGTATCTAAACGGTTTTTTCATCATAACCTTTAGGACTGAACGTTGCGCTCTCTCGACTTGGATACGGAAAGTCATTATGCAGCACTACCCCAGCATGTGATACAGTACGTTATTAATAACTAAATGAAAAGTAAACAGATTTAAGTATCTCTAAACATGCCACATCTCGTAGATTTTTTACAACGCCAATGATTGTTCTTACCCGAGCCGAGAGCGAGACAATATGACTTTTAAATGTCATCTTTTTGTCTAAGTGGATACCAAGATATTTGACCACATTCGTTCTGTTTAGAGGTATACAACCACACAGTTTCAAAGAAAAATCATTTTTGTGAATTTTGATGTCAGTTGGTTGTAATGGCGGAGGCAGCCGTTTTATCAAAGCATATGTAAACTGTCTTTTTTGTATTTAAAGTCAAAAGATTCATCTGCAGCCAGTTTGAATCATACCATGCTCAGCATAGGACAAAGCCTCCGGCCACGTCGACCCATGAAACACAATAGCGGTGTCATCTGCATAACACACAATTTCGGCATTTTCAATTGGCAGGTCATGGATATCGTTAATATACATAGTGAATAACGTGGGCCCCATTATGCTTCCTTGCGGAACAACAAAACCTATTGCCTGCGGGCTACTCAACGTTTGGCCAATCTTTACACACTGCCTCCGCTCCGTGAGTAGCTTTCAAACTAATCAGAGGCAATACCTCTTATTCTCATGTTATTTAATTTATTTAAGAGTATTGGAACGGAGACAGCATCGAAGGCTTTGGCCGAATCTAAGAACACTCCAACACAGTTCTGTTTGCTATCAAGCCTAGATGACACCGTTGAAGTAAGAAGTGATACCGCGTTTTCCGTGCTCCTTCCCCTTCGAAAGCCAAATTGTCTTGGTGAAAGCATATTCCGGGACTCCAAAAAAGTTGTTAATCTTTTATTTACTAGCCTTTCCAATAGCTTTGAATAAACCCCCAATAACGAAACGGGTCTATAGTTTTCAATACAATTTTTAAGACCACCCTTATGTATTGGACCAACACATGCAAATTTTCAATCATGAGGAAAGATTCCACTGCCAAAAAAAAAAAAAAAAAAAAAAGCAAAGAGGTAAAACAATTGCATATTTTATATACTTGATCAGCGAGTTAGTTAAACTGTCAATGCCAGTAGCCTTATCACTCTGAAGTGCAATAATCATTTTCTCCACGTCTTCGTGGTCCATTAGAGTTATAAAAAATGAATCTGTAGGTGTATATTTAGCTCTTACTGAACTAACAAGATCTGTTTGTGTTAAATTCGTTTGGATAAGTATTTCATTTGCAAGCCGTTGTCCTACAGTAGAGAAATGGTCGTTACATAGGTCAAGAGGGTGTCGTAAGCTGTCAGTGGTTTCCATACAAAACAATTCAGTGGGCTCTTTTCTACTGTCGGGAAGGTTACAAAAGCTTTTAATCGATTTCCACAGTTTTCTGGCATTATTCTTATTATCTTTGAGTTCCTTATTTTCATAATCAAGTTTAAGATTACGTAATAGACCGAAAAAAAGTTTTGATCTTTAGATCAAAACTTAATTAGTAATTAGTAATTTTACAATAGCTGTTTACAGCTATTGTAAAATTACTAGAAATAAATTAGAAAACAAGTAAAGATGGCTGTATCTATATATACATCAGTGGCGAAGGGTCCGTACAACCCGATTCCCATCGGTTTCCTTCACCAGATCTATTGATCATCAATATTGATTAATATTTTTCTAATTAAGTACTTCATACAAAACTTTGTTTCAAAACAACGCCTTATATTTTTAAATAGCCACTCAATTGTGAACTAAAGTAACCCCTTTTCAATACAAATAATCCCGGGCGCGAAAGAAAGTTGTACCTACTTATTGTAAACATCAGGCGCATCGCGGTTAGCTCGTACTATAAAAAACCCGGTATTAATGCGGTTTACTTTTGTCGTAGAATAAAAGTTAGTTCTAACAAATTTCAATACAAAACGCTATTCCTTTCACTCCCATGTAATTTTTAGTGCAATCCGTTTCTCTTGTTCTCATGCGTTCAAAGGGCTTACTATAACCAGGACGGTGAACGGCTTATGTCAAAGAAAGCGTTATACGCGCCTCGCCTGTCAACGGAAATACCTGGTGCATCTTATATCGTTTGCAAGGTTTGATTTTACGAGAAAATATTACTTGCATTGATATTATGACAACAAGTTAAAAATAACACAGCGCAAGTAACAATGCCAATGTTTCAAGTCTCTTATTTGGGATGTTTAACATTGCTATGTTTTTATTTTGTTTGTGATATGGCGCGAAAATAATTATGTGCGTGCATTCTTGTGAATTTTGAAAATAATCTATTGTGACTGTGAACCTATTTTCCAGTTAGTTTGATACTAATATGTCTCTAACTCAAATAGACTGTTGTCTATATAGTTTATAGACTTTATAATTAGGGTTTCAAAACTTATTAAAACATCGGTTCTTCCATGTATGGTGGGGCCTTTGTAGCAGTGGAATAGAACTTTTTTGCAGTTTATGGTGAGTGAGTTTGTTTTTTTAACGACTTCCCTTCATGTTATTTCCACGCCTCGCCACTGATATACATATGTAACTTAAATAACGGTTACGAACCTAGCTCAGGTTGCCAAAGATTTACACTCGACAATTCTGTCGAAAACGATAACCTATTGATTATTTTTAACATACCAGAAAAATAATCAATAATCGCGTATATTATACAAAACCATGAATAAAAGAAACAAGAAAAATCGTGGAGTTCCTTACTCTATGGTATAAGCAAGATATATGTTATGCCCAATAGTAGTATACCGTCTGTCCCCGCGAAATGCCACTGCGTGGGGCAGACCCCATCCAGATACCTTCTTAGAATGTTGAAATTTATTGATAACAGTGTCATCCTACACCAAGGAAGTTGTATGTACTATTCTAGTTGTACGTAAGTACATAGAACTTCCTTGTACTACACTAAACTAAAATCAAATGAGTAATATTCAGACATTAGTCTTTAAAAACTCTAATTGACATTACATACTTTATTCAGCTAAAATACTGCAAATAAATACTGTACCTCCATCTGCGCAAGGTTTTTACAGTACAATTATCTGGGAACAATGCAGTTGTTTGGTAAATTTGTGGTATATGGCATTACAAGCTTTGATTAATTTTGATTAGTTACTAATCAAAATATAAAAGTAAACTAAATGTATGGAGAAATATAGTTTAGTAAGTAAATATACTTTTTCCTTGCAAATTTCTAACAAAACCTTTAGTTTTTATGAAATCACAAAATATGACCATGAATGATGTAATTCAAATGACATACAGAAACATCGACATTTTCATTCATAATTTCGTAAAAACGATAGGCCCTGCGGCCCTGGACTATGAAAATTACTGGTTATTAGAATTCCTTACGGTTAAAAAATTTGCTTTCGGTAGGAAAAACAATAAAATTACGGCGTTTTTTTTAGACTAATTTGAAGTCGGTACAAATTCATGTCTCTGCTAGGAAATATGACTCAATTAAATATAACATCATTAATCCGTAAAATAGATACATTCTAACTTTTTATCCAATACAGTATTAATTAAAA
This sequence comes from Alsophila aescularia, assembly GCA_946251855.1. Lineage (NCBI taxonomy): Eukaryota > Metazoa > Arthropoda > Insecta > Lepidoptera > Geometridae > Alsophila > Alsophila aescularia. Next base: position 21,017,634 of record OX276382.1, on the reverse strand, counting down.
TAATAACTTAATACTGTAAACAGCTTTGTTATCATTAAAGAAATTGTTTATATCATATGTGAAAACTGTAAGATAACAATAAGATAGGTGACACAGAAGTTAAGCACAATTCCGAGCAGGTTCGCGTTGAGCGGGATCACTTCGCATATTTTAAATTTGAGAGGACGAGCTTCCACGTAGCGGATGAATCTCTCTATTTCATGGCATTTTTGCTCATCTGAAAATTGAGGGAATTTATTTTAAGAATAATACATTTCTTCATTGCCTATTTTTTAATACTGAGAGACAGTAAGAGAAAGTAGGTAGTTCGCCTGATGGAAAGCACCACAGTATTTGAGGTCATTTTGTTAAGAATCAAGTACCTTTGATTTCCCTTTCATGTGCCTAACTTGACACATGAAAGGGAAATCTAGGGTCCTATGCTTTCAGTTTAAAATTTCCTTTTCAAACTCAAGGCATATTTAGTTGACCTAAATTTGTTCATGAGATGTTAATTTTGACTCGTAAAAGTGCTATTATTTTGTCTTTTAATAATAAATTCTTTGACTTTGACTTAGATAGATAACCATACGTTGATTCGACGTGCGCATGTTTGAGTAGGCATATTTGGATTATGTTTAAAGTAGGTTTATCAATGTGGTGGTATGTCTTAATATATATAATTTTGTTGTGCTTAAATGAAAACATTACGAAATGTTTATATTTTCATTAGAAAAAAATATTAATACAGCAAAACACGGTATTTTTTACTCAGCAAAACTTAAAACATTTCTAAAAATCTCCTCCAGGTTTATAAAAAGATATTTTTTTAAAATGAACTTTTTGTAATCACTATAATATGAACAACCTTATAAAATATTACTGTTTATTCATTTTTGTATCAAATACACTTTGAACAGGTGCTGGACTTGTGCTCTCTACAAAACTACTGGTGTTTTGAAGGGTTTTAGAGAAAAAACAGACACATTTTCAGTACCAATAAGTTCTCCACTAGTGTGGTACTTGCCTCATAGTCTACGGCATCTCTCTACTTCATCTTCTGATACATTTTTATGTTTTTTTATAGCAGTTAACGCCTGCTTAGCGTAAATATATATATAATATTTTTCTAAGAGAATATTAATTAAGCTTTCATATGGTAGAAAAACGTTTGGCAAAAATTGGTAACATTTGAAGTTATTTTCATTACTTTAAAATCGGGAAATTGTACATATTTCCGACCCGGGTGTTAAGGCCGTACTTTTTGCCATGTTAACTGTATTGCATAATCGTAGTATTATATTTTTTATTGACGAAAGCATATATTAAAATCGTTACCTAGGTAAGCTTATTTACATATTTACTCACTTTTTTCTAGAAGTAATTTATCATGTAAAATAACTTTAACTTTTTCAGCCTCTGCTGTAAGTTTTCCAGCGCACAACGCAGGCGCTATAGTTACTAAAAGGGTAGCAATCATAGCCAAATTATGCGAAGTAAACGGCAATACCCAAAGCTGAAAAATAATATTTTTTTTATATTTTCAATGAATATATTATTGAAGAACTCAAACTAAATGATACAATGATATGATACAATTCTTTATTGCATTAATATAGTTATAGAGATGTCAAAGTTAAATATAGTAGTCCAACAGCCATTGCTGGCTTGCAACATTTTTACACGCTTTAATGTATATAAGACCAAAGATAACACAATTTATTTTTATTAAAATCATGCGTTACTAATTTAAAATTAAAATTAAATTACATATTTAGTCCTTCATTAAATGTTTAGTAAAAATAAGAATTAAAATATCAGCAGAAAAATGAGAAATAAGTAATACAATTTTGAAATATTAAATACAGTAGTCAAACTCAGAATGTCAAGTATCCACTAGCCATGAATGCAAACTACTTTTAAATTGATAAGCATTCATGTTTTTCATACCTTATGGTAGGCGATTATAAATTCTAATGCACATACTAAAGGAGTTTTTATTATATATACTCGTTTTTATACTAGGCAGGATAGCTTTTGAGGATAACGAGTGTTAAAGTTACATTTTTTGCAATTTTTTGTAAAGAGTATCCAGTTAGCTTTAACAAAATTGCAAATTTTATAAATGTATAGGCTAGGTACCGTTAAAAAATTTAGCTGTTTCAACAGAGGCCGGCAGACACACATCAAAAATGGCACGCACACATTGTTTTAGTGCTATAAATACTCTATTAATTTGAACTGAATTTCCCCATAGCAAGATACTATACCTCAATATAGACCCTACATACCCGTGATATAATAATATAAATAATAATATTTTAATAATAATAAAAATATTTTTAATGTTCCAAAAAACATACATTATATTTAACATTATACCTATATAAAATATGAAAAATAACTAGTAGGTACCTATAATGCTTGGTCACATATTTTCACATAACTCCGCTATTAAATAGCAGATTAATTGTGATTTGTCACTAAACTTGTTCAACATTATACTAACCTTGCAACGGACACAATAGAATCAAAAATAGTAACACATCTAAAGCCTTCTTGATATAACAAGCTTACCATTTCAAAATTTACACAATAATATGGAGTTCAAACAAACAATGACAAATTTTGAATCCAATGTAGGTAATCACTTAAATCACTTAAAGTCAGAATTACAGCCTAAGACTTCATTACTAACAAAATATATCATTTAGAACATTACTAAGAGTACCTACAAACAAACCCTGTCACAAGTAGTGATTTTGTGTAGTGATATCAATTCATATTTATAGGAACTAAAAAGCTTAAAAGTAACAAAGAAAGCTTAAAAGTAAAAACGTCCACTGCTGACTCTCTATTCCAAAACTACTTTAAAAGTAAAATTATAAAATTCAATACCTGTCAGTCCCTTTCCACAATGCTCCAGTATTGTCCAAATTCGATCTAGAATTGATCACACTTTAAATAGCTAAACAATATTGATGACAATCTACACTCTGCCAATGAAAAAACCTAGTTTACAACTGTTGGATCGAATCACAAACTTATATACTTTGAACACTTGTTTGAACTGACATATTACAGAGAAAGCTATTATTGGCAAGTTGCATTGATACTTTACATGCAAAGAGGAGAATTACCTAATAATTCACTTATACTCTATTAAATTTGTTACAAGGAGAATACAATTTAAAATATTTAAATAAACGCTAGGTATAGTAAACGTGTATGTATAGCATGATTGTTTTTGCCTCACTATAGACACCGTAGACACAATCAAATATCTTGGTATTCTAACAGATGATCGTATTTCCTGGGAACCTCAAATCAAAAGTCTTAGTAAAAGAGTCAGAAAACTTATGCATATATTTAAAAGATTACGACAAATTGCGAGTAAAGAAATTTTGGAACTTGTTTATACCGCATTGTGTCGAAGTATTCTGAGTTATGGGATCACGGCATGGGGAGCGGCACATAATACGCATTTGTTAATATTGGAACGTGTGCAGAGAGCAATATTTAAAGTCACGTACAAAAAGCCTTTCCGATTTTCCACTAATGCACTATATGAAGAATCAAAAGTCTTACGAGTAAGACAAATTTTTATACTTGCTACCATATTACGATTTCACAGAATCGCAAATAAATTTGCTTTTGGTCAAGGAACACGTAGACTGAGATTGAAAACCAAACGAACACGCCCACATTTTGCACACAGATTCCATTCATATCTGGGTCCATACTTGTACAATAAAAAAAAAAAAAAAAAACAATTAATCTTTCCAGATATGAATGCAAGAATTCTGGCGACCTCAATCGCCACATTGAAATCAGCGCCATCTAGTCTTATACCAAGCGAACTAAATCACAGTGATCATAGATGGTGCAAGAGTACACTACAAAGCCTGCATCGCGCAAACGATATTCTTGCCGCGAATTAGAATATGTTGAATTTCCAACGAGGAATAGTCGGACGGCTGTCCCCGGGCCAACAATACCTGGCTCGATTGGAAGTACTTCCCGTAATGATGGAGGAGCTTCAATAAGTGGATACCTAACCTATACCTACACCTACCTACCTATCCACTCCCACACCTTTATCTCCACAGAATAAACTCTGTAACTGGTTACAAAATAAAAATTATAGGGAGACAGAGCAACTTCTCCTCTGTTTTATATAAAGGTCTGCATAAATCATAAACATTGTGAGCTTTTTCTCACCCTCACTCTCACACAACATACACATGCACCCTCAAATACATAATAAATATACACACACACACACACACACACACACACACACACACACACACACTAAAACACACGCACACAAATATAATTAAATAAATTAAAAAATTAAACTAAAAAAGCTAACTACTTCTATTAATTAAGATGATTTTGATTATATTCTTGGAACTTTTGGAAGAAAAATAGACCCCCCTGACAGGGAATCCTAATCTTTTTATACTGTTAATAATAATAATAATTATTATTATTAGCTCTCTACAAAAATCTTGCATAAAAGTTATTTTTTTAAACTCTAAATAATCTTTAGTAAGTATACAATCACCATCGCGGCGCTGTTTTCTCCAGCAATAAACAGCGCCGCATCAGCGTCATTGGACGTGGTGGATACTTTCGGAAAGTAATCAAAAATAGTTTTTTTAACAGGCTGTACATCAGTATTCAAGGCCATTGAGAAGTAGTCCAGAATAATAGATTGTCTAGAAGTAGGTTTTGGTGCGTTACCATGCAAGCATGCTACGGTACTGTGATACTGTTTGGGATCTTCCTTTGGGACTTTCTGAAGCTTGTTGCTATATTTGTAATCATGTGCGAAATTTACGCTTTGCAAGCATCTGTTGTTAAATTTTATAAGGCGGCTCTGTTTCAGAAAGGTGTATTCATAATCTATGCAATCGATTAAATAATTAATTTTCGATCATGTGTCCGTAAGCATATTTATCCAATTAGCATTATTTTTAACATAATAATAATAGTCATTTTTTTACATAAAAGCTCAATGTCATGATTTAGTTTAATGACGTTCAAGTACTTATTTTCTAATACATTTAAGACTATAACAGTGCGTTCATTCTGTGTTTTAAGAAAACTACTCAACTCGGAACACAATTTTAGGGCATTACTTTCATTTTCACCTACACAAATAACAATTTTGTCCGTGTCTCCAAAGTGAATATTACACAACTTCAAAGCTTGTTCCGAGTTTGCAGACGGCTTAATAATGGCTGTCACACTGTATTTACGATACAGGTTATCATCCCTGGAATGAGATAGTGCTAAACCCCAGCCAGTACATTGCTGAGTGCCTAGAATCCAAATCTTGTTAGGTTCCTGTTCGAGCTGTGTTTTCTTTTGGAGACTAACTTTTTCCGATTTGGGAGTCACAGTGTTGTGGTACCACAAATGTATTACTGCTGCCTAAGTGTTCTACAGCACTGCTATCGCATTGTTGTTGCTGATCGGGTTTTTGCAAACGTTCAGCTGAAGTGTCAGTTATTACTTGGGTACAGTAATGTGGCTCAGCCATCTCCAAGTTCAAAAGTAGCCTCGGATGTTCTAACTCCTGAACGGCATCGGCACTGGCCATGACATGCTTTGACAGCTCAGGGCGCACTGTTTTTATTGGTGTAGTGCTTGCACATCCAATAGGAGAGCTAGTGCATTTTATTTTCAATTGTGTTGTGCTATAATATTTTGTTGGTCTATGGTTAGTTTCTCAAAGCATGTTTTTTCAAGAAACAAATTTTCTATTTCTTTATGAGCACTCTGTAGCTGGTTTTTAAGAGACTGTACTTCACATTTTAGCTCTTCATTTTCTGAATTAGCACATACCGTTGACAAATCTGGGAGGCTTCTAGCTAGAAGGCCAGATTTAGATAATTCTTGGTGGCTTATTCTCAAGTCTGAATCTAATGTCAAAAACGAGTTTTATTCCTTGTCAGATGTCGACGCATTTAAAATATCTGATTCTACAATAAGCTTTGCTGGTTTACTTGTTTTGCCTTTGCAGGCTGCCTTGACGTTGCTAATAGGGGTGATTTCTTAGAAAACACGTAAGAGTGCTTGTAGTATTTCCTCTACATAAACGCTTTGTTTTACCATTCAAGCATTGACTGCACACCCAGTTTTTCTTGCTATCTGTAGTCATTAGATCAAAGCGCTTTGTCGTAATGCTCGCGCAGAACGCATCGTAATGTTGGGCACAAATCGCACATTTAATCATTCGTTCCTAATGCCCAACATTTGACTTATTACATTTGACACAAATAGTAACTGGAGCTATTGTTGGTACTATAGGAACAAAATTTAGCTGCAAAAAGTTTTCGGGTCTATGCGGTTTCGAACAGTCAACCTTCGGATCGCAAGTCCATACGTTACACGCCTACGCCACACGATCTTTGAGTTAGTGAGCGGTATCGAATACTTAAAGAAATTTTAAATTGGAAAGTTCGCGTGAGTCACTATTTGCACACGACACTATGGAAGGCATTCGAGTAATATTTTGTAACTAAAAGTCATGAAATCGGCAAAAATCGTTCAAAATGTAATGCTGGTTTTGAGTTTTGAGTTTCCATATTTGAACACGTTGATATTTATGTTCTTTATTGTACATTTCATAGTCGACAGAGTTATTGTCTAATTACACTGTCATTAATAACAATACCTACGAGATAACACTGTCACTTCTATTTTGATTACTCTAGCACTTTTTGAGAAACTTTCGGCAGTCAGTTTATCAATCTTAATAGAGCAATACGATGTTGCTCGCGATGGCAGCGTCCGTCCGTCTCAAAACCAAAAATACTACGAAAAAGTAAAAGAAAAATAAAAGAAGTAAAATGTTTACTTACCGAGATATTATAAGTTTTCAAATCCCCGATCGACTGATAGATTGCAATCATTATTAGAGGTACATTAAAAAGAAGTGCTGCCAGGTACTGTAAAACAAGAAAATTTCAAAACTAACAACTTCATTACTGAACTATTAAACTTATATTAGATGAAAGATGTACTTAAATATACCATTTGTAATGCTGATTTTAGTAGTGCTAGACCATGTCAATGAACAAACTTCAAATAAGAACTAAAAATATGTTGGTAAACATGCTCATTACTTTATAAAATTTTCATCTATCACAAATCAACAAAATTTTGCGGTTCTTAAAATAAATATTACCTACAACTTCAGAAATAAGGTATTTTAAGTACAAAACTTTGTATATGCGAGGCACGGCACGACATGCAGCTTGGCTAGTGTTTGGATTATACTTAAATATATTTTTTCTAGCTTGTATGGCAAAATTCTACTCATATAGCACTCACGAAAAAATGCTTAAAGGAACCATGAGCTCAATTTTAAAGAAAATAAGTGTCTTATTTTTTTAATATGTATTTTAGAAGAAACGCTTTTTTTTAAATAATAGCAATATTGTATTCTGACGACTAAAAAGATGTACTTATGTTTTTTTAAAGTTTATTTAAATTATTTTCATATTTTCATACATATAATATTTTAGGAAAGAGATAATTAAAATGATGTTTTCACGAAGATGAAGCAACTTTACAAAAATGTGTTAGTAAGTAATTTTATTTGCGTTATGAAAAGGAGAAACCAATTATACGAAAAAATATTTTTCTAAATACTTGGGTTTTTCTGAAAATAACTAGTTACCTAATAAAAAAAATACACTTTTATTTTAATAAGTTTATGGTTCCTTTCGATAATTTTCCCTATGTGCTGTAGAAAAACTCAACCTATTCCCAAAAACTAGCCAAGCTGCGAGTTACACGAAGTTGCGCGAACTTTCTTGAAAGACCTTAATTATTTAGTTGTAAGATTTCTTTTAGTAACTGCAAAATTTAGTTGACTGGTAATTGATGAAATTTTATAAAAATACTAAACATGTGATTTACCCATATTGTCGTAGAAAAAAACTCACCTGTGCTGTCGCAAGGCAACATAATTTGCTTTTAGAAAATCAATTTTGGTTTTTAAAAAAGGCGGATTCTACAGCGTCAAATCGAAAGTGAAGCACCCAAGATATCCGATCCATTCGTGCGCACAAGCCTCACGCACACTAACACTATGTTATGCCAATCGGCCGCCACACCGCATCAGGATTTCGACCTTGTTATTCTTTTTAATTCTGTCAAATTCTCACAGAATATCAAAAGCAATGAGTCTTTTGTGATGAAAATCTTCATGTTCATCTTCAACAGCCTATATTTGTTCACTGCTGGACGAAGGCATCTCCTAGTGAACGCCACTGATCGCGATCTTCGGCTCTTCTCATCCAGTTCCTGCCAGCCATTTCTTTTGCAAGTGTCGCTCCACCTGGCCGGCTAGCGCCCTCTACTACGTTTGCCTACACGTAGTCCTCCACTCTAGAATTCGTTTATTCCAGCGGTTGTCGGTTTTTCGAGAGATTCTATAGCCCATTGCCACTTCAGCTTGCTAATTCTCTGAGCTATGTCGGTTAGTTTCGTTCTCTGTTGGATTACCTAATTGCAAATTTTGTCCTTCAAAGAAACTACGAGCATGGCTCTCTCCATAGCTTGCTGAGTGACCTTGAACTTATGGACCAATCTCACCGTGAGTGTCCACGATTAGGCTCCGTGTGTCATGTTTGATAGGACGCACGCATTAATGACTTGAGGCACTGTGGTATGGATGACGAGAAGACTTGACAAAGTTTACCAAATGCCACCCATCCCAGCTGGATTCTCCTATAGGCTTCCGTCTCGAAAACGTTTCTACCCAATTGCACACACTGTATTAGGTAGGCATATTGCTGAACAACTTCAAGAGGTACACCATTAACACCAACATTTCTGGGGATAATAAGGTCGTTGAACATAAACTTGGTTTAGTCCATGTTCATCCCGAGACCGACACATCTGGAGGAGTCAGCTAGGTTGGTTAGCATTTGTTCGCGAGTCTGCGGCGACTCTGCCATAAGGACAATGTCATAGGTAAATCGTAGGTGTGAGATTTACTCGCCATTAACGTTTATGCCCGTTTCTTTCCAATCCAGCATCTTAAATATATCTTCCAGGGAATATGTGAACAGTCTCGGGGATATAACACTCCACTACCTCACTCCCCTACGCAGCTGGATACAATCATCTCACCTCGATGCATCACCAGTCGACCTGCAGCGATGGCAGAGAATCGAGAACAGCTCAAGTTTCAATGGAGTCAAAAGCTTTCACATAGTCCACGAAAGCAAGACATAAGGACTGGTTTATACTTTTCGGTCTTCTGTATAACGTGCCGCAATGTGTAGACGTGCAGCCTGCTCAGGAGGTTGAAATTCATCATGTTTTCTCGCTAGACAATTCAAGACTACCCTCGAAAATAGCTTGTAGACGTGGCTCAGAAGTGAAATGGGCCTGTAGTTTTGAAGGAGCGTTTTATCTCCTTTTTTTGTAAATTTAAACTACTCGTACCCTGTTTCTATTCCACGCCCTTGGAGTTCTTTCATCGTTCAGAGCAGAGTTGAACAACTTCTAGAACTCCCAAAGCACAGGTTTTCCTGCTGCTTTCAAAAACTCCGTAGTAACTCTGTCTTTTCTTGGGGCTTTTCGGTTTTTAAGCTATTCGAAGGCTATCTCGATCTCATCTAGGCTGACCTACGTCAGATCGTCAGTATAGTGGTGGGTTAGAGTGGTTCTAGAATCCTCCGTGCTGGGTTCGGGTCGTGGAGCATGCATGTACAGTACAGTTGCATGTATTGTACAGTTGGCCATAGAAGTCCTCTACCTCGACGAGAATCTCCAGCTTCGAGGAGATGATATTGCCTCTTCAATTGAAGGGGCCCCATCTGTACTTTTGTACCTCAATTTGTCTCAATATTAAGCGTACAATACGGCGTGCATTGGAGCATCAGAAGGTTCGTCGCACCAGCTTGGTGATGTTACTATTGTGGACCCACTTCTCTGACGAATTGGCCTGCACATCATCTCATCTCACATTCGTAAGCCGTAGAGTCAAGCCAAGAGTTTGGACTTCGTACCAGTACGCTGCAGTTGACAGAACTTAAACCATTCCTCCCTTAGGATATCCACCACTTGTTCTAGAGCCTCGTTGACATCCTTTGTGGTTTCCATAGCAGCAAATCGGTTTTCCAATGAATTTGGAATTGTTCTGATCCCACTAAGGTTTGGAGCTGGTTAGGTCAGAGCGTAGATTTTATCAGATGGGGTTTTTCAAGCTTAAAATTGATATTCAGAGAGCCTCGTAGTAGTTGGTGTTCACAACTGGTATTGAACCTATTGATCATGGAGACGTCTCTGAATATATGCCTTTTATCCGTCATGATAAAATCTATCTCGTTTTTTGACACTTTATCAGGGCTGTGCCACATCCACTTTCTTAGGGAAAATATTGTGTATCAAACACAAAACACCACAAATTATCCACTCGCGCACACATACGCAGCCACAATTTGCTAAGATTCACTCCTTTGCGGAGTCGACTCCGTCTTTTTTAAACCATCTTGTCAGGTAACTTACATTTTGATATTTTCATCTCGTATTCACGAGCTAACATTAATTACACACAAATATAGGAAGGTTTACCATGCCTACTTAAAACTTGACCAAGTGCAGTCTACAAATTAAACACTTACCACATAATCATAAGCGTTCTTAAATTTCTCAGCTGTTTCTACAATCAGTTGGTAAAGATGCTGATATGATGGCAACAACTGACTGTTAATTGTCTTTAGTTGTGAAACGAAAAATATTAACCGACAATACAATGAGTAAAATATGATACCATATATAACGAGAATAGCATCGTTAGAAGAGATAATTAAAAAGTTGGCTACGCTAAACCATGCAGGTTTTGGGCAGACACTAATGACAATACAGAATAAAGAAAATATTATTATTCTGTAAGAGTAACATAAAAAAGACGTTAACATTATTCTTTTTTTAACGAAACGATTTACTTGGTAAGCTCTTAATTTGACATCAATTTGATGCATGTCGAGCTGAAATTTAAACACAGTTAAATCTGAACGGAGAAATATAAAAATTAGAACAGTAATCAAATATTGGAAACGATGTGTAAGCCAAAAAATATAAGCTATGTTTGATTGACTGTTAAAACCATACAAGGACACAAAACATAGGAATAAACATTGAAGCAAACATAAACATTTAGCAGCACACTTAATTTTAAACGATTTATATTTGAAGAATCCAAGATCATATCCGACAACTACTTGCAATATTTTGTAAAATATGTTCATGATGACTGAAAATTCATTTTTATGTTGTAGTAAAATATTCATATTTTAAACATTAAATGATTATGTTTTACTTTACAATTAAATTAAATATTCCTTTACGGGCAGACGGGTAGCATATAATTTGTCATGTGACTGAAGTTATGTATCCCATTATGCTGACATTTAATTTGGTGATTGATTTGGTATTAATGAAATTGTTGTTTGATAATCTAATAACGTTCCTCATTTTAATCTATACTTATAATAATACTGTAACGGGTCCAATTCTGTACATTGAAGATATTTTGAATTTTTTTTTTTGGACCTTATTCTAGATTCGGTACTGAAGCCAAAACAGTGTTTTTTTGTCTGTCTGTCTGTCTGTCTGTCTGTCTGTCTGTCTGTCTGTCTGTCTGTCTGTCTGTATCTTGGCTAGGCATCACGCCGAAACTACTAAATGAATTTAAATGAAACTTGGTATGATTTGAGTTCATACTACGAGGTAGGACTTAGGCTACTTTTCATCCCGAAAAATGAAAGGGTTCCTGCAGGATTGGGGTTGAAAGTTATTTCAAAAAACACTTACCACTCTGAAACTACTGGACGGATTTTGATGCAACTTGGCACAGTCATAGTTTATATGATGGGTTAAATTGAGGATACTTTTTATCCCGAAAAAATAAAGAGTTCCTGCGGGATAATGTCACAAATTCTGTAAATTTAAGATATTTTGTAATTTTTTTTGGGGGCCGTTCTGTATTCAATACTAAAACCAAAACTGTATATTTTTAATTTTTGTCGTTCTGTCTGTCTGTCCGTCTGTCTGTCTGCACCTTGGAAGTGCATCACGCCGAAAATACTCAATGAATTCAAATGAAATTTGGTATGATTTGAGTTCATACTTCGAGGTAGGACATAGGATACTTTTCATCCCGAAAAATTAAAAGATTCCTGCAGGATAGGCGTTTAAAGTTATTTAAAAGAACATGTATCACGCTGAAACTACTTCACGGATTTTGTTGAAACTTGGCACAGTCATAGTTTATATAAGGGGTAAAAATTGAGGATCCTTTTTATCCCGAAAAATAAAGTGTTGCTTCGGGATAATGTCCAAAATTCTGTAAATTGAAGATATTATGTAATATTTTATGGAGGCCGTTCTATATTCAGTACTAAAGCCAACACTGTATCTTTTTAATTTTTGTTGGTCTGTCTGTCTGTCCGTCTGTCTGTCTGTACCTTGGCAGCGCACCACGCCTAAAATACTTAATGAATTCAAATGAAGTTTGGTATGATTTGAGTTCACACTTCGAGGTAGGACATTTGATACTTTTCATCCCGAAAAAATTAAGAGTTCCTGCAGGATCGGGGTGGAAAATTATTTAAAAGAACACAGCACGCTGAAACTATTGGACGGATGTTAATGCAACTTGGCACAGACATAGTTTATAAGATTAAAATTATGGATACATTTTGTCCCGAAAAAATAAAGGGTTCCTGTGGGATATGGGTCCAAATGCATTGCATTGTTATTTTTTTGGAAGTTACTCTATATTCGATTATGAAGCCTAAACTGTATGTTTTTTAATTTTTTGTCTGTATGTCTGTCAGTCTGTATCTTAGCCGTACATCACGCCGCCGGAACTACTGGATGAATTCAAAAGAAACTTGGTATGATTTGTGTTCGTACTACGAGGTAGGACCTAGGTTACTTTACATATCGAAAAATTTAAGGATTATTATTTAGGGGTTGAAACTTATTTAAAAGAAGACGTACCACGCTGAAACTAATCGACGGGTTTTGATGCAACTTGGCACTGTTTTAAGTTGTATGATGGATTAAAATTGAGGACACGTTTTATTCCGAAAAAGTAAAGGGTTTCTGTGGGATATGGGTCCAAAGTTATGTTAATATTTAAGTAATAAAAAATATTTGTTGACTGGTTCTCTATATTCTATACTGAATCCAAACTGTTTTACTTTTTAATTTTGTCTGTATGTTTGTCCGTATCTTGACCGCGCATCGCACCCAAACTACTAAATGAATTCAAATGAAAAAAAAAGCTCTTTGGTGCTTAAAAAATGTACTGAACAATATATTTTTTGTTAATCGTGTCTATCTTTCTGTTTGTCTGTATGTTCGTTTGTTTACGCATCACGTAAAAACTACTGGACCGATTGCAATGCGGTTTTCATTGTTAGATAGCTTAGGGATTGATTTAAATCTAGTGTAATTGGTATCTCAATCCGGTTAGGTAGAAGCTGAGCAATTGATAAAGTATTTTTGACGGCTGAAAAAAGTTTGTTCAAATGTTGGTATATTGGTCCTGGAATGGCACATTATGGTACTTTGAACCTAAAGAAAAGAACACACGTACGAAGCCGCGGGTACAGCTAGTCATCCAATATAAAGAAAACTTAATTAACATACCTACGTGCTTAAACTTCTTTTTTTAAGGCGGATTAATGAAATATGGCTGAGTGTAATTTGGTATATTGTAATCCTGGAATAACTTATAGGATACTTTTATCCCTGAAAAATTACCACGTGGGCAAAGCAGAACCGAATAATTAACTAAACCTTTTGTTCTTGTTTTAATTACAACTTGATCGATTTCAGTAAGTTTTAAATAATACTATGTGATGTAAACTAGTCAATTTATTAATATAATTGAAGGATTGAAAATGATAATTCCATTAAAATTTGTATACAATTTTGGTATCGGTCCCAAGTCATATGGAAAATCATAGTAATAAAAATAAAAATATAGCAAGAAGTATATCGGTTGATTCAAATCCAACCAACACAAACTAGTTGCATAACGGCTTTAGAGCCAATCTGATTATGCCCAAAGGTGCTAAGACGTAAGTGCTATAGGAGAACTAATATAGCAGCTCTAGAACCATTTTAAGCACAATTTTATGTAGCCTTTAGTTATATTACAACTGCACAAGGGTAGTAAAATGGTGCCTCAAGAGATGCAGCGGATGAATAACGCCACACTAACGCTTTTATGATGTTATTTTTGTGAACGAATATGAATGAATGTATTTTATGTCAAAATGGTGAAGAGTAATTAATATTTTAATTGGCCATATTATTGTTAAGTTAATAATTCATATGTGCCTTATTATTTTGTTAAACACAAGCGGATTAAAACGCTTTCATGTTTACTGTGCATATATATGGTGATTTCCAATAAATTTTTAAGTTCTTTCGAAATAACATCAAAATGGAAGAAAGATTTGCTAAATAGTATTGATTTTTTCAAATAAAATGAGTTTGTATTTTTATTATGTATCGACAGTTTATTATCTGCAATTGTTCGTTTGTAAATGGACAAAAACAAGGTTAATTGAATGAAACACATCATTGTAATGCCTAAATTTTTCAAGTAAATAAGTCACTTTTCTTGAGCAATGGCGGATTGACTAAGTCTGTACAATGGTGCAAATAATCTCTATTGTAATACTCAAGGTAGCTCTTTTTACATTTTAAAGACCTCAAGTAGATATTTAGTTACATTGATTGTCTTTTTGGAACTTGTTTATCTTATTAGAGTATATTATTACCCCTACAATTAATTCTCTTATGCAGTTTAGCGGCGTATAACAGTAACAAGAGAAACCCTCGTAAAACTTTCAGTGACAAATGCTCTTCATAACTCTCTGTAAAAGGTGTACGTGGTAAATTGGTTCTACAATAAACTATTATAAAGACAAGGGTGGTATTTGGTTCCGATAATGCCACTTTTGGTACATTTTGTACCTACAGACATTTTTGCAGTTATGCAACTTAAAACTGCTTTCTGTACTCTAATGCCGCTGTTATACATCTTAAAGTTACAAAATAGGCTGCATTTTCCACTTGTGTGTTGGTTAACTTCCCAACCAGAATCTTTACAATACAGTACAATAACTCTGTATTGAACATCACAATAAAAAACAAAATAATAGTAATTATACATAAAATCCAATGTAGTACAATAGGCGGCCTTATTGCTATTAGCAATTTCTTAAAGGCAACCTTTCTCTAGTAAATATCTCTATAATCAGAATAGTGTATCAGTTTTATATATAAACCTGAACAAATACTTACTAATTACTTAGAAACATTATTTTAATAAACCAATTTATTAAATGAGGTTTGAACACCATCATTAATAAAACAACAATTCATTACGAAATTCCTGTAACTGTACTATTCCGATCATCTTAATTACTTATTCTTGTCAATTAAGTGGTGGCAAAAGTGACGGCTTCAACTAATCACTAATGTTTTATATGTAATTAAATGTCGTCTGGTAAGATTTGTTCACTGTTGAGAGAACAATCCTGACATAGTCTCGTACAGTAGTCACACCCAATCTATATATTTGTGAAGGTTGGCTCTGTGAATGATTGCGCACTGCTGTAGGGATAAAACAGCATAAAGTAAGAATGAAATAGAATATGCGAAAAACGTAAGCGAGTGAGTGAGGCAGTCATAAAATGCTGTCTTCACCTTCAACATTGGGATTGCGCCTGAAAAATAGCTTTTTGCGCAGCGCCTAGCAGATAACTTCCGTGACACATACTTCACTAACATAACTTAAATACTTAATACAATATTGCAGTTGCTACTGTCTGGGTAGAGGTTATTGGAATGGTCTTTTAAACCAATTATTAAAAAAAAAAAATGTATACATACATACAACCCAAATACCTAACCTTCTGCAGTCGGGTAAAAACAAAGCACCGTAGTAAACTATCATGTTATCTCCATCTCAAAACACTAACAAAATATATACATCACAAACAAATCACAGAGTCATCAGTTACCCACCCCGCGCAGTATACCTTTTGTTGTTATTATTATCGCAGTAGCTAGTACCTTCTTAGTTAGGTATTAATAAACCTAGGATTTTTAACGTAAAATATACCTATTGTTTAGTTTGATGATAAAAAATATATGTAGATATTATATAAGTTCACGCCACGCACACCGCCTGTCTGTCGATATCACAGTAGTAGTGCCTACTTAGTTAATAATATGTGTTTCTTCCATCTACCTACACTTTCAAGATTTTTACCAACTAAAGTTTTTCGTTTTGTTTTGTATGGTTAATAGTTATCAAATATATGTAGTTTTAAACTCACTCTCGCCACGCATACCTTAAGTAGCTATCACAGTTGTTAAGTACCTACTTAGTTTAATAATATATGTTTTTTGCATCTACCTACTTTTTCAGGACTTTAACTACTTTTACCCAATGAGATTTTGATATATAACGTCATTGCTTTTACCAATAAATATTTTTCTTCTTGTATGATGTTTAATAGTAATCAAAAATGTTCAGTTACAAATAACTTACCTAACGTTTAAAAATAATGCGATTTGTATAACTTATATACTTATCTTTACCGTTCCGGGTAAAAAAAAAAAAACAAAAAAAAAAACATTTCTTACTATAAAATTTAAATTGTACCTACCTAAACAAATTGTGGAGCGAAGGAGACTGTTTATCCCACAACACAGGATTTATTCTAGTGTGGGATACAGAGTTCATATGTACCAATTCACAAATGTGTGTACTTTAAGCTCGGTATTTTGTGTGCATATATTTAAGCGAAATTATATTTATAGGTTCCTACTTGTGTTAAGCATTTACCTTATAATTAGTACATGCATTGTGATCATTAATGTAATATGTTTTGGTGAATAAACTTAAAACTTAAATACTTCCGCTGCGATTACTGTATTGTACTAGAGATTAAACGATCATACGATCCTGTTGTAAGTTTAAAATCAAATGAAATATCATATACATTTATTTTAAATGCACATTTTGAATAAAATATTTTAAAATTACAGTTTTACTGTTAGTCTTGTTGTCAACATACCTGAAGTCAAGATAATTATATGTACCGAAATAACTGAACTGAGGATTGGAAATAAGTCGGTAAGCATAGTTTTGGGAAATGTATAGAGACGATGGCTTTGTCGAGGAAGGGGGAAGAGCACCGCGGCCGCGGGGGACACCCAAGCTCCCCGCGGCGACTCTTTGTTTATGAGATATTTCAGTTTTAAGTTTATTAAAAAACAGCCGAAATCGTCTGTTTGGTCACAGCCAAAATCGTCAGTTTGGTCACAGCCAAACAGCCAATTTAGTTATTTGAAACTGTCGTAACAGTTCATTAAAAATCGGTATCATGATAAGCTGCTCGAAGAAAGAGGTGGGTAAATAAAAATTAAAAAAAAAAACTGTAGAATTAAAGAATAGTCACCGGGCCACAAAAGGTCTCCTTCTCTTTCATCATCGATTTTATTTGAACAAATGTATTTCATACAAAATAGTGAAAATAGTATATATGGTCGACACATTTTTGTAGTACCATACACACCTGCAAAGTTTTGCTAGTTAATTCAATGTGACATTGTATTTGTAACATTTATCATAGATAAACTCAACACGAATAAATATTTTTTTCACACACAAATAAAGCTCAAGACATTGTAAAATTCATCCGCTACCTAGAAGTCCGCCCATTAAAGTACACCGTTTCCTCTAGACGCCAGTCTCCCCAGTATGATGCTTAGCATTTGTATAACATACTTTATTGTGATTATACAGTTCTCTCATCTGTATTAAAACTAAATCCCTGGAGGAATTTCATAATATTATGGAATGACAATTATAAAGTTAATATTATTATGATCATTTGTAATGCTGACTTAAGTGGCACTGACCATCTCAGTTACAAAACTTGTGATGTAATTAATATTGTCACTAGGAAGGTTTCACGGTATTAATTATGCTCTAACAGTAATTACAGTAATTTTAAAGGTACGATTAAAATCGATGTAGTCGTTTCTATGTAAATAGCAATTCTCCGGAGAAATATATGTATACTTATAATAAAACTGTAACAGGTCCAATTCTGTACATTAAAGATATTTAGTATATTTTTTTGGAGGCTGTTTTATGTTCGATACTGAAGCAAAAACTGTTTTTTTTTTCATTTTTGTTTTTCATGTCTGTCTGTCTGTCTGTCTGTATCTTGGCTAGGCATCACTCCGAAACTACTGAATGAATTCAAATTAAACTTGGCATAATTTGAGTTCATACTACGAGGTAGGACATAGGATACTTTTTATCCCGAAAAGTTAAAGGGTTCCCGCAGGAAAGGGGTTGAAAGATTTTTATAAGAACACGTATCACGCTGAAACTACTGGACGGATTTTGATGCAACTTGGCACTGTTATAGGTTATACGATGATTGAAAATTAAGGATACTTTTTATCCCGAAAATATAAAGAGTTCCTGTGGGATAGGGGTAGTAGTCCAAGTTCTGTAAATCATAGAAATTTAGTTTTTTTTTTCGGAGGCTATTTTATATTCGGTACTGAATTCAAAACGGTTTTTTTTTTCATTTTTGACTGTCTGTCTGTGTGTCCTTATGTCTGTCTGTATCTTGGCTAGGCATCATGCCGAAACTACTGAATGAATTCAAATGAAACTTGGTATTATTTGAGTTAATACTACGAGGTAAGACATAATATACTTTAAATCACCAAAAATTAAAGGGTTCTCGCAGAATAGGGGTTGAAAGTTATTTAAAAGAACACGTACCACGCTGAAACTAGAGGACGGTTTTTAATGCACGGTCATAGTATAAATGGTGGGTTAAAATTGAGGACACCTTTTATCCCGAAAAAATAATGGGTTCCTGTGGAATAGGGGTCCAAAGTTATGTTAATTTTGAAGTAATTAATGATACATTTTTTGGGGGTACTCTATATTCGATAGTGAAGTTATAGCTGTTTGTTTTTTCATTTTTGTCTGTCTGTCTGTTTTCATTTTTGACTGTCTGTCTGTGAGTCCTTCTGTTTGTCTGTATCTTGACCGCGCTTCACGTCGAAACTCCTGAATGAATTCAAATGAAACTTGGTATGATATGAGTTCATACTACGAGGTAAGACATTGGATACTTTTCATCCCGAAAAATTAAAGTGTTCCCGCAGGATAGGGGTTGAAAGTTATTTGAAAGAACACGTATCACGCTGTAACTACTGGACGGATTTTGATTCAACTTGGCACAGTCATCTATCTATACTTATAATAAAGCAATAGGTACGAAAAAAGCTGTACAAAGAAGTCAAACAAAAAAAATTGGTCCAGGGTACCCTAAAATAAGCTACAGAACATTTTTTTTTATTTAATTCATGTCTTTCTGTCTGTTTGTCTGTATTTTTGTGCATCAATAAAGACGAATGGACCGATTGCTATGCGGTTTTCAATGCAGGATAGTTTAGGGCTTGACTTAAAAACTGGTGTAATTGGTATCTCAATTTGGCGTGTAGAAGCCGAGCAATTGATAAAAACATTTATTTGCTCGGCTTCTAACTCACCAGATTGAGATACCAATTACACCAGTTTTTAAATCAAAAAAATCAAAAAATTATCTGGCAATGAAAACCGCATTGCAAACGGTCCAATAGTTTTTAAGTGATGCATGAACAAACAAATATACAGACAAAGAGAAAAAGATACCCGATTAAAAAAAAAAACGTGTTCAATACCCTTTTTAAGCACCCAAGAAGTTTTTTAAATTTTTCTTCTTTTTACAGCCTTTTTCGTACCTATTGCTTTATTATAAGTATAGATATATGACTGTTTCAATTTGCATCAAAAAATCCGTCTAGAAATCTCAGCATGTTACATGTTCTTTTTAATAACTTTCAACCCCTATATTGCGGAAACCCTTAAATTATTGGGGATGAAAATTATCCAATGTCCAAATCCAAGTATCAAAGTTTGATGCAACTTGGCACCGTCTTAAGTATATGAGGTTAAAATTGAGGATACGTTTTGTCGTATCTTGACCGCGCATCGCACAGAAACTACTGAATGAATTCAAATGAAATGAAATGGTATGATTTGAGTTCATACTATGAGGTAGGAAATTGTATACTTTTCATCCCGAAAAATTAAAGGGTTTCCGCAATATTGGGTTTGAAAGTTATTAAAAAGAACACGTATCACGCTGAAACTACTAGACGGGTTTTTTGATGCACATTGATACAGTCATATAATTATCTATACTTATAATAAAGCAACAGGTACGAAAAAGGCTGTAAAAAGAAGATAAATAAAAAATGCTCTTGGGTGCTTAAAGAGGGTATTGAAAAAGAATATAAAAATAAAAATAAACATGTCGCTCTGTCTGTTTGTCTGTATGTTTGTTTGTTCACGCATCACGTAAAAACTATTGGACCGATTGCAATACGGTTTTCATTGTTAGATAGCTTAGGGTTTGATTTAAAATCTGGTGTAATTGGTATCTCAATCTGGTGAATTAGAAGCCAAGCAATTGAAAAAAGTATTTTAGACGGCTATAGAAATTTTGATCAAATATTGGTATATTGATCCTGGAATAGCACATTATGGTACTTTGAACGTAAAGAAAAGACATACATTACAAAACTTAGGTTTTGATAACCTTACAGTACGTATAATTATTATACATATGTTTATAAATCTCACACGTGCGAAGCCGCGGGTGCAGCTAGTATAAACTATGACTGTGCCAAGATGCAACAAAATCCGTTCAGTAGTTTCAGCGTGATACGTGTTCATTTAAATAACTTACAACGCCTATCCAGCGGGAACCCTTTAATTTTTCGGGATGAAAAGTATCCCATGTCCTACCTCGTAGTATGAACTCCCTTATCCCTCAGGAACCCTTTATACTTTCTGGATAAAAGTATCTTTAAATTTCACTTATCATATAAACTATAACTGTGCCAACTTGCATCAAAATCCGTCCAGTAGTTTCAGCGTGATACGTGTTCTTGTAAATACATTTCCACCCCTATTCCTACCCTTGAATTTTTCGGGATGAAAAGTATCCAATGTCCTTCCTACCTTGAAGTATGAACTCAAATCATACAAAGTTTCTTTTGAATTCATTGACTAGTTTCGGCGTGATGCTATGCCACGATACAGACATACATACAGACCGACAGACTGACAGAAAAATTGAACATTTTTCTTCAGTACCAAATATAAAACCCAAAAAAAAATACAAAATTTCTTTAATTTACAGAATTTGGACCCCTATCCAATAGGAATTCTTTATATTTTCGGGATAAAAATTATTCTTAATTTTCAATCATCATATAAACTATAACTTTGCCAAGTTGCATCAAAATCCGTCCAGTAGTTTCAGCGTGATACGTGTTCTTATAAAAATCTTTCAATCCCTTTCCTGCGGGAACCCCTTAACTTTTCGGGATGAAAAGTATCCTTTGTCCTACCTCGTAGTATGAACACATATTATGCCAAGTTTCATTTGAATTCATTCAGTGGTTTCGGCGTGATGCCTAGCTAAGATACAGACAGACAGACACACAGACAGATAAAAATGAATAAAAAAAAACAAATTCAAATTCAAATTCAAATTGTTTATTGCATTCCATAATGTACAAATAAGGTGGTAAACATAACTAATAAAGTAACAGATCATTATGGACCCTGTTGGGCACAGCAACCAGAAGAGAGCAGGAGTTACAAACTTACATTAGTTTCTTTACAAACCTACATTAGTTCAATTAAAATTAAAATAAATTTAGATTCCTACTTTAATTAAGTATATGTTTAATATTGTTTGTTATCTTTGAAGAAATCGTGCAAAGAATAATAACATTTTTTAATTAGAAAAAGTTTTAATTTAGCGACAAATACATTTTCTTTTTCAATTTCTTGTATGCTTTTAGGGATTTGGTTATAAATTTTAATCGACATAACATATGTGCTTGAGCTGTGCATTTTTAGTTTGGAGTTAGGAAGCGCTAATCTTTCCTTGTGCCTCAGATTAAATGGGCAAGTAGATATGTCTTTAAGTTTTGTAAAAAAGTGTGGGTACTTTTTTACAAATTTACAAAGTTCTAAGATGTATATCGAAGTAAATGTCAAAATTTTGTGCTCAATAAAGTATGGTCTGCAGCTATCAGTCGTAACAATATTCACCAAAATCCTAACGCATTTTTTTTGCAGCATAAAAAGATCGTCTATGTCTGTGCTATTTCCCCACAGTATAATGCCATACTGTAGCCAGGCATGAGCATAGGCATAGTATGCAGAAAGAGCTGTCGCAAGGTCTGTAGTTTTTTTCAATTCTCTTAAAGCATATGTAAAGCTACTAAGCTTTGATTTAACTCTTTGTATATGTGCTTTCCAATTAACATATGTATCTATGTCCAGTCCAAGTAATGTAAAAGAACTTACGCATTCTAAGTTATTGTTTTGGAAGTCGAAATTTATATCTAATTGTTTTCTTTGGTATGGTCGAAATTGCATAATTTTTGTTTTTGAAAAATTTATTTTTAAGTTATGGTCGTCAAGCCAGTTCAAAACTTTAATCAAAATACTATTTAACTCATTATTTAATTTAGCTAAATTGTCAGGACATGGTAGCAAAATTGAGATGTCATCAGCGAATAAGACACATAATTCATTTAACGTTTTTGGTAAGTAATTTATATATATATAATAAATAATAAACATCACTTCCTTGAGGAATTGAGCTATTCATATTTTTTTTATCAGATCGATATTTTTTTATAATGCCGCTTTGATAACCGCTTTGATAAACAGTTTTGGCTTCAGTATCAAATATAGAACGACCTTCAACAAAATTTACTAAATATCTTCAATGTACAGAATTGGACCCGTTACAGTTTTATTATATAGTATAGATAATCCCTGGAGGAATACCTTAATGTTTTGGAATGTTAATGAAGTAAAAATAAATGATAGACTCAGGCGTTGCTTTGCGGAAATCCATATTTAAAATATAAATAAATCTATGTAGCTTGCTCTGCCAAACTGTACATCAAGGTAAAGATAAATGGAAAAATAATAAAATAATGTATATAATCAACCCAGGAGATATATGGTTTAAAACTAACATGGTCACAAACCTAGAAAATGGTTATAAGCCCTCCTGGGTTGACTTTCTAACTAATAAATGAAACCCAACAATAAATAAAATAAAAACATACATAATTTTGACGCATACGCCCAAGTCAAAATTTTCCAAAATTTTTAATTAAAGTGCCCTACAATTTATAAATTTTCAATTAATCATGAAAAAGTTTGACTGGCAACAAAGTATGCCAGACGCAAAAAGGCTTTAAAATTTATGGCAACAAGAGTGGCTACATTCTTACGAAAGTTTAAATCCATAAAGGTTGAAACAATGATTTATTTGATATTTAACACTTTTAATCACATAAACTTACTTAATATTTGAAAAATTTGCAAAATATTTAAATGGACCCGATACCTTCCGAGTCGTGCGTCACAGTTTTTTTATGTTGCTATGAATCTGTTCGTTGGACTATGGCATTTTATAGTGCTGCTGCATGATTAAACTAGTGCCATAGTCCATAGAAAGAGCCTTTACACAACTCGTACACATCAATTTACAAATTTTAAAATATACAAATTTGGTAAAAATGCTTCTCCAGAAGCATGCTACAGGAAGACTTTAGGATTTCCAAACTGGCAACTGGAGAAGCGCGCCAGACTTTAGCGGTGAGTGTGTATAACCAATGTTGTACTCAGACGAACGTCGCAATTAGCACACTTGATTATCGCCATTTTTGCGCTGCTGACGCTGATAGCAATAGTTTGGAAGTAGTGAGCGTCCATGGAAAATGTTAATGTATTTGTACTAATGGACGCTACTAATGCACTTATCTCTATGTATACATATCTATGTATACTTATCTCTATGTATGTATACATAGAGATAAGTGCATTATCTGTTTTTTTTTATATATTTTAACTTTAGGTATAGTTTACAATTAGTTTTGTTTTTTTTTAGTTTATAATCTAATAATTTAGTTCAAGTGTATTGCGTTAACAATAAATTACGTTGTAAAATTACCAACGTTAGACAGTATTAATTTTAAACAACAAGGTAATCATAATTTCATTGTTTCTATATAAATACAAGACCATAATGTTCATCAATCACAATTAGGTATCGATAACTAAACAAGGTTTTATAATATTTCTTAGATAACAATAAATTCATTAAAATGTATTGTCAGGGTTTCTATGACTACAGAAGCTCTTGAGGATTTTTAATTAATTAAGTCAATATAAATATATAAACAAGGTATAACAAGGTTTGATAAATTCATTACACATTAGTCACTTTTATATACAATCAATGTTGTCATGGTTTCTGTGGAAATATGCCTTGAGGAAGTAATTGCTTAGTAATGTTAATTAATTATAAATAGTTCTAGAACATTCATTGCGTCATAGTAATTTTAGAATCAATATTAATCAAGGTTTTTGTGTAATTGGGATAGTTTTTTTTTTTAACTGTCTGCATTCTGTACCTACCTAAAAACGAATTTGTAACGCAAGCTTTGTTGGGAACTATTTCTTATTTTGAACCCATACAACATAGAACATTTTATAACTGTACTTTGCAAATTTCTGCACAAAGTTAATGATAATACTATATTTAATAAATTTCCTGATTATAGTCGACTAGATGATGCCCGCGGCTTTGCACGCGTGATCATTTTAATATATAGCTTATGAAACTCACAAATAACGTGGTTTTCTATCGGTAAAAGAATTTTCAAAATCGTTTCTGTAGGTCCAGAGATTACCCCCTACAACCTAACAAACTCACAAACTTTAATAATTGTTGTCTGATCATTCAATTTGTATGTGTTGCGTGTAATCACGATGAGGTCTTTCGTCACTTTTGAAATAGCTCAACAATAATTAAAAAAATATATTTTAGATTGGCAACGTAAAATACAAAATAAGTACTTAAACTTTAAAAAGTGTATATGTGAATCATACATAGAGATTAAATCTTTTTCAACCAAAGATAATAAAAATACCTTAAAAAACTGTGTATTTTTTTCTTACGAACAAACCTGACAGTGCTATACGAAAAATACACTAGCCTTCAAAACTTTGTACCACAGTTTTAATATTAAAAGATTTTTAAAATTGTGTGGCTCCTATTCATCAGATTGAAATATCAAATAAACCTATTTTTAAGTCAAAACCTAAACCATCCAACAGTGAAAATTACATCGTTATCGGTTCAGTGGTTTTAAAGTGATGCGCGAACAGACAGACATTTATAGTACTAAATTATCGTATCCTGCAAGCAGTTTATTTTTCCTTTTTATATTATTACATATATTATTATTCTTAGAACGTACTTAACCAGAAGTCCCATAACGTAGCTATCGTAACATCGCAAAGTGAGCAAATGCGGGAAGGCTTTTTTTTACGGATTCGAGATTACATGATTAAAATAAAATATCATCAGGAAGATTTAAAAATAATGCCAGTCAAGTTCGGAATTGACACGCATAGACATAGGGTTCCGAAACCAAGGGCCTAAGCTACTAAGCTTTGCAATCGGATCGGTCCAGTAGTTTTATTGATGTATTGCCAACAAAGTTGGTTTAAGTTCGTCTGTAATATCTGACTAGTTGATTCTAGATATCCGTGTGCCTGTGATAATTTTGATTGTTCGCATTAGTACAAACGCACTACGCAGTAATGTTTTTTTTTTGAAAGTCTTATAAATGCAAAATGTTACATTAAAATACTTATTCAACGAGATCCCATCGATGAGGCACACAAAAGCTTTTTTCAGTTTCTCTTTTCATATAGGGGATTAAAAAAACCTAAATTTATTTTACACCTTTGTAGCGATAATACATGTGCCAATTTTATATTGTAGTGTTATTAATGTGTGAAAAAATGGCTATGATATACAAACAGATGGACAGACAAAAACGACGCAACTATAAGGGTTCCACCCTTATTCGATGGAATCCTGTGCAGCCAGCAAAAGCAACACAAGATTACCAAAAATTAACGATAAGCAGAGCAAAAAGTTTTATTTAACTCAAACGTAAGGTAAAATGATTTTAAAACATATGACCGGTAAGATATATCGGTTATAGTGAAATTTCTTGTCTATTATGATTGTTACTATGCCAAAGACGAATACTATAATAATAATAATAAAGCTTTATTTAATTCCATGCAAAAATCATTACAATAAATACAATATAATTATAAAAATAAAATAAAAAATTGCTATTTTTAATTTTGTATGGACCCCTTTAGGGTAAAAGCCTCGTCCAAGGAATTCCACTTTTTCCTGTCTTTTGCAGTCTCCAGCCAACTTCGACCCGCCACCTCCGCTATTTCGTCTGCCCATCTTGCGCAAGGCCGACCTCTCACTCTGGAGCCTTGCGGTCCCAACCATTTTATTATTCGTTGTGTCCTTCTGTCGTCGGTGTACCTGGTCACGTGCCCTGCCCATTTCCACTTTCTTTGAAGGGAGAAAGTAAGTGCATCTGTTATTTTTGTTTTCTTGCGGATGTCTGCGTTTCTCACTTTGTCTTTTATTTTTAAACCTAGGCAACTTCTCTCCATTCTTCTTTGAGTAGTTTGGATTTTGTTTTTAGTTTTTAGATCGAACGTCCAGGTTTGGCAACCGTAGGTGAGGCATGGTAGAATTTCAGAGTCCATAACTATCTTCTTGGCAGGCAACGGAAGCTGCGATTTGAATATATCTTTATGAGCCCAGTACTTTTTCCAGGTGATCGCTACTCTTCTATTTACTTCTTCAACACCTCTTGCTTTGCTAAAAGAGATCTGTTTACCTAGGTAGACGTATTTTTCTACGAACTCGATAGGGATATTATTTACCGAGATGGGAGTCGTGCGGTGGTTAGTCATGGCTTTCGTTTTATCAAAGTTCATTTCTAATCCTACTCTTGTACCAGCTTGGCATAGGTCGTTTATCATATTTTCCAGTTTTTGTGCAGATTCCGAGAACAGAATGATGTCATCGGCGAACCTGAGATGGCTCAAAAAATTCCCGTTTAAGCTGATACCCTGCGTAGACCATGGTAAGTTTTTCATAATATATTGTGAGACCGCTATGAATATCTTTAGAGAGATTGGGTCACCTTGTCTTGTACCCCTCTTTAAATAGATTTTTTCCCCAACTCTATCTAGTTTGACTCTACTTGTACTATTGGCATAGATGTTTTTGAGGATATTTATGTATTTTTCTTTTACATTTGTGATCTCAATGCTTCCCAGATGCTGACATGTGATAAAGAATCAAAGGCTTTT
Source organism: Alsophila aescularia (assembly GCA_946251855.1). Lineage (NCBI taxonomy): Eukaryota > Metazoa > Arthropoda > Insecta > Lepidoptera > Geometridae > Alsophila > Alsophila aescularia. Next base: position 20,990,204 of record OX276382.1, on the reverse strand, counting down.
TATAATCTATAAAAGCTACATATAAGGGTCTGCGAAATTCCAGATATTTCTCAATCACCTGGTCGACTACTAAATGAATATGATCCGCTGTGCTGAAACCGCTTCCGAAACCGGCTTGTTCTATCGGTTGGTGTACGTCTATGTCTGGGGATATTCTGTCTAGTAAGCAGGAGGCAAATAATTTGTAAAAGCAAGGCATGAGGCTTATTGGGCGGTAATTCCCCATGTCAGCCGGATCACCTTTTTTATAGAGTAAGATAATTTCAGATTCGGTCCATACGGGCGGCATATCTTCTTCATCTAATATTTTGTTAAATAGAAGAGTAATTGGAGTCAGTAGCAGAGTCCTTGCCGACTTGATGTGCTTTTTTGTAATACCGTCTGGTCCTGGACTCTTCTCTGATTTGAGCTTCATAATTTGTTTTAGTATTTCAGGCTCTGTGAACACCGGAGTAGGTGATGTTTCCATACATTGGTTTTCGGCACTCATTTGCTTTAGTGAGTCTGGCTGGCTGTACAGTTTTACGTAAAACTCCGTAGCTGCATTTATGACCTCCATTCGGGACTTGCTTTTGGTAGAGCCGGGCTGTAGGGATGGAATCCATGTCTTTGTTCTATTCAGTTCTTTGTAAGCTTTTTTGGCTGATCTAGATTTTTCGAGGTGCCCTTGTATAGTATTTATTCTGTAGGAATCGTAGCAGCATCTTCTTATTTCTTTATTGGTAATTTTGTAGAGAACTTTTAGCTATTCTTTCTCAGTTTTGTTTAATTTATGCTTATTTTGTAGTTTTTTCCTTTATTTCATGAGCTCTAGCGCCTCTTCTGATAAAATATAGCGTTTTACTGTCCCTGTAATGTTTTTTAAGCTTTCTAATATAGATTTCATGTTTTTTTGGCAATATTCTTCAGCTTTATAATTTTTTTGTGTAGTTATAAGTTCAGGTATATAACAATGTAGGTTTTCAAGGTAAACTTCTTGCTCTTTCAGCGTTTTCAGCTTTCTTGGTGTATTTGAAAAGTTACACGCCTACTTTTTCTCATTGGTTTCAGGTGGATTGTAGCTCTCAGCAATCTGTGGTCCGATCCAAATGGGAATGATGTTATTACTTTGTAGTTAGAAAACAAGTGGGGTTTTGTAGTCAAAAAACGAGATTGATTATTATATAATCAATCTCGTTTTTTGTATTTTTGTCTGGAGAGATCCATGTCCATCTGTTCTTTGGTTTTGACTTGAACATTGTATTCACAATTTTTAGGTTGTACTCATGTGCATATTGAATAAGTCTCACTCCGCGTGTACTCCTACGCCCGTAGCCATATTTTACGGTAACTGAATGTTCATGTTCCTTGGGTATTCCTATTTGTGCATTAAAATCTCCCATAGATATAATATATTTCGTGGAAATAGAGTCGTGAGCTTTCGCCAAGTCTACGTAGAAATTATCAATTTCCTCTTGAGCTTTCAGTGGGCGCATACGCCTGAATTATTGCGAAGGGTGTATTTTATAATTCAATTTCTAGTACACAAATTCTTTCTGAAATTCCTGTGAATGTTTTAATGTTTTCTTTATGTTTCTTCTTGATTAGGAAACCCACGCCGTATAGGCCTTTGGTTTGATCTATGTAGTACATAATGTGATCATCGTCTTCGATGATTTTCTCTCCTAATCGGCGGACTTCACACAATCCCAATATGTCGTGGTTAGTGTTTTGTAGCGCTGCCTTCAGCTCGATAAATTTAGGTTCTGAAGAGGTACAAATATTGAAAATGCCTTTGTTTTCCTTTGGAGGATTTTGGTCGAATTCTCCCGCGGTGACCGGCTGAACTGGGAGATGAGGAGGGAGAAGAGGGACCAACTGTGATTGCTATACTAAGTTGTGCTGTGGTGTCTTCGCTTGTGATGTATCTGTCTGATTGAAGATTAATTTTGGTTTATGTAATATGTAGTCTTTCATGTTGGTAACTTTATTTCTCTTCAGTGGCTGTTTATTCTCATGTTGAACGTTTTGGCCACTAGTGTGCGATGTCTCCGGAGATTCAGACAGGTTTCTCTTATTTATCTGGTTGCGAGGGATGCGTTTGTTGTTACTCAATACTATAAGTTTGTCGTATTTTATAAAAGCAGTATTGCCTGCCTCCTTTTCAATCTGCAGTTGAGCTTGGAGTTCCTTGCGTTTGTTTAAGACATCTATTGGGTAGTCTTCCTTTATATAGTATGGAGTATTTTGTAGACAAGACTTGTTTTTCTGAACGTTTATTTTAAAACTCATCGTAGTGAATGATATTACAACCGGTCTGATTTTTTCGCCTTTCTTCCCCATTCTTCTGACAGCTTCAATGTTGTTTCTGTCACATGGAAGTTTGAAGTAAGATTTTACAATGTTGATTATTATATCTACTAGCTCGTGATAGGATTTTTCGCACTCTTCTACTCCGAACATGACTAAGTTTTTGCGTCTGATATTTCTTTCTAGGTTATTTATTTTTGTGTTTTGTTCCTCAATTTTTTTCTCTAAAAGTTCGTTTTTCAATTCTAGACCAATAAATGTCTCATTCATGTTGCTGATTATTGTGTTTTTTATATCTTCCTTCATCTCTAAAATATCTTGTTTTTGTTGTTTCATATCTTTCTGCATTCCTATTAACATTTGTTTTAATTCTTCCATTGTGTATTGGACTAGAGATGAGACACCTAGTGACCTCTATGAAAAGTATTAGCGCGTTGTACACTATTCGATTGACATATATTCTAGCTTAGTAGATCAGGCTTTCGTTAAATATGGTGGTAAGCGATGTCGTCATATGACGCTAGATGGCAGCAGCGATGACAGCAGCGATGATGAGCTGCAGCTTTTGCGGTAGGTTGCCATTTAATGCAGTAAACGTTGTATTATGTTTCCGCTAGATGGTGCTAGTATCGGCCAGGATAAATTACTCTTCATTGGAAAGTTGCGAAGAATGACAATAGATGTCGTTTCTGGTGATATGTTTGATTTACTACGTAGTCATTAATTTGCACTTTTGAGGTTATGGATATTTCTGCTTTGAATATAGGCATATATTCTTGTTTTGTACACTATCTGGCCATATTAATCATTCACGATAGAGATAGAGCGATGGTGGCCTAACGGTTCTATAGTGCAATTTAGAATCCAACGATACCGAGTTCAAAACCTAGGCTCCGCACAAATGACTTTTCTGAGTTATGTGCGGTTTTCCATCGCTCCGTGCTTCGGAGCACGTTAAGCTGTCGGTCCCGGCTGTTATTGATTAATAGCAGTCGTTAAGCCATGTCAGAGGCCCTCGGGCGGCTTGACAAACTCGGACACCAGAGGCCAGCACTACCTCATACGACAAACAAACAAACAATCATTCACAACAATAGTGTGTTTCAGACTAAATATTCACTCCTTAACGGTTTATGTGTCCCTTTTGATACATCATATTTTGCGCTATTTACACTGTTTTTTCTGATTAATCACTATGGACTTTATATTAACCAAGGACATTAAGGCACTATTGATATAAATTTGCACTTTTTACACTTATTTATACACTTGGTCATTTAAAAACATAATGGAAATACGAGTACGATGTCAACAGTGGCACTGCAGCGCCCTCTCCCCTCAGACGAATACTACGCCTCATACAATACAATTGCTTTATTATAAGTATAGGTACATAGTGTCCGATACGAGGCGCTATACATGTATTGCGATTTATGCACTAGTGCGGACGACTCTTTTTTTTATTATCATCATCATCATCATCATCATTTTAGCCTTTAGCAGTCCACTGCTTAACATAGGCCTCTCCCAAAGAGCGCCACGACGATTAGAGGTCTTGTACCGCCTCCATCCATCGACTCCCTGCGATGGCTACAATGTCGTCCGTCCATCGTCGTCAATGTCGGACGACATTGTACACTTCTCCCTACACTTCGCTTGCTTCTTCGTGGTCGCCATTCCAGAAACTTTATTCTGCAGCGGTTGTCGGCTCTGCGTACTATAAGGCCTGCCCATAGTCAAATCAACTTGAAAATTCTGAGAGCTATGTCGATAACCTTGGTTCACCTACCCTCACTTCCCCAAACCTTCCCGCCCACATCCACACACACACATGCACATGCAGTGCAATTTTGCGATCGTGATTGAATCGGAATGGTGATCGAGAGTAAGCCAGCAGGTTGGTTGATTTGATTGAAGTTTGTGTTAAAATAATAAAATGATGATGCACTCTCTAAAAACAAATATTATGTTTACACATTTTATAAATGTAATAGGTATGTATTTTAATCAGAGCACGAATACGTTTTTGGAGAACATGGCTTTTCTTGGGATACAGAATGATCAAAAGGTTTGCCACACACAAGGTCTGCATCTGAGGAAGGAAATTGGACCAAAAGTTTGCAAAAAAATACTCTTGTATCCCGCACGGGCTAACGCACTCGTTAAAATAAAATACCACCTTTTGGAAACCATTCTGAAGTGAATTTAACGCACAGCTCTTCTGACATACGGCAGACATACCCAGCCTTGTCCCATTTAGTTTAACGCCCAATATACAGCGCTCCATAGCTCGCTGGCAAACTCCGAGTGTGGGCATTCACTAAACCGATTCTGAGCGCCGTATGTGAGGATGGAGGATAGCGATTGGAGATAATGCATATATTATGTCCATGCCGTTACGTTTCAGGCTCTGAAAGGTTGCCCTTCATTATTTTTTTCATAGTTCATCCCTCCTTCTTCTTAGTTAAGGGACACTTAGATTTTGACTCAATTTAACAGCAGTTATTTTTATTTTGGCTATTATTATGCAAGTTACTATAAATAATAGTTAATCCAAATTACGGGTCGTTACAAATTTGCAGCATAGTTTTTTATATAAATTATTAAGAATTAAATAAATAATATTCTAAAAATTACGTATGTTATTTACGTACACTGAAGCTGTGCAAATTTTGTAAAACATGTCTAATTTATAAACCAATAATTGGTGGCTCTCATTTTGTTTAGAAAAGTATAACGGCATGTCTTCAATGTCTAGGTAGATACCTATATTGAATTCACTCATCTGTCTACCTTCAGCATCTTCATCATCATCAGCCTATACATGTCCACTGCTGAACGTAGGCCTCTCCTAATGCACGCCATTGAGTTGGTCATGAGCTTCCCTGATCCACTCTCTTCCGGCCATCATTCGCAATTGTCACTCCACCTGGCCACAGAGCGTCCTACACTATGTTTGCCTAAACGTGTTATCTAACGTGGTCTAAAGTGGTCGAGTTCTCGTCTACCCCAACGGTTATTGGTTATTCGAGAAATGTGACCTTGCTTGACCTTATCCTTTGAGCTATGTCAGTTACCTTGGTTCTCCAGCGGATATATTCATAACAAACCTTGTCCTTTTTGGCATCTTTGTACTCGGAAACGTTGACTGTGGTAAAAACCCGACTCCTCGCCAATGTCATCTAGCTGGGGGCTTGGTTGGCAACCATGTGGAAGAGGTTTTAATCAAAAACAGCCGGGATCGACAGCTTAACGTGCAGCTTAACGTCCATTTTGCTGCTGCTTCTTTCGCAGATACAAGCAAAAGTGCTCCACACCGTGATTGAGTCGCATTTTTCATCTGTATTGGAGTATTTATAATAGGACAATAAAGACTGCAAAGCGAAAGCTACAGATACAATCAACAATGAACTTCACTGGCAACCAGTCACTGGTACTCGTCCAGTCACCGTCTGGGCAAAACAATACCGTGCGTGTTCGGCCCATATTAGTAGATTTTGCAGATCACCAAGGACGCGACGCCACTTTAGTTTAGCTCAGCCTGGTGACATTTTGCGTACATTTTTATTTATTATTATTTTTGTCAGGGAGGGGGAAATCCTCATGGATACCGCGGACGGTTATGTCGGACTCGGCCTTGCGGCGACCTGCCGACTAAAACCCCCTCCCTGGTTGCATCCTCCTCCAACATGATCGGAGCCTGTGCTTACTGATGTTCCTTTCATACTTGTTGTGACGTTTTTATCTCATTAGCTTTCTATTCTGTATTTCTATGCTGATTAAACATATAACTCATTATATATATTCAGCATATTTACTAAATTTATTTGTTCCTTTTTATTACTTGTTTTGCTATTTTTTCACAATATTGTATGAATTTACTTCTTGTTTCATTGTTCATCATTAGTGTCCATACATTTTGAATGACTGTTCTATATTATGTCGTTCGAGGCCATAAACAGGACATTCAAACAAAATGTGGGGAACCGATTCCTTTATGCCCGGTTCGCAGATGCACGATGGGTCCTCTTTGCATTTGAATCTGTTCAAGTACTCCGAGAACCCACCGTGCTCCGTCATAGCCTGGGTCATAATGCTAGATATTGGGAGCTTTTTAATAATTTTGTAGGCCGGAACAGCATCTGGTAAGAAGATTTTTGTTACGGCAGCTGTTTCGCCTTCCCTGTATCTCCGGTCCCATTCGCCAAGCGACTCCATGCGGATCTGTCGTTTGATGAATGAGACCGGACACAGGTAATAATCTGGTTTTCTTTTTGATTTCAATGCTGATTCTTTCGCCAGCTGGTCTGCCCGTTCGTTATCACTTAAATATGTATGAGCCTTTATCCAAAATAAAGTCACAGTTTTATTTTGGTGTTTACTGTCTCTTGGATTATCCCGAGTCTCCGTAGCTAAAGGGTGAGTTGTGCTCTGGTTCATAATGGTCTCCAGTGCAGACCTGGAGTCGCTATATATTCCAAAGCTCAACTCTGTACGCTTTAGGATCTCCCTTGTCGCTTTGCATATGGCCAGGAGTTCAGCCTGATAGACCGTGAAGTACGAGGCTAGTTTCAATTTGAGTGCTTTTACTCCGAATAATTGGGCCAGTTTCTCATGAAACTGACTCCAATTTGCTTTTTTGGAATTGAATACCCTGGTGGTTGACTTGATGTCTATGCCTTTCGTGTAATGACCATAGCTTTGGTCTTTTGCGGTGCAAACTTTATTTTGTTTATGACGCCCCACCACTGAACGTGGGCGAGAGCGGCATTGGCCTGTCTCTGCACATTCAAAGCAGTGTCACCATCGAAGAGAAGGACGACGTCGCGCGCAAAAGCTTGGCAATGATGGCCCTGTTCCTCCAACTGCTTAAGAAGGGGGTCCAAAAGGAGGTTCCACAATATCGGCCCCCCAATTGAACCTTGAACACAGCCCTTATTGGTGTCTCTCATATGTTCTTGGCCTGCGTATCTTACTTTTACCTTTCGGTCTGTGAGGTAACTATCCACCACTCTCCTGATGTTAACAGGACACTTTTCCTCAGCCAATCTGGTTCTTATTGCTGGCCACCAAGCGCTATCGAAGGCTCGAGGGAGCCTTCGATAGCGCTTGGTGGCCAGCAATGTCAAGCGAAACCATCGTCACTAGTTTTTTCCTATCTAGTTTTTCACGTACGTGACTTATTAAGTCATAGAGGGAGTCTTCGGTGCTCTTTTGGGGCATAAAACCATATTGGCGAGTACTCATCCTGGGGAGTAAGTGCCATTTCAGCCGACCGACCACCAATTTTTCGAAAACTTTGCCCATGACTGGCAACAATCCGATAGGCCTATAGGATTTTGGGTGCCAAAAACCTCCCGGTTCTGGTTTCTGAGGGCTCTGACAACTTCCACGTCGTCGTGTACTTCCAGTACGTCCTTCAAAATCAGAAGCGGGTTTCTATTTTTGACCTCCTCGACGATGAGTAAAAACTTCTGAATTTTGCATACATTGCAGGTAGACACAATACGAAGCAGATTGCGTAAAATTTCCAAACAACGATCTGTTACACTGCGCATATTACTGACCTAAGGGATAACCCCCAATAACCATTTAATACACTGTCAGCAATATGCAAAGGTATATAATCCGCGATCTATAGTATTCGAGACTTTTTTCCTTAATCGCTCTCTGATGCCACCTGACTACGGACCCGGTCTTAGGCCTGCCTGTCAGCTTGGACTAAGCACAGTCAGGTGGAACCTCTGCCCAAACAGACAGAAGTTCAGCAACAATTAAATTATCATAATTGTTGTGTTAGCTGTTAAGACTTATTGAAGAAAAATAAAAATAAATGTTAGTGTGTGCCCGTTTTTTTTTTAAGACAAACTAATAATACTCGTAGACCCACACAACAGATCGCAAGTGTATTTCGACAATCGAAGTATTCGTTCAACAGGCAAAACATAGTCTAGTTTTTTTTTTAAAACATCTATATAATGGAAGAGAGGTTGTGTGCTGCGCTGGAGGCTGCAGAAAAGGTGGCCTTGGACCCTCCGCCGACCCGTTGATAAAGTAAAGCGTCCTTAGGTAGGATATCCTAATATACAAACATGTTCCCTATGTCTTTATAACATTCAAATAATAAACTTTTTATTTTTACACTACGCGCTTACTGCGTATGCGCACGCGCTACAAGCAGGTGGATAATACACCAATATATACAAATCTTTGTGCGTTGACCAAAGTAAGCACCAAAAACACTTTGTGCTGGCATGTTCTTAACTTTTCCTTTCGTTTGATTAAATTAGGAATATTATTATATGTATTATTATGCACAGCCTGCAGCTTTGCCCACGTGGTCGTTTTGTTTTAGAGAAACGTATCATAATTCTAGGAACAAAACTACCTAACCAGTACAAAATATCAAAATCATCATAATTAGTTTAGCCATTAAATAGTTTTTTATCGATTGATCGGCTTTTTCTCATCACGTGACACAAAACACCAGATTTTAAATATCATCCAAAAGCGGAAACCACTTTTCAATTAGTTCAGTATTTTTAAGTAATGGAGTACAAACAGACAGACACTATTACAAAAACTTGTTCAGGGGCTTATTTTATGTATATATGAAACAAATTCAATTCATTAAAAAATCAATTACCTAATTATACGGAGTAAATAATGGAGTTTTGAACGTTCATATACCTAAGTCTATTACACTTCACAAATTGGTGCTGCCCCACAGGCATCATTCATTACTTTGGTTTTGATATTGAACAAAAATGAATCTTTTCTTGCAACATAAAAATAAATCTTCAAAAATCATGTCATTTTTTTACAAAATATTGCACTTTGTTATCGGGTTGGATCTCGGCTTCTTCAACTATAAATCTTTTAAAATTAAATGTGTTGCAAAATCTTTTTGTTTGCTTCAATGTTTATTATTAAGTTTTGTGTATATATATGGCAACTATAATCAATTCGAGTTGTTTTTTACTTTTTGGTTTAGTATATATCTTTTTCAATATATGATTAGTATTATAATTTTTATTTTCATTCGAACAGATGTAACTGTGTTTAAATTTCAGCAGATCATGCATCAAATTGATGTCAAATTAAGAGCTTATAAGGCAGGGCCTTTCATAGAAAGAAGGATAATGTTATCGTTATTTTTAATTTATTCATATAGAATATTAGTATCTATTACTCACTGTATTGTCAATCGTATCTGCCCAGAACCTTTATGGACTGGCGCTACTAACTTTTTAATTATCTTATCTCACGATGCAATTATCTTAATTTATGGTGACATATTTTATTCATTGTATTATCGAATAAGAATTTATGTTTCACAATTAACGACTATCAAAAATCAATTGTTGCCTTCATATCATCATCAATATAAACTGATTGCAGAAATAGCTGAAAAATTTAAGAATGCTTATGATTATGTGGTAAGTGTTTTTTTTTTATTTACCCCTAAACTCGAAAAAAGAGGGGTGTTATAAGTTTAGGGTGTGACGAAATAAAAAAATGGATATTGAATGTCATTCAAGTTATTTATTTGTAGGTAACTTAGTAACAAAGCTTTATTAGCATTAAAATATCTAAAAACATTTAAAATGTAGCCAAAATGATAAATAAGGTATTTTTATATTTGTTTGATAATGTTTACGTTACTCGTAATGTAACATAATTTTTATTAAAACACAATCTCATAAATTGTAAAAATTACTAATGAAACTTCCTCGATCTTTTCAAAAAGGTATAAACTTCTATATTTTTGCGAGAACAACATAAACAAATTTAATTGTGAATAATATGGGCCAACCGGATTTTTTATTGATTTGATGCTTGCCGATGACGGCAAGCTCCCTGATTGGTCGCTACTTTTCAATACAGGTCTGTTAAGAATGATGTGGGCTTAGTTGCTTAGTTAATTTAGACTATACACCACGCTAGCACGTATTGTTTGATATCTTGCTACTTCTTACTCTTCTTCATCATCATCATCATCAACAGCCCGTGTCAGTCCACTGCTGGACATAGGCCTCTCTCAAAGTACACCACTGAGCCCTATCTTCGGCTTCTCTCTTCCTACCGCTGCCAGCCACTTTGCGTATATCGACGCTCCACCTAGCCAGAGGACGCCCTACACTACGCTTACCGAGTCGCGGTCTCAACTCAAGAACATGTCTACCCCAATGGTTATCAGTTCTTTGACAGATATGACCAATCCACTGCCACTTCAGCTCACTAGTCCTAAGGGCTATGTCGACAACTTTGGTTCTCTGTCGGATCACCTCATTCCGGATACGATCTTTCAGAGAAACTCCGAGTATAGCCCTTTCCATAGCCCGCTGAGCGTCCTTAAATTCGTGGACTAGTCGTATCGTGAGTGTCCACGACTCGGCTCAGTGTGTCATAACAGATAGGACACACAACTTGAAGACTTCAAACTTTGCGGTATTGGCGACGAGAAGACTCGACGAAGTTTCGTAAATGCTGCCCAGCCCAGCTGTATTCTTCTGCGGGTCTCTCTCTCAAATTGTTTTACCTAGTTGCAAAGTTTGCCCCAGATAAACATACTCCTGAACAACCTCAAGAGCAGTTCCGTTAACAGCAAAAGTTGGATTGTTTTTTGGTTCCGGAATAAAGTGTTCGTTGAACATAACCTTTGTTTTGTCCAAGTTCATCTGGAGACCAATGCGTTGAGACAAATCAGCTAGGCTGAATTAAAAAGAAAAACAGTTTGGCTTCAGTATCGAATATAGAGAACCATCCAAATAATATTTTTTATTACTTAAATATTAACATAACTTTGGACCCATATCCCGCAGAAACCCTTTATTTTTTCGAGATAAAACGTGTCCTCAATTTTAACTCATCATATAACTTAAGACAGTGCCAAGTTGCATCAAAACCCGTCCATTACTTTCAGCGTGGTACGTGTTCTTTTAAATAAATTTCAACCCCTAAGTAATAACCCGTAAATTTTTCGATATGTCCTACCTCGTAGTACGAACTCAAATCATACCAAGTTTCTTTTGAATTCATCCAGTAGTTCCGGCGGCGTGATGCGCGGCTAAGATACAGACTGACAGACATATAGACAAAAATGAAAAAACATACAGTTTAGGCATCATAATAGAACACGGAGTAACTTCCAAAAAAAAACACTATATCTTTAATGTACAGAATTTGGACCCATATCCCACAGGAACCCTTTATTTTTTCGGAACAAAATGTATCCATAATTTTCACCTATCTTATAAACTATGTCTGTGCCAAGTTGCATCAACATCCGTCCAATAGTTTCAGCGTGCTTAGTGTTCTTTTAAATAATTTTCCACTTCTATCCTGCAGGAACACTTATTTTTTTCGGGATGAAAAGTATCCAATGTCCTACCTCGAAGTGTGAACTCAAATCATACCAAATTTCATTTGAATTCATTAAGTATTTTCGGCGTGGTGCGCTGCCAAGGTATAGACAGACAGATGGACAGACAGACAGAAAGACAAAAATTAAAAAAATACAGTGTTGGCTTTAGTGTTGAATATAAAATGGCCTACAAAAAAATTACATAATATTTTCAATTTACAGAATTTTGGACATTATCCCGAAGCAACACTTTATTTTTCGGGATAAAAAGTATCTTCAATTTTTACCCATTATATACACTATGACTGTGCCAAATTTCAACAAAATCTGTCAAGTAGTTTCAGAGTGATACGTGTTCTTTTAAATAACTTTCAACGCCTATCCTGCAGGAACCCTTCAATTTTTCGGGATGAATAGTATCCTATGTCCTACCTCGTAGTATGAACTCAAATCATACCAAGTTTAATTTAAATTCATTCAGTAGTTTTGGCGTGATGCCTAGCCAAGATACAGACAGACAGACAGACAGACAGACAGACAGACAGACAAATTTAAAAAAAAATACAGTTTTGGCTTCAGTATCGAATCTAGAGTAAGGTTCAAAAAAATATTTCAAAATATCTTCAATGTTCTGTACATTGGACCCGTCACAGTTTTATTATAAGTATAGAATAGATTATGCTTTGCTACTAAGTTACCTACAAATAAAACAACACTTATATAACATTCAATTTGGCATTTCTTTTTTATTTTGTTACAAATGCCCAAAACTGGGTAATTTTCGAAAAATTGCTAATAATAAAAACTCTAATATCTAAATAAATATTATTAACTTTCGGCCATACATCAATTTGTTGCATATTAGCACTCTACCACATCCTGCAGGGAACTCGACGAGTTACCAGTAACCCTGTATAATGGGGAGGGGTTGGGATCGTAGCTCCCAAATGAATGGACTGATTTTAATGCGGTTTTTTACGTCTGAAAGCTAAAGTTATCGAGATGTTTCTTAACTATAACGGGGCTCGAGGTCAAGTTACTTTTTAATTTGTGCTTATACTTTAACAGGTTTCAAATGAGCATCGTCAATCTAGTTATTCTTTGGTCTTTGTTAATGAAGTTGTTTGTGTGTATTACAATTTAAATAATGTTTATTTTTATTTTATGTGTTACAGTATTTGACAGCACTTCTATGCAACGTACCTCTACTGATGCTTGCAATCTATCATTCAATCTGGGTATTGAAAATTTATAATTTGTCGGTAAATATACATTTCACATTTTGGATACCTAAATAAATATCACAATATCTTATTTGCGTACCTACTGGGCCGAGATTTTAATAATTTAAATACGTTTGACAATGGTGATGAGGGTTTTTTCAGGTTTGGATGTTGCCACTAACTCCACAAAATTTGAGTATGATTGCTACTCTTTCAGTAACTATGGCACCTGCTTTTTACGCCAGCAAAATTTCAGCAGAGGTTGAAAAAGTAAAAGTAATATTACATGATAAACTGCTTCTAGAAAATGGTGAGCATGTATGCTGTTTAACAAAATGATTTTGAACAATCAATAGCCAGATCATAAAAAAATGCTAACAAGAATCTAAGGAAATCTGTAACAATTTTATTAGCATACAACTGTTTTGTTTCAACATAAACTGCGAATTGGAAGTAAAATAAATTGAGGTCTTAATTAAATTATATTTTTTAAATAATTCTCAATCAGTGCAAACAAATGTTCCATACATTTTCAGATGAGCTAAAAAGCCGTGAAATAGTGAGATTTATCAACTACGTGGAAGCTCGTCCTCTAAAATTTACTGTATTATGTGAAATGATCCCGCTCGACGCAAACCTTCTCAGCATAGTGCTTGACTTTTGTATCACCTACCTTATTGTTATCATTCAGTTTTCACATCTGGTATAAAACATTTTCTTAATTGTCACAATAGTGTTTATACTAAAAACTTTGCATTATGTAATTCTTTTCATTAATTTTTAAGATGTTAAAAAGTTAGAAAGTTACTTTAATATTTTTATTTTATTTCAAATCACTAAAATATATTTTTCTTACATAATGTGTTTGATTTATTTTGTGAATAAACCGCTGTTAATTATTGTACATTATGATTGTACTATTTAATTATCTATAGTTCTATACTAATATTATAAAGAGACAAGATTTGAATCTTTTGGCTATGTTTTCTATATGTAATGGATAAACTCAAAAAATACTCAACCGATTTAGAATATTATTTTTCCTATGTAAGAAAAGCTACATTATCCGCGGGTAACAAAGGCTGTACTTTACTCAAAAAAAGTAGAAATTTCTACGAAAATTGTAATAATGTAACCCAAGGTATAAAAATATGCTTATAAAAATGACAATTACTCACGGTGAAATACCATGTTGCCGTGGAAACGAAATATTAACAAGTATGTCAAAAAGATAACTATTGTAATTGTCACAATAACCTTTTCTTGTTCAAATTAGTCGCCTAGAATACGTTCAATCGTGTATAATCAATCATTAGTTAGTACTATTTGGAAGAACAAAATTAATGTCTACTTCAATCATCATAACTACAAAACATCATGTTATCATGTTACTCTATAATTTAAACCATATTTAAAAAAATACTCGTATGCTTTCACTTATCATCTTAGATCTCGCATAGTTGGAAATAAAAAATGAAAGAATTCTTAAATAATTACCCAAGTGTTTGTGTGAGTTTTCCAATGCGCCAATACTCTGGTGATGATACGCCGTCGACTGTAATTTATTTATATGTAAAAGTGTACATACCTCCTTCATTGTAGCTGATAAAAATTCGGAGCCCATATATGTGGCAATAGATCCTGGAATTCCATATCTGAGAATAAAATTATTAACAAGATTTCTAGCTACCTCACTTGTGTTTTTGGATAATGTAGGATTTGCTTCAATGTACTTAGTCAGTTCACATTGGATGGTCAATATATAACTATAATTATTGTAATCTCTGTCCAGAGGACCTACCAAGTCCATATAAATTTTCTCAAAGGCTGATGTTGCCGTGCTGGTGATTACCATAGGTTCTTTTGTATGATGTGACGAAAGTTTTTGTCTTTGACATTTGTCACATCTTTTTACAAATTCTGTTACATCTACTTCTAGTCCTGGCCAAAAATAATATTTTTTAATATTATTTATCATCCGTCCAATGCCCGCTTGGCCACTGGTGGGCAAAGTCATTTATAATCACACGTTGGTCATCTTTGTTATTTATTCATTCTACACCTTTTAGTATACATAATCGTGGTCCGGACCATGTACTTATTTTCTGTACCTCACTTATAACTTTTCCTATATCCTTGGAAATATATTTTTATTCCTAATAAAAGATATTTCCTGTATTTTATATTTATTACAAATTCTTTCCAACTCTCTCACAAATTCGCCTGGCGATAATTGCGATCGAGACGCCGGATTTATGAAAATTGTATTAATTCTTGATACAAAACAAAAACATTTGTTTTCATATTTTATCTCATTCAAGTTATGATATCGTTTTAATTCCTTGTCACTTACAAAACGCAATTCATTAAAATGTTTTGGTTTACTTAGCATTTCTACAAACTTCGGGTGATCAGGCCGATTCTCGTGAGAAATAACTGAATCTTGCGCTTGTAGTCTCGCCTTTTGGCCTCGTGTCATTACATTTATAACACTGTCACGTTATATGCAAGCGTGACATTGCATCTGCTGCTGAATTATTTGTACCCCTTAAATATTCGACTACAAAATCATATTCTTCCAAAATCAACCTAAATTTCGTCAATCTACTGGAAGGATCTTTCATTCCGAATAAAGCTATGAGCGGTTTATGGCCTGTTTGTACCTATGACCATACAAATAAGGTCTGAAATGCGTAACTGACCAAACAATTGCTAAAAACTCTTTCTCGATAGTTGGGTACTTTTTCTCTGCTTTATTTAAGCTTCTGCTGGCATAAGCCACAGGTTTACCATTGCCGTTACATAATACTGAGACAATTGAGTAACCAGTACCTCTATTATGAGTTCAATCAAACGCTCAAATCTGTACTCGCTATCGAGTATCGTAACATTTTTGTATGAAATCCAGCGCAGCGCAACTAGCGGAACTATTTGTCACTATAAATCTATAGCTCTATTAAGAGTTCGGCTAACTCTACTTCAATAGAAATAGACAATACGTGAAGAACTGTAGATTTTACGCCGTCATGCTGGCGCCTTCTTAGCATTTGTCTTTTTCTAAATATATGAAAAAGACAGAGAAAAAACAGCGGCTAGCAAACGCATTGTCATTTTGGTTCATCCGAATAAAGCTAGATGGCGTTGTAAGAGCCTTCATCGAGCAAGCGATTGTGTTTTCCATTTTAGAGTAAACAGATTTGTTTTTTTTTGTTTGTTTGAATGTTTGTCAAAAACAAAAAAAAACAAATCTGTTTAAATAAAGGAAAAAACGATTATAGTGACAAAAATATAATGGTTTAACTCAAAAAATACTAAACCAATTTTAAAGTTTATTTCACCTAAGTATATAAAGCTACATTATGAACTAGTAACATGGGTGTCTATATTTTATTTTACAAAAAATTAACAATCCCTACGAAAATTGTAATAATTTAACCCAGCTCCACTTATTCCCGATGATAAATGGCAGTGAGTGTCATAACTACTACTGCAGCAGCGTTAACTGACGATAACCATTGTAGAAATAGTGACCCATAATACCAAAAACATATAAACTGAGAATCCGTCTCACGAAAGAAGTAGCGGCGATAAGAGGAACTAACGTTGAACGCTTAAACATTTTTCGCTTTTACAAGGAAACTAACGCCGCGTCTGTGAGACTTTTTTCATAAGTCGGACTCTACCCACTGTATTGTCTTATCGGTCAGTCACGTAGATACTTTTGCTTGAGATGTAACGTCAAGAGCGTTTACTACTGCAGCTCGTAATAGTGGTGCAGACGCGTCTGTTTGCAAAATGAATTGGTTATTCTCTGAAAAATCTGGATCTTGTAATACATACACACATACACATACACATATGGGTGGGTTATAAAGCATTGTTTGAGTAATTCAAAAGATTTTTGACATTCTTCGTTCCAAAAAACACTTCATTTTTCCTACACAAAGCATTTAATGGATATGCTTTCCCTGCAAAATTTGAAATAAACTTTCTATAATAATTTACAAAAGCTACGAAACGTTTTACTTCGTCTGTGTTTGTGGGAACTGGGTAGTTTTCTGCAGTATTTACATAGTGTATAGACTCTGACCTAGCAGTTAATGTAATTAAATAATCCGTGGAGTTAAATAGTTTCAAAGTGATCTGATTCCCACTGTGCCATAATGATAATACATTATTATGAATGTCAATAACCGACTTGTACTTGCTTAAAAAGGTCTTGTCGTTAAATTCCATGCGCCTTACAAGGCAGTGAATCAAATACATAAAACTTGTGGACTATGTTTTGTTCATGTACCCATAGTTGTAAATTTACGTATCCAATTACTTGAACTTTGCCACCGATCCCATTCATAGTTATGTTCACCTTACAGATAGGGATATTGAATTCTTGCACATGTTTATACTTTTAGACTGAAATGGATGCGCCAATATCAATTAACCAACTACACGGTTGAAAATGATTCATCATTAATTCTACACAGTAACTACTTCCACTAGCTAAGATATTATAACTTTTAGAAACGAAAAAACTCATTTTCGCATTCCTTATCAGAAAGATCATGTGACGAAGTACTGGAATATGGCTGTGTGTGTCGTTATCAGTGATCACTCGAACATGTCCGCGAAACGCCTTGTTTCCCCGGTTATTATTGAAAGAGTTACCTCAATAGTAGCCTCTACCTCTAGGCTGCTGGTATGTAGTGGCTGCGCCTGACTACACATAAGCTGTTTGCTTCAGACCTCTGCCGCGTGCCGGGTAGCCACGGTTATAGCCCCGCTGACGAATTCCACCTCTATATGCACCTCTACTGTAGCCTCTCTGATTCTTGTAAAACTGCCTGGAATTGTTTTTAAAATTCATATTATTGTTCTGTCTCATTGTAAAAATTTCACCTGTCAAGGATGACGATGAACTGTCCTCATCATCAGCATCTTTTAAACACTCAAACTACTGAGCTGCCAGAATTGCATTGATCCTGCAATTTCGCAATCCTTCACTAAACTGCCTGATAGCTTGTTTTTCATTAATTGTTTTTAAATCATTATATTTTTCAGAATTTCGCTCGGATTGTGAAATTGTAAGGTCAACAAACATTTCTGTTTTTTTTTTGCCGAAATTATCAACAGATAAATCATTTTGCTTAAAGTTGAGCAATTGTTTCTGTAATGCATTTGTAGATTTTTGTGGTAATAACTTTTTTTTCATATCACCCGAAAGCATTTGTATGCTCTCATATTTTGACACTAAATTCAGTTTTCCACCTTGCGACAATTTACTCTTCAGAACAAAGTTAATCAAATTACCACGTGATTCCGTGTCAATAACCGAACTATAATAATCGATGCCATCAATGAATTGTCTCGTATTCGAAACTTCGTCGGTCATAACGGGTAGTAAGTTCAAGCAACTTTTAATTCAAACTCCATTTTTACAACAGTACTTTTTTGCTGACACAAATTAAATATTTCTTTATATAAACTACTAATTTTCCCACCATATTCTGTAATATAACTTCTTTTGTCAGTACTCCTCTCAACTTTATCTATATTTTTAAATATTCGTTATATTGTTTAACAATTATTTGAGCTTCATTTAACTTTTCGGTAAAATATTGTCTACGAGATGAACCAATTTTAATTAAATATTTTCGTATCTCTACTAGATCGTTATAAAATGTTTTTAAATATTCTGCCATCGATCTATGAATACATACCTATTACACAATACATAGTACAATTACAAACTACATAAGTACCTTCACAAAACTATACTGAATTCCACTGTCCATGTATTTGTCCATCTGTGCATACATTAATGACTTGCAGCAACTCATATTTCACTCTTTACTCGTAACTCAATAACACTATCATTTATTAACTATATGTAACCGCGGCTTCGCACGCGTGGTCTTTTTTTAGGTTCAAAGTACCATAATATGCTATTCCAGGACCAACCATATACCAACATTTGATCAAAATTTCTTTATCCGTCGAAAATACTTTTATTAATTGCTCGGCTTCTAACTCACCAGATTGAGATACCAATTATACCAGTTTTAAAAACCCTAAGCTATCTAACAATGAAAACCACATTGCAATCGGTCCAATAGTTTTTACGTGATGCGTGAACAAACAAACAGACAGAGCGACATGATTAAAAAATATATATATTCGTGTTCAATACCCTTTTTAAGCACCAAGAGCATTTTTTTAGTAACCTTCTTTTTACAGCCATTTTCGTACCTATTGCTTTATTATAAGTAAAGATATATGATTGTGTCAATTTGCATCAAAACCCGTTCATTAGTTTCAGCGTGATACGTGTTCTTTTTAATAACTTTCAATCCCTATATTGCGGAAACGCTTCATTTATGGGGATGAAAAGTATCCAATGTCCTACCTCGTAGTATGAATTCAAATCATACCAAGTATCATTTAAATTCATTCAGTAGTTTATGTGCGATGAGCGGTCAAGATAACCAAACGAACCATCCAAAAAATATTATTTATTACTTAAATACTAACATAACTTTGGACCCATATCCCGCAGAAGCCCTTTAATTTTCGGGTTAAAACTTGTCCTCAATTTTAACCCATCATATAAATTAAGACGGTGCCAAGTTGCATCAAAACCCGTCCATTAGTTTCAGCGTGGTACGTGTTCTTTTAAATAACTTTCAACGCCTATCCTGCGGGAACCCTTTAATTTTTCGTGATTAAAAGAATCATATGTCCTACCTCGTAGTATGAACTCAAATCATGCCAAGTTTCATTTAAATTCATTCAGTAGTTTCGGCGTGTTCGGCCAAGATACAGACAGACAGACAGATAGA
This sequence comes from Alsophila aescularia, assembly GCA_946251855.1. NCBI lineage: Eukaryota > Metazoa > Arthropoda > Insecta > Lepidoptera > Geometridae > Alsophila > Alsophila aescularia. The sequence continues at coordinate 20,970,489 of OX276382.1, read as the reverse complement.
CAAAAATGAAAAAAAAACAGTTTTGGCTTCAGTGTCAAATATAGAGTACCCTTCAAAAGAAAATTTCAAAATATCTTCAATATACAGAATTGGTCCTGTTACAGTTTTATTATAAGTACTAGCTGTACCCGCGGCTTCGCACGCGTGTTCTATTCTTTAGGTTCAAAGTACCATAATTTGCCATTCCAGGACCAATATACCAACATTAGAAAAAACTTTCATCAGCCGTCAAAAATACTTTATCAATTGCTCGGCTTCTAACTGACCGAATTGAGATACCAAATTACACCAGATTTAAATCAATCCCTAAGCTATCTAACAATGAAACCCGCATTGCAATCGGTCCAGTAGTTTTTACGTGATGCGTGAACAAACAAACATAAAGACAAACAGAAAGAAAGACACGATTAACAAAAAAAATATTGTTCAATACATTTTTTAAGCACCCAAGAGCATTTTTTTCATTTGAATTCATTTAGTAGGTTGGGTGCGATTCGCGGTCAAGATACGGACAAACAGACAGACAAAATTAAAAAGTAAAACAGTTTGGCTTCAGTATCGAATATAGAGAACCAGCCAAAAAATATTTTTTATTACTTAAATATTAACATAACTTTGGACCCATATCCCACAGAAACCCTTTACTTTTTCGGAATAAAACGTGTCCTCAATTTTAATCCATCATATAACTTAAAACAGTGTCAAGTAACATCAAAACCCGTCGATTAGTTTTACAGTGTTGGCTTTAGTACTGAATATATAACGGCCTCCTAGAAAAAAAAACATAATATCTTCAATTTACAGAATTTTGGACATTATCCCGAAGCAACACTTTATTTTTCGGGATAAAAAGTATCCTCAATTTTTACCTTTTATATAAACTATGACTGTGCAAAGTTTCAACAAAATCCGTCAAGTAGTTTCAGCGTGATACGTGTTCTTTTAAATAACTTTCAACGCCTATCCTGCAGGAATCTTTTTTTTTTTTTTGAAAAGTATCCTATGTCCAACCTCGAGGTATGAACTCAAATCATACCAAATTTCATTTGAATTCATTGAGTATTTTCGGCGTGATGCACTTCCAAGTTGCAGACAGACAGGCGGACAGATAGACAGAAAAACAAAAATTAAAAATATACAGTTTTGGTTTTAGTATTGAATACAGCCCCCAAAAAAAATTACAAAATATCTTTAATTTACAGAATTTGTGACATTATCCCGCAGGAACTCCTTATTTTTTCGGGATAAAAGTATCCTCAATTTTAACCCATCATATAAGCTATGACTGTGCCAAGTTGCATCAAAATCCATCCAGTAGTTTCAGAGTGGTAATTGTTTTTTGAAAGAACTTTCAACCCCAATCCTGCAGGAACCCTTTCCTTTTTCGGGATGAAACGTAGCCTATGTCCTACCTCGTAGTATGAACTCAAATCATACCAAGTTTCATTTAAATTCATTCAGTAGTTTCGGCGTGATGCCTAGCCAAGATACAGACAGACAGACAGACAGACAGACAGACAAAAATGAAAAACAAAAAAACAGTTTTGGCTCCAGTACCGAATCTAGAGTAAGGTCCAAAAAAAAATTTTAAAATATCTTCAATGTACAGAATTGGACCCGTTACAGTTTTATTATAATTATAGATATTCGAGTAGATTGGGTACCGAAAACGCAATACTTTACTTCACTTCACAATAAATATATACGTAGCTTTTATTCATTTATTTTTATATACATGTGTCGATCACCATCAATCATACCGGGATGCTATGGCACTATACTGTCGTCAATTTTTTTTAAAATCTGGGTAAAGATTCAGTCGTCGCCGAAGAAAAGAGCCTCTTTGCCCATTATTCTGGAACTCCCGACGAATCCATTGCAAATGGAATTTTTTGTACTGTTTCCATATAAAGTACAAAACGCTGAACGCGATTAAGTCCCGTTTAAATATTTAACTGAAACGCTGAACCCCAACAATACACAAATTACAATCAGCATTATGGTTATGTGTGCTTTTACATCTTCGATATGGCCACTGTTTGAACCAGCGGCGTTTTGGTTCAAGAACTCAATCTCTTTCTCTACGTTTGATCGACACATCACTGTTATATGTAAACTCATATTATTACATTTCCACACAAATTTTGTTCATTTTAAATTTATCAAATTCGTTTAGATATTTGAGGCTGAATCACTGATATCCGATTCTGCGGTGACGGCCGTTGCCACGCGCAACAAATATGGCAAGGGTCGCCATGTAAGGATGGGACTCGGAGGACAAGTAATACAACGGAGATCTGAGTATATACTGAATATATTGTGCTAATAATCAATAGATACATACTTATGGTACTATCAATAGTCACTACATCTCACTCCAAGCCAACCTCTCCTGCACGCGGTGGATAAGGAACGAGGCTCTGGTGACCGGCAGATAGCGGTATAACCATCCGAAAAGAAGCGTAGCCAAATGACACAGGCCGGTGACAGGCAGCAGCGTCACCGGTGCAAGAAGCTACGTCCTGCGATCGCATGCCCAGCGCGGCGATTATGGGAAAAACCTCCTAACATGAACGACACAACTATAAAATGGCCCCCAATTCCCGGTCACCCTGCTAGTCCTGACTATGGTGGTGGTCACGGAAATGGCAAGGCAGGGGGTGCGAAGAATCGTCGAGCTAACTTTTTTTATACTTTTTCTTGATTTTGTCTTTATTATATTTCACAGTTTGACTTTGTCGATTTCTACTTAAAGTTGTCAAGTCTGACGTAATAAAGCCAAAATTAATTTGCAAATTTGCCTTATTTTCGAGGAAGTCAGACAGATTTTCTAATTTGCACTTGCCAAAGTCTGCCCATCTAGATCTAAGTAGAGGAGTCAACTTAACAATTATTATATTGACAAGTTTAGGAGCCGCAAGGTATTCTGGTTGGTTGAGAAGTCGAATGACCTCGACACAATGACGTACACAACAGGCGAAGACGTTCAGCTCACGTGGGACCTCATACGCGGCGAGCCTAGGGAGACCTCGGACATGAACAAGTTATTGGAGTACAATAAACTCTGGCAGATACGAGAAGCATCGCGACTGCCTCTCGCGCTGATCCGTGAAGTGCTGCGGTGATTCTAGTGATGTTGTCTCTTGGCGTGAAGCTCGATTTCGACTGCTCGAAGGCCTTCTTAAATGGAAGCCAATCCAACTAGCTGCCATCAAATCTAGGGATATCACTTACCCTTATTTTTTTCTTGCTCAGGTCTGCAATCGCATTGGCAAGTCAAATAAAGCGATCTTGTGTAGATGCAGTTTGACTGCGACTTTTATTTTTGCACACATTACAAACTTCGTTACTGTGGTGTGTACCTAACTCTGGTGCATGTAAAGTACTGCTTAGTAGAGGAGTAGCGTTTCCTTGGCCACCACCACCATAGCAATGAGTTGTCGGTTGCGGCACGGCAAATGCTTAACGGGCGCTGGGCGCTGGGCGGGCACTTTTTATTCCGGAAAAATTATGGAGCCTGAGGGACGCAGGTGAAACCATGGGGCGCAGCTAGTATTTATATAAATTTAATGTTTCCTTTTTACTAAAATATTTTACTTCACTTTAATAGTTGCAATTGCAACCTAGTAAGTAAGTAGTTAGTATTTTACTTCACTTTAATAGTTGCAATTGCAACCTAGTAAGTAAGTAGTTAGTATTTTACTTCACTTTAATAGTTGCAATTGCAACCTAGTAAGTAAGTAGTTAGTATTTACTTTAACTTGAGTAATATAAAATTAAAATTTTTGTAAGAAGCTTAAAAGAAAATTGCTACTGTTTAGTTATACGAGTTATATATTTTTAAAATGGTATTTTATAGACTTATTTTTTGATATCTCATTCGATAAGCATTGGTAATTTTTTGTTCCGTCGGAAATAAAATAGGGCAGCTGTAAGCCACCATAATTAGTTAATAGTTAATTAGTCTTGACATTTCATATAACCAATAGCACTCTCAAGGCGAATCCAATGATAACTCATTTACTAAAAGCCATCAAGCCGCTTAGGCTGTAGGACGCGCCGAAGAAACGTACAAACATACAAACAAATATACATACAACCGAAACACATAACCCTCCTCAGTCGAGTAATAAAGACTGTATTATAGTAAATTTTATAGTGCTTGAATAAAAGTAATAAAGGTTCTACATTAAGAAGTTTATTTTACATTAAGAAGATTTGCCAAAAACATTGATCCTATAGTTTAATAGGGTCAATGGCTAAAAATGACCATATTCACTTGAATTTGTAAAAAAATATTCATGTAAGTATTTTGTATTGCCACCATGGAGTTGTTAATACATCTGTTATAAGGTTTGGCATGCTTGGCAGGCTTCTAAGCCGGTGTAAAGAACAAGGGCGAAATTGTATGCGGAAATCTTGCAGCGTCTTGAAATATCATTTCTACAGAACTTAAGTCATTATTTTTCTACGTTTTTTCAACATAGGATGTAAGCTAGTAAAATCCAGATTAGCAAATCAATTAAAAGAAACATTAAATTGAAACTTCATTTCCTTCCTACAATTTTTTACCCATAGATTCTAAAATTTAGGCAGTATTGGTTTTACCGTAGACAGAGAAACCAATAGACACTTGGTTGTTGTGCCACTTGTGAGATAGAACGATAGGTGGGTGTGCTGCCATTTCAAAACTTTTACCCTGAGTTTAAGCAATCCCAGATTCAAGATTATGTATATTATAGACTATTGATGGTTTATAGAGATATTACAGATTTACGAAAAATGTATGGTCAGAAAGAAAAATCGAGATATTGAATAATTCTAGGTGTTGTACGATCATGTTCCATAAAAATATCGAGTCTTTATGGGACTAATGTGATAAGGGTAATGTGATAAGGGTTCGAATCCTGCAAGGGGCAATCAATTGTGTAATGAGCAGAAATGTTTGTTTCCGAGTCATGGATGTCGATATTCGTATTTATGTATGTTTATCCGTTATCTAGTGCCTATATTACATTGGAGCTAGGTAATTGGTGTGGAATTGTACCAAATATATTTATTTGTATTTATTTACCATTGTCATCCATGGTGGGCCATCCTCAACGTAAAATAAATAGACTAAAAATGGGTCTAGAGAACTTTCATTTCGAATGCAGGCAACACACTGAGCAGAATTATTTTTCTCACAATCCATTCAAGACTAAACAATACAAAAAAATAACTAAAAATAAATAAATAAATATAACTAACATAAAAAAAAAAAAAATTTTTTTTAGCATTGAGGTGTGCTGACCATGCAAAAACCGGCAAGCTACCTGAAACAAAAGATCATATCGTTCTGTCTCATTCTTCACAAGACCTATGCATATGTTGTTATCTTTCTTGTATGACTGCGATGGAAGCTATCTAGTTGTCTATTGGTTTCCCTGTCTACAGATTTTACCGGCCTTGTTGCCTGCCCAATGAGTGATAAAAAGATAATACAATGACGTTTTCGGACGTCAAAATTGTCAAAACAGTATACTTCCCACCCGGTTTTTTAAACCAAAGGAGGTTGAATTACGCTTACTTTCCACCTGGTTTATTGAGGCAAACGAGGTTGAATTACACTTACTTGCGTTAAACCTTTTATCAGAAAGCGTAATTCAGCCTCCTTGCGTTAAACAGAATAATACTATAAACAAAATGGTACGTCAATATAAAACCTATAAACAAAACATTTTAGCAAAGAGAATACAATGCATTATACATGTGTTTATGGAGGAAGTAAGTAAGGAATTGCTTTTAGATTATGGTTGTTATTTAGGATTTGTTGCGACATATTTGTGCTAATATTAGGCGACTTTTCCCTGCACAGTGAAACAACAGCAACATATCTAAACATACTGTTTTGTAATCTTGCAAGGCAGTAACAGCTTCATAATAATTATTATTCAAAAGGCTAGTCTGTTAAACTACAATATCTTTAAACATTATATTTATTACGCATAGGTAAGTACTTAATTGCCTACCTAGTTTGCAGATAAAATGATTAAAATCTCTAAGACTTGATGCAAAAGTCGTTAACAGTAACATAATCTACAAAACTTTGAAGCCTAATAACAATTATTCCTGGCCTCCCCAATAAAAAAAACTTAGACTAACAATCTCAGGAAATGATGCTGAATTACTAGCGATATTTTTGCCCTAAAGACGCCGTGAATTTTACTGACATAAAACTATGTATGGGAGTTCGCCATTGTTCTTTATAATAATCTTCTTTATTTTTAATTTATGGTTTTTTAATACAATCACCAGAAGAAATAAAAATATTTTTACAGTTTTGCTATATTTGTAATGAAATAATGTTTTTTTTAATATAGTTTTTATTTAAAAAAGATTGCTGATATATTTTAAAAGATATCGCGTTTTTCATAACCGTCACGCTTTCTTTGCGGCCTAGTATAACAAAATATCATAGTCAACATTAGACAAAAAGTACCTAATTAAATGATTCTTCTGATATCCGCAGTGCAGTGATAAACTCATAACTTCTCCAGCTAGTTCATGAAACAGTGTTGTACGTGCGCCGGCGCCGTATTCTTTTTTCCAGCTGCTGCTGCAGTTTCAATCTATATTTATAACTAGCTTTCCCGCCCGCAAATTCATCTGCGCGGACTACAGTTTATCGCGAAAAAAAGCACCAACGCTCTTGATGGTTTTTGACAGACTTGTTATTTAGTTTCCAAGGCAACCGTTTCTTACAGCGAGTAACCAACATTTTCCAGTTTTTCCCTGCAAAGTAATAATTTTCCGGGATAAAAAGTATATTTTGTTTTATTCCAGGGTATAAGCTATCTCCGTTCCAAATTTCATCAAAATTCATCCAGCCGTTATCGCGTGAAAGCTCCCCAAACAAACAAACAGACAAAGTTTCACTTTTCTATATTGGTATGGATAAAGTAGTTAGTAAATAACAAAAAGTCTGTACAAAGAACGCAATAAAAAAATGTAATTGCGACAAAAAATAAGCAATTAATATTTTTGGCACAAAAAAAATGCATTTTTTTAAATTGTGTCTGTCTGTTCACGTATCACGTAAATATTAATAAAACTTAGTTTTTGAATTAAAAACTGATGTAACTGGTATTGGTATCTCAATCCAAAATGTAGAAGCCAAATCAATAAAAATCTATGTATTAATTACACATTATTTTAATGAAATGCTGTATAGTACATACTTTATAGGCAAATATTCAGTGTCACCATCTTCTGGAGGAGGTCAGTAAACATAATCTGGGGTTGCTTTATTGTACACGAATTTAGGGGGGTGAACGGGAAGGGGTGGTGAGAGGACGGGTGGAGAAAGGTTACCCCCGATTTTAAGTTTCAGTGTGCTACGAAATATCCAAAATCTAAACCAAAACAAATTTGGATTGAAATGAAAATTAAGTTATTATATGTCTTATTTAGACATATTAAAAGTATTTTAATATCTTTTAATCAACTACATACATTTTAACTTTTAAACTTTCGCGATTCGAACACATAGTTACCTAAATATATTTAAACGGGACTTAATCGCGCTGAAAACTTAATATTTATATACCTCGACGTTTTGATCAAGCATTGATCGTGGTCACGGGAATAAATATTAAGTTTTCAGCGCGATTAAGTCCCGTTTAAATATATAACTAAATATATTTTGTTTGTAATGATTAAAAAACGGTTATCAGGACGTACAAAAGTCGAAAGAGTAACCTTGAAAACGGAACGACATGAAGTAACATCAAAAATAATCGTACCTAACAAATTAAGTAATTCTACTAATAGAAGTAGAATTACTTAATTTGTTAATTTGTAGGTAGGTACGAGTACCTACCTACATCAGACATAAACATTTGACTTGTAGGCATTTGTACATTCAAAAATTAATATAAAAAAATGATGGATTATTATTTTTGATGTTACTTTATGTCGTTCCGTTTTCAAGGTTACTCCTTCGACTTTTGTACAAAACAAACCGAAACACAAATGTCACAAATATCATATTTATGATATATGTCAGATTGGATATTTAGATGTCTGGTTGTTTTTTTGATCCTTATCTGTGATATATTATACTCGTATATTAATTAGTCTTTGTTATAGATTAACAAAATTATATAGTGATTAAACTTTTTTACCGGAAATCTTAGGAATCTCGAATCCAATGATGATTGGTAGCGAGAGTCTAGAGACCACTTAGTTTTCTTGGTCGTATTAATATATAATAATAATATTATAATATATTCGGGACAATTCCACACCAATTACCTAGCCCCAAAGTAGGATACCCTGTACTATGGGTACTAGATAACGGATAAACATACATAGATACGAATATTATAAACATTCGGAAACAAACATTTCTGCTCATCACACAAATGATTGCAGCTTGCAGGATTCGAACCCGCGACCGTTTTTTTATGTGTATTGTCTTTTGGCAAAGAACATCAGACCAGAGATATCTCTAGGCGAATACAACTTGGGATCTTAGAAAGATGTACGACACTTTTCTATTATACTCAATCTACCATAATGTTTATAAGTTGACTGCTGATATTGCTGAGAAATTTAAGAGCTCTTATGATGTTATGGTAAGTCAAAAAAATATTTGTTCTGTAAAAAGCTTTTTCCTACTTTTGGAGTGCTGCACTTGAAGAAATAAACGCTTTACATTGAGGCCTGATTATTTTAAGTTTCACTAATAGCATAATTAACAAATTATATTTGAATAACATTTTCTATATGTTATTCAAATATAATTTGTTCAGTTCTTGATGTCTTTACTTTGCAATGTGCCCCAAATGATCTTCTATTTGCTTTGCGATACGCAAATTAACAAATTAGTTCGGTAAGTAGTTGTAACAAAGTGATGTGCTATGATACAGCAACGATACAGTATGTACATGACACAGGAAGCCTGTGGAAGTCACCTGGCAGAAACTAAATGAGAGCAGCCGAAGACCAGACTCTGTGGCTTTCATCATTGGATGAACACGGGTTGATGATGATGATAAAGAATTGATTATTAAATAAATAGTGGTTCTGTGAGCTCTATTACTAAGCCTACGCTCGTCCGTCTGTCTGTCCTACCTTTAGAGGGCTGTATAATTTCAACTGAAATAGATTAGCAGCTTGAAATTTTCACAGAGTATGTGTTAGTTGTCGGATATCCTAACAAATGATAAATAAATAAAACAATTGCGTCCGCATACAAGCCGGTCTTTTATCCAAAAACCCCAATTTGGATCGAAATCAAACAATTCAGATGATAATAATAATATTATTTTCGGGACAATTCACACGTATTATCTAGCCCCAATCTATGATACCCTGTACTAGTACTAGACAATGGATAAACATAATTATATAGATAAGAATATAAGAATATTACATCCATTCCTCGGAAACAAACATTTCTGCCCATCACACAAATGATTGGACCTAGCGGAATTCGAACCCGCGACCTTTGACTTCAGTCAGGGTCACTAACCGTTCGGCCAACTGATCACTAATATAGATTGAGTTTTGCCTATATCAATCAAAATTCATTATTATTTTGAATCAATTAGAAAAAACACAACAGGTAATTTGAAGCATAGTATTGAAATGTATAACTTGCTCTAATTAGATTTTAAACCGTGAAAAAAAATTAAACATCGGCATGGCATAGCCCACGCTATAAAAATCTATAAAAATATTTTGGTCATTCTTGTGGTTTTTAAATGGAATGGAAACAATTTTATTCCATTCAAAAACCACAAGCAAGCCATGCCATTTGCATAGTTATTGGGACATCATTGACAAGGAACTTCCAAATTCTTGAATTATAAACATTTACCATTAAAAATATCACGGCTAAAACGATCCCGTATAATACTAGTGTCTCTTTGAGGTGTAGAACCCGCGAGCACATTTTTTTTGGCAAACAATCTTGCGGTGCATAGTGGCGCCATCTTGTTACCTTATTGTAAAACTACCATTTATAATCAAGGTGCTCCATGAATCCCTACCTAGTAGGCAAAGGGCTGAATGTACTGGTAGTAACCTAAAAGTGAGCAATTTATATGTCAAATTTCACCTGTAGAGGAGAGCAGCCGGACATCCGGACATTCTGTCATGCGAAATAATTTTTGCCCAAGCTGAAACGAAGACGCTTTACTCGCGCTTCACGCTCGCTCGGTCAATTATCACAAATAGTAGTTTTTTTCTGGCGCTGCATCTTTTCCTAAATATCAATGGGTTTTTTATTTCATTCTAGTGTTTGTGACCATGTTCGTGTTAAATGTTATAGTTTAATCCAATTGTCATTGGATTCGATTATTCGATTTTTCGATTGTAAACAAGTCTAATAATGAAATGGTGATGATAAACAACGAGAAACTGACATGTCCACAAACTTTCACACTTTTAGTACATTAGTATGATTACAGATTAGGTAATTCATTAATTTTATTCATTCACAAATTAATTTGAAAATGAACATTTTTCCTCAATACTCAAAGCTTTCCAGTTACAATGTGACTCTTTCAACCGTTATAAAAATATCCCTATATTAGTCATAACCTTTATATCCCGAAAAAGTAAAAGGTTCCTGCGGGATAGTGGTCCAATGTTACGTTTATTTGAATATAAACTTACAAAATCAACTATGAAAATCTTTTTTATTAAAACAATGAACTGTTTTTTCAAATTGCTACAAGTTCTTTTTGGTTTCGATTTTGGATTTTTCGATTACAAGTCACGTATGAGTAAACTAATCGGGAAATTTCTTTGCTTTCTTCAATGTTCAATGATATGCCTATTACTGTTCTTTTATGTAGATATAGAGTCAACGGACCAGACTTTATTGAAACGGACGACATTGTTTTGGTATATATTTTATCTTGTCCAATATATGACCTACGTTCTTATTTTCATATTCTGCCGATCCGATTTAACTTTATTTAAGTTTCAGTGTGCTACGAACGTTATTGATATGAAATTAAAATCACAGAACGCATATTATTGTGTAGAAAAGAGAAAAATCTTGACCTTTGCTTTGTTTGCTGTATATCGTTTTCTTTTAAGTTGGTTTCATTGTTCATTCCATCAAAAATATTGCTTGAGACCATTATGGGTATCGATTAGTTACATAATGATACTCTCGTGGATGGATTTAGTTTTGGTGACCAATACTTTTCTATTTTACTCAATCTACTATCGTCTTGGAATATTAATGTATAATTTAAGAGCTGCTAATTATAATTTTACACATTTTCATAATGTTTATAAATTGATTGCTGATGTTGCTGAGAAATTTAAGACCGCTTATGATCTCGTGGTAAGTTAAAAACATAAGCTTATATCGTTTTTTAATGGAAATCTTTATTATTAGAAGAAATATTGTTATACCTGAGGTTATAACAATATTTCAATTGCAATTGCAATCAATAATTATGCAATTGCCCATAATTATGTCGTTTTGTATTAAATTGTTTAATATTGCATGGTCTTATGCTCTCATGCCCTGGTTGTTATTATATAATGTGAACAAAATTAGACATAATGACCTAACATTTTCTTTAATTCAGTTCGTGGTGGCATTACTTTGCAATGTGCCGCTAATGATGGTTTCAATCTTCTATGTAGTTTGGGATACGCACAGAACACACGGTAGTCCGGTGAGTCAAATTCAAAGTATTTTCATTGTAAATATGCAACATAACTAAACCATTTTTACAAGTCAAAAACTACGCGTCTCATTATCACAGAGTTTTTTTAGTAGAAATATTATAGACCATATCTTTACTTATAATAAATCTGTAACGTGTCCAATTCTGTACATTGAAGATATTTTGATATATTTTTTTGGAAGGTACTCTATATTTGATACAGAAGCCAAAACTGTTTTTTTTTTTTCATTTTTGTCTGTCTGTCTGTGTGTCTGTCTGTATCATGGCGAATAAAATTGAGGTAGGTTTGTTCTCTAATTTATTTTCCTGCTTTAGCCATCAGCAACCGCATCTTGACCGCGCATCACGCCGAAACCACTGAATGAATTCAAATGAAACTTGGTATGATTTGAGTTCATACTACGAGGTAGGACATAGGATACTTTTCATCACGAAAAATGAAAAGATTCCCGCAGGATAGGGGTCGGATTTTGATGCAACTGAACACAGTCATTGTTTATATGATGGGTAAATTATGGATACTTTTTATCCCGAAAAAGTAAAGGGTTCCTGCGGGATAGTGGTCCAATGTTACGTTTATTTGAATATAAAAAATATCTATACGTTTAATAAAGCAATAAGTACGAAAAAGTCTGAACAAAGAAAATAAAAAAAGTCACTTAAAATAAGCTACTGAAAAAGAATATAAAACTTTGAAAAAAAAAACGTGTTTTCCTTTCTGTTTGTCTGTAAGTTTGTTTGTTCGCGCATCACGAATTTTGATCAAATGTTGGTATATTGGTATTCTAAGTCCTGGAATAGCACTTAGAATATTTTTACTTAGAGAAATGACCACGCGTACGAAGCTACGGGTACAACTAGTCAGTAAATAAAGTTAAAGTAACTTTGAGTTTGAAAAAATAATTTCCTTTTCATGTGCTAATTGAGAGTTGAATCACCCACAAAGAAAGGAAATATCTACCTTTTCGACTCTATCAGTGCTTCGGTAATACGCTCATTAGAGAAGAGTGCTCGAAAAAACTCTACGGGGATGTATTTGTTTCAATTTTACATTTATATTTTTCAAACATCATCATCTTCATCATCATCATCAGCAGCCTATAATTGTCCACTGCTGCACATAGACCTCTCCCAATGAACGCCACATAACCCGACCTTCGGCTCTTGTCATCCATTTTCTGCCGGCTGCCATCCGTAGATAGTCACACCTTCCCCCAGGCCGGAGGGCGTCCTATACTACGTTTGCCAAATTGACGTGGTCTCCAATCAAGGACACGTCTACCCAAGTGGCTGTCCCTCCTTCGTCAAATGTGACCAGTCCATTGCCAATGCAGCTCGCTAATCTTTTTCAAACACATTATTACAGAAATTAAATACAAATAAATTACTTACATATTACTTAATTATGTGTCAACGAGACGTGTCCCAGAATCAAAACTGGGATAAAATAATAACTATAAAATATGGAAAACTATGCTATACCAGTCCCCACAAGCAGCACCGGAGCACCGTTTACGGGTGTGACTTGTGCACCAGCCATCACCTCCTCAACCGTTGTAGAGGGAAGGTAGTGGATAATGTAACAAATAAATGTAAATAATCGTATTATACGTTAGTTATTGTCTTCTACGAGTATCTTTTCTAACGATTCCCACTCTTGCGTTTTGCCGCGGTGTGGAACAAACAAATTTTGCAAAGGTAATTTCAACTAAGTACACATATCTATTATTAAGTAAAATATTTATTTTTCAGCTGTGGATGGTACTTCTCAGAACAGAAAATGTCGCAGTAATAATCAATGTAGCTGTAACACTTTCTCCTGCGGTGTTATCTGGAAAGCTTTGCAACCAGGCTGATAAAATACGAGTTATACTCCATGACAAACTGTTTTTTGAAAGAGGTTATAATATAATTTGTACTTTTCATATTATGCAATAAATAAAATACTTAGGCATTAGCATACTTATAAAATAACGTTCCACCACAACTTTGTCTTCTGATACTTAAAATTGAGCATGTAAAGTGGCTAAAGCTTTTTTATTGATTTTAAGTGGCGACTTGTTCACGAAATACTATAAAACTCTAGAATTTTAAAGCTATACATATATGTTCTTCAAGTGACCGTATGGAAACATATATATATATATATATATATATATACGCTTGACCTTTATCCTAATTATCAGAGCTCTTGAGCTTTTTATCTAATGGAATTATGATTCCATATGCTCAATACACAATTCAAAATACTTCACTCAATAGAAAAATGAATATCACAGACCCCCTTTTAAAAGGAATAATATATTTTTTAGACTTAGTTCTTATGCGTTTATTTTTTGGAATATTTTCTAGCATATTGTTATGTAAGTCGAGATGTCTGAGAAACTCCTTTTTTATCCATATATGAAAACAACAATTTTAAATATTATTTCAGACGAGTTGAAATGCTACGAAATAAAGAAATTCATCCGCTACGTGGAAGCTCGTCCTCTCAAATTTGCCGTTTACAAAGTGATCCCACTCGACGCGCACCTGATCAAGATGGTCGTTCACTTTGCCGTCACGTACCTTATTGTCATGATACAATTTACGCATCTGTTTTAAATAAACAAATCTCGGCTAATTTTTATTTTTGTTGTCAAATTGCGTAGGAAAATATTGTGATAAATTGTGAATTGCGACCGTAAATACTGGCCACATACGTTGTTGTTTTTTTTTCTAATGTGTTTTGATAGAATGTCAGTGTTCAATAAACTCTAGAGAAAAGTTTTTGTTCGAGTTTTTTGAAAGTATTCAAGGTGTCATGTTGTAATTTTTTATTTTTTCTTCATATTAATGTTTTTTCGAGGGTTGATGAGTAATATTGGTGAAATATTAATCATTGGGTGCTTGATAACGTGCACGAGTGTGGGCAAAGGATAAAAAAATAAAAAACGTGGCTATTTGTGATATTTTCAAAACTCTCCAGAAAGTTTCAGTAAAACGTCCACCATTTTACTGATTCGTGACTTTGACAATTATTGACTGTGACTTGACAATACTTACAATAAACTAAACTTGACATTGGCGAAATTGCTAGTAGGCCAGTGCCTCCGCAGACGCCATTATAATAAAAAAAGAAGAAGAAGTTTTTGCTATATTAATTTACTACTATTTTTAGATAGGCGATAGGGCGATATGTAGGCCTTTGCCCCTCGTCAGCTACAGTGAATAGTCTATATTTCTATTTCTGCCCTCGTTTTTAGTAGGTACAAGCAGTGAGAACAAAGGCATCATGGTAGTAATGATCAAAACCTTCTAAGTTCGGTACCTACCTACTAATATGCTGACAAATTAGATAGTGAGAAATCAATCAAATATTATAAACAACGTAGTTACTTACCTACGTTCTCTAAAATATTGTTTATAATGATGTACCCAGTGAATATCTGTGTATTTATATGTTTTTTTTATTCCATTGAGTGACGAGTCAAACATGTCGCTCGCCTGATGGTAAGCGTCACGCCTGCCCATGACAGTTGCAGTTCAAGCCAGACCTTTTTCAAAATCTTGCGCGTCACTGCCCTGCGCTCGTCATCCTGAGTTTCCCAGTAATTTTGATAGAAACATTTCCCTAGAAACCGACACAGATATTTTTAAACTCTACTGCTTGGAGGCTGAATATCTGAAAAAGGTACGGTACTACCCCAGGTGGACTGTTGAGTGAGACCTACCACTACAGACTGCCTTGTTTCTGTTATATGATTGTTCTCATCTCGACGACGAATAATATATTCAAATTAAGGTTGTTTGTACTAAAGTGTGTTGATATTCATGAGCTTACTGCTAATAGACATACATTGAAACTAGAAATGAATTAACGTCATCGTTACATAGTATAATATTGCTGTTAAATAAATAAGTCAACAACTTTATAGTCCAGAAATACCTTTTTAATCGACTTCTAAACGGAGGAGGTTCTCAAGTCGTCTGTAACTAGTTGCTATAAATACTGTAACATGAAAACTTATTTTAAAAACTTCTTTCGATTTCGCGCTATTTTACATATTTTTTCGTGTTCATAATCAAATTACAATATGGAATGGGGTGTTAAAGAAAATACGATTACAGTGATCGCCTTGCACAAAGTGGGTATGGAGCCGTCGGTCATATTCCAGACACTTCAAAAGCTTGGTATCAGCTGTATGTTCGTATATCGTACTATCAATAGATACAACAACACTTCCTCTGTCAAAGACCATAAAAGATCGGGGCGACTGCTTGTTATAGCCAGAATTCGTCGAAACCCCATTAGGAAGCAAAAAATCTTATCGGGAGAAATGAAGATTCCCGCTAGGACTCTATCGCGTATTATAAAAAAAGACCTGAAGCTTGGTGCTTGTTGTTGTTCCTCGATTAGGTCCCATTTTTTAAATCAAAATTTGTTAAGTCACTATTACTGTGCAGTTTATTTGATATTTTATTTATTTCTTTATATATACATTAAAATTGTATAGACATTTAATATTGCCACACTACCGACCCTTATTAGCAATTAACTTCTTTCTATCCTAAGGCTGCCTGGAAGAGATCGCTATGAGCGATAAGACCGCCCATTGTACCTATTGTTTAAGTTATTTCTATTTTGTAATTTGTTTAACTGTGTGTCAATGAAGTGTTATTGTATTGTATTGTAATTTAATGTATTGTTCCTTAGTTTTTCGAAATGAAATAGCTTTTTTCGAAAGTCCATTTGATTTTGTGTTTAAACTGCCTCATATCTCTAATATTTTTAAACCGATTTGATTGATTGTTGTTTTTTTTTCAAAGGTGTTTATTTTCAGTGTAGTCCCATAACATCATCAAAATTGGCTCAGAAGTTTTTTATTAAAAAACAAAGGTATTTGTTTTAATGTTTATGTTCTGTCATATCTTTGGAATTTCTGAACCAAATTAGATGGTTTTTTTCTTGAAATATAGACCTGCAGTGTGGTATGTATATATTTCATCAAAATTGGTTAAGTAGCTTTTCACAAACTTGTATGTAATTATGTTTGAGAAAAGTTTGAAAGTCAATTTTAAGCCATTTAACGACGTCCAATAAATCTGAAATTTTGCACACGGGTGTAATTCTGATGACAATACAATATTTTAATATTGAGCTGTTCTGATGATGGAGCTCGAAGTTAGTCACAAGAACTCAACCACAAAATAATGACACTCGAGTTTGGGGTCATTTGGATTGTCTTGTTGAGTTCTCAGGTTTTATGTGGTATCCAGGGTCTGATGATGACGCCAGAAGGTAGCCACAAGAACTCAACAACAAAATGATGAATCCGCTTCGAGTTTGGACTCATTTGGTTTCTTTTGGTGAGTTTTCTGGGCTTATGTGGTATTCAGGTTCTGATGATGGCGCCGGAAGGTAGTCACAGGAACTCAACATCCAAATGACGGAACCCCTATGAGTTTGGGCTCATTTGGTTTGTATTGATGAGTTCTCTAGTTTTATGTAGTATTCAGGGTCTGATGATGGAGCCAGAAGGTAGTTACTGGAACTCTACAACAAAATAAAAGAACCCCTTCTAGTTTGGGCTCAAATGTTTTGTGCTAATAAGATTTCTGGTCTAATATGGTATCCAGAGTCTGATTATGGTAGTCGAATGATGGAACTCTTTTTAGTTTGGGCTCATTTGGTTGGTCTTGAAGAGTTATCTGGTTTTATGCGGTATCCAGGGTCTGATGATAAAGCCAGAAGGTAGTCATAGGTATATCCAGTCCGGGATAAAAAAATATTTTTTATCCCAGAAAATAATAATTTTCCACGGGAAAACTGGAAAAATGACCATTACTCGCTGTAAGGAACGGTTGCCATATAAACGAAATAATAACAAGTCTGTCAAAAAGCATCAAGAGCGTTGGTGCAAAAGAGAATACTATACGTTGGTGCTATACTTTTGCATTGGCTTTTAATATCCTAGAAGAATATAGGATGTTTTTTCGCGATAAACTGTAGCCCGCGCGGATGAAGTCTCGCGTGAAAGCTTTATATCAAAACGGTTTGTGATGAAAACGTGTACGAATTATAATCAGAATAATCAATTTATTGGTAACAATTATTACAAGTCAATATTGTAAATAAAAAATATATATAAAATAGTAAAAGAAATAACAAATTATAATAATATTTTTTTTCCTATAATAATAACATTAATAACATTGAATTATCGATATACCGGTATAAATTCGGTTATGTTCAACGCCTTCTCAACCAGCCATGCTTTAATTTTGGTTTTAAAGGATGCCAAGCTAGGCGCATCTTTGACCTGATCCGGCAGGCGGTTGTAAATAGACGGTCCTTGGACCTGAGCGAGTCTATTAGATTTAATAAGCCTATGAGTGACCGACGCAAGCTTACCCGCACCACGTGTGTCGTGGCCGTTAGTTTGGTTCTCTCCGCGCGTCCTAAATGTTGCGAGGTCTTGCTTCACACACATTGCAACTTGCATGATTGTTATCGAGGGCAACGTAAGACTCCGTAATGATGTAAAGTACGGCTTCACCGATGTCACCTGCGACACCCCCATAGCACGCTTCTGCATACGGAAGGCTCGTCCCATGACGGCGGCGCGCCCCCACAACTCCTCTCCATACTCGTAGTACCTACATGGGACGGGTGTCGCCTACAGTGTCTCGTAAAAACCGATTTCAGTTGCAAAGCCATTGCTATCTACGTCGAGACTACAGCCCCAAGGTTCGAACCTATCCCCGTACCAAATTTCATCAAGATCGGTTGAGCTGTTAAGTTATGGAAAGGTAACAGACAGACAGAATTACATTCGCTTTTATAATGACTATACTATACTATGGATGGATTGGTTACTATAAATTATTGTACTGGTAGAGATCGTCTAGTTTAAAACTGAACGCTTATCCAATGTGTTTACGCTCACAGAAAAAGTAGGTGTATAAATTACTACTTGCTTAAAATTGAACGCTTAGATTAGATAAACTCTTGTACTGCAGATAAGATACTAATTTAATTTGTTTACCGAAAAACAAAATTGTTATAAAACAATTTTAAATAGAAATAAAAAAAAAAACGAAATAAAAACATATTTCATTAATTTAGAATTTTAATATTTATACACAATCACTTATAAAGCAGTAAATATAAAAAAAGTCTGTAGAAGATAATTAAAAAAAATGTTATGGAACTTAAAATAAGCTACTGAACTGCTACTGTTTTTGTCTGTCTGTCTGTTTGTGCGTCATGTAAAAACTACTTGACCGATTGCGATGTGGTTGAGCTTAAGTTTTGACTTAAAAACTCGTGTACATGGTATCTCCATCCGGTGAGTAGAAGCCGAGCAATCGATAAAAAACAATTTGCCGGCTACACGAAATTTGGTATAATTTAAATGTACCTACTTTTGGTCTTATAATAACATTATACATACTTTTTAATCGACTTCACAAGAGGAGAAGGTTATATGTTCGAATGTATGTTTTTTTATTCAAATGTAATTTCACTGATTTCTCCGTCAACTGTGGACCGGTTTTCAAAATTATTTTTTAGTTTGGGCCCATATAAATTGTATCAGTAAGTTTTCTTTAGTTATTAGATAAAAGTCGACTTTTGTACAGCACTTGCAATGCAATGTAATGCAGAGAGAGAATTGACAACGCGGACAAATCCGCGGGCACAGCTAGTAATGCTCGTATACTAATTTTATATTATATATATATATATATATATATATATATATATGTGAGGCGTATTTATCGTCACAGGTAGAAGTCACTGATATTTAAAAGTCACAGACTGTCACAGTGACAAAAGATCATCCATACCAGTGACTGTGACTCTGTACTGTGACCTGTGACTCGTATCTGTGTACCATGTTCATCTGTGATTCTGTTACCTGTGAAGGCTGTATAATAGTAAAATACTAGCGTCCATTTCTTTTTCACTTATTTTAAGTAAGGTGTTAGACAGATATGCCCCTAGTATTTTAGAAATACACACTGAACTGTGACTTGACTACGAAGTATGAATGAATATAATATTATGAGACTAAATTAAAAAGTTTTGTTCGTTACGATGGAATACCTAACATGAACGGATAATAAATATGCGCATGCGTTGTCCAGTATAGATTCTAAATCAGAAGTTTCAGGAGTAATACGTCAGTAAGTGTAATTAAAAATATTCGAAAGTAATAAGATTAGGCAACCTAACAAAAACAAATTAAACAGTTTATTTTGCCTAATTTTGAACGTTTGATGTAATCTTTTGGTTCGTTAAGGAAAAGGCGTGATGTTTTAATTATACTATCCTACTTATATTATAAATTCGAATGTTAGTTGTTCGTTACCACTTGGCGCTGAAACGGCTGAACGGATTTTGATGAAATATAGTGCAATTTTAGTCCTGGAATAACGCAAATGATACATTTCATCATCACCATAAAACTGCGGAGCGCAGCTAGCAAACAATGAAAATATGTTTGAGGACGTTATTTTAAATAAAATAAAATAATATTATTAAGCAAATTAATCCGTCTAAAATCCATCCAAAATACTCGATCTAGATTCTCGATTCTAGTATTTTACGGCACGACACGGTGACTTCTGTGATTCTGTCACCTGTGAGTTCTCCGCGAAAGTGATTACTCGATTCGATAGAAGTAAAAAATACTAGCTGGTATTTTGTCACAGGTAGCCCCAAGTCAGTCACAGTGTCACCTAGTATGACCCACCTCTAATACAAACAATATAAACATTAATAATAAATTTAATTATTATTAAAAAATAATCAAATATTAATAAAATTAAAAGTACATTTAAATAATAACTAATACAACTTTTAATGAAATAATAATATAATTAAACGGTACTCCCACACGCAGAGCGTGCTGGTACCATACAAAAACAATAAATTAATAGCAGTCGTTAAGCGGTTGTGGGATCACAAGTGGCGCGTGTCGCTATCCGCTACGAATGAAATGCCTGCGCGTTTTAATTTTTCCTCTAACGCCATCTAGTTTAATTCGGACGGAACTAAAAAACCTACAATCTACCTCCTTCACTCTACACCCGAATGAGTATTACATATGGTCACAGAATAAAGTATGGTTACGTTACGTCACAATACACACTGTGTACATACAATGTATAGTCCTTACGGACAGTACATATTATTAATGTAATGAATATATTTATAATGTACAGTGGTTGCTAAAATCTTTCTTAACATAATTCAAGTCATAATTATTTTTTGAATTGATCATGTATCATTCGCGTTAGTGTATGTATTCTGTGGTACCATGACGTAAAAGAGCGACCGTGACGTATCGTCTCGCTTTTATAACTCTGTAAATATAAGCTCCGGAGATCTAATATTTGTGTAATTTTTTAGTTTATAAATCGTCGATATCGTAGTATTTAATTTTTATCAAAAGACAGAGGGGGGTTAGGAAAGACGCAGAGAGCAGAATCAGAAAAATTGATGTTTTTGTAATCTTTAATTCGGTATAACTCGCGATTTAGATAAGTTAGCGTATTGATATGGGTGTTATTGTAAAGATTAAAAAGGTTTACAAAAAGTCTACATTCCGTCCAGTAGTATCTGCGTGATGCGTGTTCACAGAAACAAACAAAAAAAAATGTTTTGGCATCTATATCAGTAATGAAGTTTATCAGTATTTAAGTAACTATTACTAAGTATGTAGTTTATTTTATATTTTATTTATTTTTTATTATTTACATTAAATTTGTATATAAATTTAATATTGCCACACTACCGACCCTTATTAGCAATTAACTTCTTTCCATCCTAAGGTTGTCTGGAAGAGATCGCTATGAGCGATAAGACCGCCCATTGTACCTATTGTTTATGTTATTTCTATTTTGTAATTTGTTTTCATTTCAATTGTTTTTTTTATCTGTGTGTCAATAAAGTGTTATTGTATTGTATTGTACTGAAGTTTAGCTCGATAATAATTTTTAATAAACATTTATTGCACAGATTTGGCCCAGTTTGGCAGTTTTATCACAGTATTAGATTATGCCCGCGGCTTCGCCCACATTGTGTTAGCCAACCTACCTACCTATATTCAAAACTTCATCATACCTGTTTTAGTGTGAAAGCATATTAGTCATTTTCCGGTTTTCATATTCATATCTATTTCTCTGTTACATGTGATAAGGTCTTAAATATAATATAAGAACCTATCTTAAAAACATGGAACACTGGTGGGCACTACAGAATATTTATATGAGGGTAAGAAGCATTAAATATTACAATTATAAGATATTATATAATGAGAGAAGTGACCGAAAAAGAAAAACATTGATATTGCATTTTTATCGCCATAGAAGTCTTGTAGAGGATAGTAGCACATTTTGATGAGATGTATAATATTTGATGTAATATTTCATTAAATATTACTGAAAGGCTTAAGGAATAAAATGAGGCTTGCACCTCATATTATTCCTTAAGCCTTTCAGTGCTCTCAACGTGCACGAGAATACACTTTTTCTGAAGTATAAGTCATCGGCTTCGGTAGAAATCTCCCACAGTATGATGCCATGCTGTAACCAGGGCCCCAATTCTGTTAGCTATTGAACCGCGATAACGCAAGTCGACCGCTTGATTTTTTTGCAAAATTCTCACTTTTACTACCTAAAAGTGCTAGAAGGAAAAATTACTGGGAAATTTAAAAAAAAACGCTTCTAGCATTTTTAAGTGGTAAATGAGAAAAATTTCTAGCGATCGACTTGCGTTATCGAGTTTCAATAGTTTATGGAATTGGGGCCCAGGCGTGAGCAAAAGCATATTAAGCGGAAAGAGCCGTTGCAATGTTTGTAGTTTTCTTTATCTCCATCAAAGCGTAAATAAAACTACTGAGTTTGGACTTTAGTTTGTTAATTTGCATTCTGATGTTAACATTTGTATCAATTTCTAACCCGAAGAGTGTAAAAGAATTTACACATTCTAACTTTTTATTATAAAAAACTAAGTCAAATTCCAACTGTTGCTTTTAATATGGCCTAAATTGTTAATTTTGTTATTGTGAAGTTCATTTCTAAGTTATGATCGTCAAGTTAATTCATTGATTGATATTTAAAAATAAAAACAATTGGGCAAGATAATAAACTATAGATATCATCGGCAAATAAAACGCATATTTCATCAAATATTTTCGACAAGCCTAAAAAAAGAAAATTACAAATATTATAAATCCTAAAACACTTTCTTGTGGAATATAACTACGAGTATACATTATTATTAAATCTGATCTAAAAGTTGTATATGTTTGTGCGTTATAGTCTTCAATTACTACAAATTGTCTGCGGTCCCGTAGGTATGACGTAAACCAATCATAAGCCAGCCCCTTAGGCCGATTCCATACAGTTTATTTAGCAGTATCGGATATGAAACCATATCATATGCTTTGCTCATACCGAGAAAAATGACTATCGCGTATTTTTTATCCACACAGAATATAAAAAGAAACGTTGACTGTTTGTTTGTTTGGGGACCTTTCACGCAATAACGGCTGGATGGATTTTGATGAAATTTGCAATGAAGATAGCTTATACCCTGAAATAAAACAAATGACACTTTTAACCCGGAAAATGGAAATTTGCCACGGGTAAACTGGAAAATGTTAACTACTCGTTCTAAGGAACGGCATGGAAACGAAATAAAAATAAGCTTGACAAAAAACATCATCTATACTTTTGAATTGATTTTTAATATCCTAGAAGAACATAGGATGCTGCTGTGATTAACTGTAGTTCGTGTGGATGAAGTCACGCCCGAAATAGCTTTATTGACTAGGCATTAATAATTTTCAAGACTTCATGCATTATCTGTATACAGCTAAAAGAGTTTTAACATTCCTTGAAAATAAAGTATTTATCGTAAAGGAATATACATGCCTTTTACACATTGCCGTCTCAAATATCTTTGAAGATGTAGACACTAACGCTATAGGTAGGTAGATACTGGCTAGCGTCTGTTGTATCGCCCTTTTTATATATCGGTTTAATAATTGTTTTTTAAGTAGGTCAGGAAAAACTCCTTCTTCAAATGATTGATTTATTAATAAGGTTTAAGGCCAGGTCAACTCTTCACCACACTTTTGAATAATGGTGGTAAATCATTAAAACCAAAACTACGTTTCCTTTTAAGATTTTGTACAAAATAATAGACTTTACGTCGTTTAGCGGGCCATCGGTACCATCAGCCACAAGGTAGGATTTACCAGATTCAAAACCATTTTGTTTGCAGCAAAAAGATACAGAAACGGAGTGATTTTAAACTATGTAATAAAACAATAAAAGGCGGGGCTTTTATTGTTTTATTACAAATGCGCCGACAACAATAATCTGGTCATTGAAGTGCCTCAAACATAGATCTTATTAAACGGGGGAAGATACGGAACGCTTTAATATCACGTAAACCAAATCTGGACTAGGTATATACAACTACAGGCAAATACACCCAAAAGTAGCGAAAGCCTACATGACTACGTTTCGTTACAATAATTGATTAATTTACGATATTAAATCTATAATTGAAGAGTACCTACACTAATCCATTATGGCATCATCTATCTATAAATAGCTAACTTATATTAAAGCAGTAACAAAAAGTCTGTACAATGTAGATGAATAAAAAAACGTTCTAGGAACTTTTACGTCAATATTTCTCCAATATTTTTGTTCAACCACATCCCTTCCCTCTCCCTTCTTTGCCAGTGATCGTCGATTACCCTTTCTAGGCAGACGTGTGCGCAAAACTTTACCCTTATACACCGTTTTATTATGTTCCACCAAATCGAATGCGTGGGTTTTCATTGAAATCCTGCCCGAAAATTGGCAGTGATATATCATCATCATCATGTCAGAGCCCTTAGAAGTCCACTGCTGAACATAGGCCTCCCCTAAAGAACGCCATAATATATTTGTACCTATCTCGTTCCACCTACTTACTCCCTTACTCCCTTACTTTTTCCGCATGTCTATCTATAAGATTAGAGAAAAACCTTCCAAAACTAGCAGTCTGTTGTTTCTTAGTTTTATACCACTGCGCCAACAGGTACTTACAATAATATACCATTATTTTTTAAATTGTGTTCATCTGTCTGTCTGTTTGTATGTTTGATTGCAATGCATTATTCACTATTAAAAGCTTAGGTTTTGACATAATATTTGGTGAACTTTGTATCTTAATCCAATGAGTAGAAACAGAGCAAATATCAAAAAATATTTGACAACTGAACGAAATCTCGTATATTGAACTTTATAGGTACTTTTGATCCTGGAATATTAAATAAGATTATCCACTGAAAAATATGCACGCGAGGAAAACCCCGTCTGTACAGCTAGTAGTATAATAATATCGAATTTGTTGCTAATGAAAGTAATGGATTAATATTACGGAATTTTCATAGTGAATCCATTATCAAACAGGAACACACGCTACAAGTAGTATCTTACACATGAAAAAAAAACTAAAACTAACTTAAACTCTTATCTTCTTCTTTTCACCCATAACATCTGACTATTGGGTATACATAAGCTCAACTCCTTCACGCCTCCTCGTCGATCTTGTGATATTCTAACTGTTTGCCAGAAACACTGGCTACTTCATCTCTTCATTGGGTTTACGCTCTGCCTTTCGTTTTCCTTCCCGTGGCAACCACGTACCTTATATAAATTCTTTATGTAGTTAGCAATAAAACATTTTTAAAAAATTATGCATTTTTCCGTAGCTCCATCAACGAGTTCGTATGTTAAACCCTCGATTGCTAAAAACAAAATCTTTTATAAATTCTCGTCGATGTTTTTAAAATTAATGCACATAACTTTAGGAATAGATCTGGGTTATTTTAATTGTAAAACTTTGAAAACAAGATTATTCTTTAAATTTATATCTATGTGCCAGTGCATTTTGAGTTGCTTTTTTTGCTCTTTGTGTATTTTAAAATCAGTTCCTTACGAACATGCTGTTTTGTATTCAATATTGTTGTCTCAACATATTGTAAACAATTTTATATTCACGTTTATTCCAGTCAAGATGACACTCAAAAAATTTCAAAATGAGTTAGAAGTCATCGATTTAAAATTAAAAATTAGCCATGGATTTCTTGGTATTGAGTTCAAATTTTTAGTTACATTTGTATTTGCATTATTGTATAGGTATGGTTTCGGATTATTTTTGTGTCTCTACTACGGTTATTTGTGCATTCATCCTATTCCAGTGGCAATCCTTTATTATTTTATTTATTTTGGCCTCGATGTTGTCACTATTTTAAATTCATTTGTATTTTATATGGTTAGTTGTCAGTTGGAGAAGTTGACAAATATTATTAACAAAGAAGATTCAGAAGTGGTCCCTTATCATCGTATGTATAAAACCATAGTGGACTTGGCTGAGAATATCAAGAAGACATTTGACCCTCTGGTGAGAACTTTAAAAAAAGTGTTTTTTAAACTTTTTAACGCTGTATATTTGTATATTAATTCATTTGGTTGTTTTCAGTTTATCTCGGCGCTCCTTTTCAATGTCCCACAAGTTACGACTTCGCTTATTTACTCAATTTACGCAATAAAAGAAGGATTTTACCCTGTGAGTATGTTTGTACTTAGATATGTGTACATTTGACAAGGACTGAGTCAGGCATCCGGCACTCTACCTACTACAGCGTGCGACACCGCCGGCGTTACAAATCAGTCGAAGCTGCCGCGTGTTTGCATTCAGACGCGTACCGTGTCACTTGTTTGAATTTTCGCTATTAATAGCGAAACGTTACATTAATAAAAATTGTTGTATAGAGGGATATATAGATAGATAACTTTACTGAACATCACACAAAAATCTTCAAAAAAAAAGTAATTGTTTGCATTCAGACGCGTACCGTGTCACTTGTTTGAATTTTCGCTATTAATAGCGAAACGTTACATTAATAAAAAATGTTGTATAGAGGGATATATAGATAGATAACTTTACTGAACACCACACAAAAATCTTTAAAAAAATAAATAGTAATAATGTGTCCAATGGGTGGTTTTATCACTCAGAGCGATCTGTTTCAGACAACCACGGAAAGGAATAACTGAAGTAATAGGGACGGTGGTTCCCAAGCAATAAATAAACACCATAAATAAGCACTTAAAATTACAAAATAATAATGAAATTAATTGGGAAAACACAAGAAAGTTGGAATAATAGATAAATCTAATAAATACATACAATAATATAAAAATAATAAACATACATACTGACATACTACTATAATATACATATAAATACATGCCTACATAAATAATAATAACAGGATTGAGACATAGCAACTCAGCTAGATAAGTAGTACATTTCAACACGATGTTTAAAAACGTTGAGCGAACTAATATCAACAGGGAAGGCATTCCACAATCGAACAGCTTTCATTCAATAAAACTAATCGTAGAAAGACGTTGTGTGGAAAGGGGCCTTTAACATAAAGTTATCTGATGACCTTAGTCTAATATTGCTGGAAGTGTGGAGGAAATGGAATCGATCCTGAAGATAGCGCGGAGAAGAGGGGGTTGAAAAAAATACTGTAGAAGAGGAACAATATATGAGCATTCCGGCGACAATAAACGGGAAGCCAATTGAGCTTAGAGCGAAATTCGGAGACATGGTCATACTTGCGTAGGCCAAATATGAACCTGATGCAAAAAATTTGGAGACGCTCAAGTTTGTTTAGCTGGTCCTCGGTTAGGTCAAGATAACAGGCGTCAGTGTAATCAAGAACAGGGAGTAAGCGAGATTGTGCGAGCGCAATTTATTTGTAGTAAGTAAAAAATTGCGTAGGCGACGTAAGGAACCAGCGCATGCAAACATTTTACGGCTAGTAGCAGCAATTTGAGCATTCCAACATAATACATCATCAGTCAGTTGACCTAGAGGAGCTTGACAGTACAGTTGAAGATTGTCTGCATAGAGGTGGTAGGAAGATGTGAGATTTTGAGTTATAGAATTTATTAAGATAGTAAAAAGAAGAGGAGACAAGAGATACACCCTGAGGTCTTGCTGCACCACGAAAACTTATCTTGCGAACCCGTTGTCGCCAACCGTACAGGTAACTATGAAACCAGTCAATTATCGTTGGAGATATAATAAGTGAGCTAAGTATAGCTAAGGATATCGAAATCGAAGGAGGAAGGAGGAGGAAGGATATTAAAAGCGTTACTGAAGTCCAGGAGTGACAACAAAGTTAACTGACCGTTCTCCATCCCCAGAAGTATATAGTCAGTGATTTTGACAAGTTCAGTGACCGTGCTGTGTCCTGGACGAAAATCAGACTGATATTCTGATATTATTTCTGGTCAGGACCAAGTTGATCTGATTATGAACTAGACGTTCGAGGACTTTTGGTAGGAAAGGAACAATAGATATAGGGCGGTATTTAGAAAAGGACTTTGGATTGAATTTTTAGGAAGAGGAATAATTTGGGCTTTCTTCCACAAGGAATGAAATACACCATTGGAAATGTTTTTTTTTTAAATATAACAAAGAATAGGTTTGTTAACTTGAGAGCATTTAAAAAAGTTGTATTAACAACACCAGCTGTTTAATTTTATAATATTTATATGTATTTAAATGTATTTTATTTTTATTATATTATCCGCTAAAGCATAAAAAGCGGTATTAACCTGTATATAGTAGTAGCCCAGTAGTTACTTTTGTGTCGTTTTATGCGCAAGTGGATTACATTATAATATTATATATCTATTATAATAATTTTAGATACATATATTAAACGTTTCATTTCTATGAATTCATTTCTCTTTATTTCTATTTTACTGTCCATATCTTGAGTGCACGCCTATACACATCTTTCTTGCACAACCAGCATGACTGGCAGGAAATGCTGTCATAGCATTAAGTCCTCCTCTGTACACTGATTTTGTGCATAAAGTATTAAATAAATAAATAATATAATTAATAAGTTTTAGTTATATATCACTCTTCCTTTTCCGAATAAAATAAAATAAATAAATAGACTGATGCTGTTGATTCCAACTGGATTAGTTATGGGAATAGTTCCTTGACGTTATTTACCAACTCCTAAAGACCTGAGAAATTTCCAAGCTTAAGTTGGATCCTCATCTTGAACAGATTTATAAATATGGTGTCTTTGAGCATCTCTACATACCACGTTGCAGCGATTTTAATGTACTTTGACTTATTGGTGTCATTTGAACGCATTTTATACCTTGTTTTGGCAGCTGCTTTTTTGTCCTGAGACAAGGTGCACGTATATGTTTAACTTTTATGGCCCTTACAGGAGTATGAACATCATACAACTTAGTAACCAAGGAGTTAAATAGTGCTATCTGATCATCAATTGAACTAACACTTGATGATCAGATAGCAGATGACAGGTGACCAGCCTATGTTTTTGGCATTGTTGATAAATTCCTCGTTATTCATACCACTTAAATTGCGCTGCAGAATGATGGTGGGTTTAGGTTTAGGAGGACGAATTTTGTATGAAAATCAAATCGTGATGTGAGAAAGCATCGGCAGAACACTGACCGTTCTTGACAACATGCTATATAGAAAATACCAGTAAAAGATCAAGAAGAAAGGGAAATGAATTTGGAAAATGATGAGTTGCATTAAAGGGGAGAATATGCATGTTGATTGACTTAATTACGGTTTTGAATGAAGGAGAACGATGATCACGCTTTAAAAGGCAAGTGTTAAAGTCACCCATAGTTATGGTGTGACTGAAAGAGGGGGTGAGATTTTCTCAGAACTTTTCAAAAGAAGAGAAGTCATTGCGTAGATAATGGCTATAATAGACTCCGAGAAGAATTTTAGAGTGAGAGAAGGACTTCATTAAAAAGATGTTTGCCAGTGTTGTGCTGTGGTCGCTGTGAGGATAAGCTCATTACAGAGAAAGGAATATGTGCACGGAGATAAATTTAAAAAAAAAAATGTTTTTAAGTTACCGGAAGATCATGACAATTAAGTTTTTTTCATTCATTAATATCCACCTTCCTGCCATAATTAGTAACGGAGGTACTTACTCAATTCTAACTTTATCAATAATAGCTGTACCTAAGTATTGCTTAATGCGGAGTAATTTATGGCGAGGTAAAAGTGCATTATTAAGTTTATTTGCTTAGTCATTTTGATAAAAATTAAAATCTTTATCACACTAACATTATGAAGCTATCACAGAACTACCTACAGAACGGATTTTAATAAGTCTATTGGACATAGGCAATATTTATAGGTGTGCTATGTTTTGCGCGCAACTTTGCTTGCGGAGTCCGTTAGTTTGTTCCTAGATAGGTACTTACATTGTTTTTTTTGGCTAGGTACATCCTCTAGGTAACCCAAACTTTTTGTATGGACTCTCTACATTCCACCTTAAACTAGGTGCTTCATTAGGTTCGCCAAATAGGATACTATACTACCCAAATGGAATGTAGCCATTTTTATAAGTGGAGTTGACCCAACATGTATTTTGAACTTATTTTTTTACCGTAAATACGTAGGTACTTTATTGAGAGTTTGTTTTGTGGCAAGTTGTTTATATATAGCAAACCAATTGCACTTTAGCACACCACGTTCGTGTACCTGGGTAATCAAAATTTATCATCATAATTTATAAGTATCCACATAACACTATCCGATCCTAATATAGCGCCTGCAATATACGGATTGAATTTCCTACTTCGGTCTTTCCGCAGAGGTCTATAGAAAGCTAGATAACGCATCAGTGATACCTACCGTTAGGCCCACTTGCACAAGAAGCTGTCTTAACCCCGGACTAGTGTCTAGCCTGGGCTAAAAATAAACAAGAAGAATAGATAGACATACACAGATATTAGCGCGAAAGATATAACAATAATGTTTGGACTAACTAATTCGATACTTTGTTTTGTTTTCATGCCAGTGTTGCATTGCATGTGTTCACAGGTGACGGTACAGTGACGGTAACAGCTTCTACAAGTCGAGCGTCTGCTTGTGTTCTAATCGAACCATAAAAAATAACTATAATTTTGGAATCCACAAAACCTTTACACCCGAAAAACGTAATCCTTTCGGCATGCAGTCCTAGTCGGGTGAAAACATGTGACAGTGGCGTCATCACACAAGCGAGTTTGGCAGCTGCTTACTTTGTTTACTAACCAGAAACTGATAAATACATTACCTTCTAACTTCGTTTCAGATATCGACAGCGAGTTTGAGCACAGATTATTTCAGCACTCTCAGAGCCTTATTGTTGGTACTGTCACCCGCAGTTTGTGCTGGAATGGTGACGTCGCAAGCTGAGCAATTGAAGATTGAGCTGCATAATCGACTTCTAGTAGAAAGTGGTATAAGCACTTGCATAAACAATTGTATATTAACTATTATCTTATACGTAAACTAGCATTTGCCCACGACTTTACCTGCACGGACTTAAAAAAACCAAGTAGTCGTTTTAGCCCACTAATTCATCCGCGTTGACTAAAAAAAGGCACGCGGACATGTATGTATCAACCACAGACCATATATTGACGACGCGAGCAGCTCTGAAATGTATGAAAACCAAGCATGTCAAATTTTTCGTGCCTGCTATGACGTCACGATAGCAATATAGTGATGCAAAGTATACGCCACGTGAATTCGATTAAAGACGTGTTCCCAAACAGATTTAAAGGCGGAAAAATAATCGATTTTCCAAATATCCTTATATGATTATATGATTTTCCCCTCCTCTCCAACTTTCGAGGGTTAGAGTAGGAGGAGGAGGTTCGGGGGGGATGATTGGATGCGGGGAAGGGGGAGGAAAAGGGAGCGAGAGGAAGGGTTTGAGGGATATGGATTAGGTGGGGGAGGTGCGAAAGGATGGTGTGTTGCGGGGGCGTGGAGCAGGGGGAGATTTATATGGGGATAGGAGGGGGATGGTATTACAGTGTTTATCACCCTTCCGCCGCAATCCATCTTATTCTTCAAACACCTCGTTCTGTCGGCAATCTGTATTTGTGGTATATCTACAACTCAGTACTGCGCAATTAACAATTTTCACTTTCGACTGAGCCGTGTTGCTACAGCACCGATCGTGAGCGGACTTGCTTTCTCCGTACTCAAGTTCGACAATTTGTCGCAGTTAGGACACGCAATGTAGGTCGACTTGTGGCATCTATCGTGGTCTGTGGTACCAATATTTTAAAGTTGCTCCGTACCGTAGGTAGAGTGTGGCTTTTTTGTCTATTGGGCAATGTGTTTACATTTACGATTAATTTTACTTCTGCATACAGATACAGGTCAAAAAAACTGTATCTGTATGCAAAAGGCCTTTGTATCTCTAAATAAACCGTGTTCTGGAGCGGTAGCGAACCTTTAAAAGACATCTGCTTTAAAGCAGACGCTACACAAATATAAAATATACAAAGAGATACACACATACGCTACTTTAATGTATAGTGTTGACAGATTAAGTTAATTCAATTTATTTATTAAGTTGAGTTCTTTAGAACAGACTTAAGGAATCGCTACCCCGTAAAATACCGGGTATACAGCCCGTAAGGTTGCGAGCGATTTCCCGTTTCGACCAGAATCCGCCCACATTGAACTTAATATTTCAGCTTTCAAACCTCGCTGACATACATTGAAATTAGGTCGATATTAACCTATTACAAATGCATTTTGAATGTCATAGTCAGTACAGTTATGTATCACAAGTTCAATACATTACAATCCCAGAAACAAAGATTCATCGAAGTCGTAAGTATATACCTGAAGGCATATATATGTTAAAACACGCTAAACATATGTTGTTGAAGGGGGCTGGGTCCATTACAATGCGATGCTCGAAACTCTCAGGCGGCTAGATGTGCAGCGTGCGTTTCTTCCTTGTTAGCGCTCGTACTTCATAAGTTTACAGAAAGGCAAAGGTAAATCCATTTGCATAGCACTTTTAATAGGCTTTTTTGGGTTCCTAAGCAGAGCTAGAGCGACGACCTTCGCAAGATGGCTGGCTGTTAATGATGCTGAACAATTTATTCAAAGAAATATTGCTTATTTTGTTTCAGATAAACATCGCAGAGAAAGTATTAAAAATTTCATCGCGTACACTGAAGCGAGATCTTGCAAGTTCTTCGTTTGCAAAATTATACCCCTTAATGCGACACTGCCCGCAATAGTCCTTAACTTTTGCATCACATACCTTATTGTTATAATTCAACTTACACATATTTATTAAAATATAGTAATAAGTATGGCAATTAATAAAATATTTATTAGAATAGAATTAACTAACCAAAAATATGATAATTTGATTATGTGTAACACATAAAAATCATAAGACCATTTTGAAACTAACAAGGAACCACATACTTATATTGACATCCGAATTTAATTATATAAATAAAACAAAAATCGAGATAAGAAATACTATAACATGCAATGTAGAATTAGCAAGCTGAAGTGGCAATGCGCCGATCACATAACTCGAAGTACCGACAACCATTGTGGTAAACGAGTTCTAGAGTGGAGACCGTGTATAGGTAAACTTAGTGAAGGGCGGGCGCCCTTCAGGCAGGTGGAGTGGCGACTTGCGAAAGGCGGCTGGTAGCGACTGGATGAGAAGACCCGAAAATCGAGCTCAGTGGCGTTCACAAAGAGAGGTCTCGCAGTGGACGAACACGGGTTAATGATGATGATGATGATGATGACACCATACAAACGACCATATTATAGTACCTACTGACCGGGTCAGCCTCAATAATCGTCTATGTAGTAAAAGAAAAAGTAAGAATCGCCAAGAAGTAAATCTAATGATTTACTTCTTGGCGATTCTTACTTTTTCTTTTCCGATCTTCATTAATCTATTACTTTTTCCTTGTACTTATGTACAACGCATCCCTTTACAAATATTATTTGTATTATTATTTTACTCCTACCTGAGTTGGTGTACTCCATCATCATAATAATAATATCCGGAGACAGTGTATATATAAATATATAAAAGCTTAGAGGTGTTTTAGAGTAACAGTATACTGTGTTATGTTTCACAGAACACGGTAATCGTCAGAATTCATGCTGCTCGACTACAAACAAATAAATAAAACATTTGGAACCAACAACCAGTTTTGTAATTTTACGTGAGATGATAATGAAGTAGGTATTAGGCTAGAACACTCCCGGGCGTGGCAGGTCATCTGGAAGAAGGTCCCAAAGCGGACATTTTTAATAGTACAACAGGTCTAAAAAAGGTTGTAATTCCTACAATATCTATAAATTTTCTTCTTATTTTGATGTATGTAGAGAAACAAGCGTAACCTACCAAAGAACATGTAAATAAAGCAATAAAACAGTGTAAGAAATCCATCTGGTGTTGTTATTTTTCGACTACTTCTTGGGCTCTTATTCCTGAAAATCACTATCCTCTCCTGTATTTACATTATTCTCCACGTGTTCTTTGAGGTTTTAATAATAAGTTATTGATTTTATTTTGCTTAAATGGGCACCAGTTTATAATATTATAAATATAAAGATGTAAAGTAAAATGTATCAACTCTATTCATAATAATAACACTTTTTTTGTTTAACAACAAACAAAGAATAATTGAAGTAACATTACGTCATGATCACAAATCAGGTCACAAATATAGTCAGTCAGTATTTCAGTAATCAGGTATAATCATTTTTCTCCGGCGTAGTAGGTACTTCAGCATGTCCGTCGCAGCAATGTCTGAGGGAGGGGCAGTCTAGTCTGGCAGTAATCATCTCCAGGATGACATTGGGCCGCCTACACTCTGCACACCAAGGACTCACTCTGCTTGCGCATGGTTGCTTGAAAACAAGCGCTGTGCGTATATGCCCCGAGGCGCTGCATAATCCGAGCAGCCCCAATAAACGCGTTCTTGTAAAGGTCATCATCAATTTCCATCATTGTTCACGCAGGTGAATCCGCGGGATGCAGCTAGTACTCTTTATAATTACAATCTTTGCCTTTGCCTTCGACAGTCTATAAGATGACGCCAGGAAATACAAAAAAAAAACAAAAAATGGTTACCTTTTGGCATTTTTTTTTGTTGACGGCTAAACTGCAAGTTGTGAATCCACGACGTCACCAGCGCGGGTTGGTCAAACGGTGGGGGATGCGCAGCGAGGAAAGTACACAAAATTACAAATCAACTCGATGGCAGATATTTTTGTATATTATTCGACTTTTTTAACCACCCGGTTAACTTATGTCACAATTACACAATACGTCACAATTAAAATAGTCGCATTTATCCCGTACGGGATAGCAAGTATCCAGCGGTTAAGAACTAATGTAGGTATATTATTTTAGAACAACAAGTACCTACTGTACAATATAACATGGTACAAAGTCAGCCAGTACAGTCGACGACGATCGACAGTTACTTACATGAAGCTGACCTGCTCGATTGGTCGAGTAATATCGATTCATAATCGATCGAGCATTGATCGACCCTCCATTGACAGAATAGGTTTCGCATTTTAAATGATTCTGGTGGATTAACAAGATACTACTGATTGGGGTGGTAACACCATAAGTACAGAACCCGGCGATATATAATGCATATCGGCCTCTGGAATGAGATAATTGGCTGTTTAGAGGGTAAGAAGCATTAAATATTACAATTATAAAATATTATATAATGAGAGAAGTGACCGAAAAAAAAACATTGATATTGCATTTTTATCACCATAGAAGTCTTGTAGAGAATAGTAGCACTTTTTGATGAGATGTATAATAGGTATTTGATGTTCGATAAAATGAGGCTTGCAGCTTTCAGTGCACGAGAATACACTTTTTCTGAAGTATAAGTCATCGTCTTCGGTGTGGGGGACCACAGTATGATGCCATGCTGTAACCAGGGCCCCAAATCTGTTAGCTATTGAACCACGATAACGTAAGTCGATCGCTTGATTTTTTTTGCGAAATTCTCACTTTTACTACCTAAAAGTGCTGGAAGGAAAAATTACTGGGAAATTAAAAAAAAAACGCTTCTATGCTAGAAGCGTTTTATTTAAAGTGGTAAATGAGAAAATTTTCTAGCGATCGACTTGCATTATCGCGGTTCAATAGTTTACGGAATTGGGGCCCAGGCGTGAGCAAAAGCATATTAAGCGGAAAGAGCCGTTGCAATGTTTGTGGTTTTCTTTATCTCCATCAAAGCGTAAATAAAACTACTGAGTTTGGACTTTAGTTTGTTAATGTGCATTCTGCTGTTAACATTTTTATAAATTTCTAACCCGAGGAGTGTAAAAGAATTTACACACTCTAACTTTTTATTATAAAAAACTAAGTCAAATTCCAATTGTTGCTGTTAATATGGCCTAAATTGTTAATTTTGTTTTTGTGAAGTTCATTTCTAAGTTATGATCGTCAAGCCGATTGACTAACTTTGATAAAATTAAAGTTAATTCATTGATTAATATTTTAAAATTTTAACAATTTTTCAAGGTAATAAACTAGAGATATCATCGGCAACTTTTTTAATCTGATCTAAAGTTTTGTATATCACATGTTTGTGCGTTATAGTCCTCAATTTCTACAAATTGTCTGCGGTCCCGTAGGTATGACGTACACCAATCATAAGCCAGCCCCTTAGGCCGATTCCATACAGTTTATTTAGCAGAATCGGATATGAAACCATATCATATGCTTTGCTCATACCGAGAAAAATGACTATCGCGTATTTTTTATCCACAGAGAATATAAAAAGAAACGTTGTCTGTTTGTTTGTTTGGGGACCTTTCACGCTATAACGGCTGGATGGATTTTGATGAAAGGACATAGCCAGTTTCTGCCTAGAATGTACTTTGAAATTGTTAAAGTTAAAGTTCACAAAAATAAAATAAAAGTTATGGCTTGTGTTATGTATCTCTAGAACTCCAGGCTTTAAAGGGCTGCTAATAAAAGTAATTAAATTGTTCTATCTGAAAATCAACGACATTTTGAATGTCTTACGTTCCGTTCAACGAAATGTATGTACGATGATAAATAAACTTCTATATGACAAATGTATCAATAATTAAAGTGAATGCACATAATGTTTATTCAAAATGCATTTTGTATAATGCAACATTTTTCTATTTCATTATTTGTTTGTTATTTCATTAATACAAATAATACAATACAATTTTGCACTTTCACTTAGCAAAAACAGACTACGAGAAATGTCAGACATCTGTCATATCACAAAATGTCATGTCACTTGTGAATGCGATATCCATTGGTTCCGATGCACTTGTATTCGTGTGTACTGTACCATTTAATTCTGATCTTGTTATTGCATTCTACAACCGACGACCTTGGCCTTCTCCCGGACTGATTTCTTCGAAAAATTCGAGGTATTATTATTTACTATTCGAGAGTGATTAGGTATCTAATAGGCAAGCGTGCTACACCTTCGACCACATCCATCAGGTGAGATTGTGGACAAACGATTGCATAGTCAGTAATAAAAAAATAAAAAAATCGCTTGTTATTATACTACTCAGTTTTGCTCACGTTTTGGATAAATATTTATACAATTGATTTGATTATGAGGTGTATCAACTGCAGCACATCCACACGTTTGCAAAGGCATAATAATGCGTTCTCACTATCAAGGCATTTTCTGATGATACTTACACGATGGCTATCAATTGAGGTAAGCATGTGAAAATGAATTTTTAATTGGGCTATGTAAAGATTGTGTCTGATAATAGTTATTTTTCAATGATACACTCTATAGTTCAAAAGGTTTTCTCAAAACAAATTTAAATGGAGTGCCTGTTAGGTTTTTGTGACCAAAAGCGCCTGTATAGTTATTTTAAAATGAGTTTCAGTTAGTAAAAAAGCACCTTGTTATATTTAAAGCTAGAATTTCTTGAGATATATTGCTTATTTGCAATTAGTAATAGGGCAATCTTTAACACGAATAACTTTAAATTATTGATGTACATTAACTTTTAATAACTAGGCAGAAAGCGCTAGCAAAACGGGCCGTGTCCTTTGCAATGAAGATATCTTATACCCTGAAATAAAACAAAGGACACTTTTTATCCCGGAAAATAGAAATTTGCCACGGAAAAACTGGAAAATGTTAACTACTCGTTCTAAGGAACGGCATGGAAACGAAATAAATATGAGTTTGTCAAAAAACATCAAGGCATCAATTGATTTTTAATATCCTAGAAGAACATAGGATGCTGTTTTTCGTGATTAACTGTAGTTCGTGCGGATGAAGTCACGCCCGAAATAGCTTTATTGACTAGCGTCATTAATTATTTTCAAGACCTCTTGCATTATCTGTATACAGCTAAAAGAGTTTTAACTTTCCATGAAAATAAAGTATCTAACGTAAAAGAAATAAAGGCCTTTTACACATTGCCGTCTCAAATATCTTTGAAGAAGTAGACAATAACGCTATAGGTAGGTAGATACTAGCTAGCGTCTGTTGTATCGCTCTTTTTATGTATCGGTTTAATAATTGTTTTTTAAGTAGGTCAGGAAAAACTCTTTCTTCAAATGATTGATTTATTAATAAGGTTTAAGGCCAGGTCAACTGAACTATTTGTGAAATAGAACATTTTACCATAGCGAGTTTGCCGCGTCTATTAAACCCCAAAAAGTGACTTCTTTTTCGTGAAATCTACAGAGCTTTATATACTTCCTGTATTGTGCATGTTACTTCTGGATTTGGAAAGCCTTCGAACTTGATGCAACGGCTGTAAATTGCATGAGTCATAATATATGAGTACCTTTCCCTTTCCACCTGCTCCCTTACTTTTTCCGCCCGCCTATCTATAAGATTAGAGAAAAATCTTCCAAAACTAGCAGTCTGTTGTTTCTTAGTTTTATACCACTGCGCCAACAGGTACTTACAATAATATACCATTACTTTTAAATTGTGTTTATCTGTCTGTCTGTTTGTATGTTTGATTGCGATGCATTTTTCACTGATAAAAGCTTAGGTTTTGACATAATATTTGGTGAACTTTGTAGCTTAATCCAATGAGTAGAAACGGAGCAAACAAAAAAAATAATTGACGACTGAACGAAATCTCGTATATTGAACTTAATAGGTACTTTTGATCCTGGAATATTAAATAAGATTATCCACTGAAAAATATCCAAGCAAGGAAAACCCGTCTAGTAGTAGCACAGCTAGTAGTATAATAATATGTATTTTGTTGCTAATGAAAGTTATGGATCAATATTTCGGAATTTCCAAAGTGAATCCATTATTAAACATGAACACACACTACAAGTAATAACTTTCATATGAATATCTCTTAAACTTTTTAAATTCTTCTTTTCACCCTTAGCATCCCACTATTAGGTATAACATAAGCTAAACTCCTTCACGCCTCCTCTTCGATCTTGTGATGTTCTAATAAACTGTTTGCTAGAAACTCTGGCTATTTCATCTCTTCATTGGGTTTACGCTCTGCCTTTCATTTTCCTTCCCGTGGCAACCACGTACCTTTTATAAATTCATATGGAGTTGGCAATAAAACATTTTAAAAAATGATGCATTTTTCGGTAGCTCCATCAACGAGTTCGTATGTCGTTATGTAAAATTAATACTCATAACTTTAGGAATAGATCTGGGTTATTTTAATTGTAAAACTTTGAAAACAATATTATTCATTAAATTTATATCTATGTGCCAGTGCATTTTGAGTTGCTTTTTTTGCTCTTTGTGTATTTTAAAATCAGTTCCTTACGAACATGCTGTTTTGTATTCAATATTGTTGTCTCAACATATTGTAAACAATTTTATATTCACGTTTATTCCAGTCAAGATGTCACTCAAAAAATTTCAAAATGAGTTAGTCATCGATTTAAAATTAAAAATTAACCATGGATTTCTTGGTATCGAGTTCAAATTTTTAGTTACATTTTTATTTGCATTATTGTATAGGTATGGTTTCGGATTATTTTTGTGTCTCTACTACGGTTATTTGTGCATTCATCCTAATCCAGTGGCAATCCTTTATTATTTTATTTATTTTGGCCTCGATGCTGTCACTATTTTAAATTCATTTGTATTTTATATGGTTAGTTGTCAGTTGGAGAAGTTGACAAATATTATTAGCAAAGAAGATTCAGAAGTGGTCCCTTATCATCGTATGTATAAAACCATTGTGGACTTGACTGAGAATATCAAGAAGACATTTGACCCTCTGGCGAGAACTTTAAAAAAAGTGTTTTATAAACTTTTTAACGCTGTATATATGTATAATAATTCATTTAGCTGTTTTCAGTTTATCTCGGCGCTCCTTTCAATGTCCGACATGTTACGACTTCGCATATTTACTCAATTTACGCAATAAAACAAGGATTTTACCCTGTGAGTATGTATGTACTTAGATATGAGTACATTTGACAAGGCCTGAGTCAGGCATCCGTCACTTTACCTACTACAGCGTGCAACACCGCCGGTGTTACAAATCAATCAGTCGAGGCTGCCGCGTGTTTGCATTCAGACGCGTACCGTGTCGCTTGTTTGAATTTTCGCTATTAATAGCGAGACGTTACATTAATAAAAAATATTGTATGGAGCGATATATAGATAGATTACTCTTTATTGAACACCACACAAAAATCTTACAACAAAAAAACAAAATTAATAATAAAGTGTCCAATGGGCGCTTTTATCACTCAGAGCGATCTCTTCCAAACAACCGTGCACCGTTTTGAGAGGGTTCAATTTTAGGCCATATGCAATGCTCCACTCAGATATCAGTTGCAGATTACTATTAGTGGTTACTACTTCATCAGCCAGTTGACCTAGAGGAGCTTGACAGTACAGTTGAATCAGTATCTTTATAAATTCTATAACTCAAAATATTACTTCTTCCTACCACCTCTATGCAGACGATCGCATAGAGGTGGTAGGAAGAAGTAATATTTTGAGTTATAGAATTTATAAAGATAGCAAAAAGAAGAGGAGACAAGAGGAACACCCTGAGGTCGTGTTGCACCACGATAACTTCTAGCGAACCCGTTGTTGCCAACTGTACAGGTAACTATGAAACCAGTCAATTACCGTGGGAGATATAATAAGTGAGCTAAGTATAGCTAAGGATATCGAAATCGAAGGAGGAAGGAGGCGGAAGGATATTAAAAGCGTTACTGAAGTCCAGATGCGACAACAAAGTTAACTGACCGTTCTCCATCCCTAGAAGTATATCGTCAGTGATTTTGACAAGTTCAGTGACTGTGCTGTGTCCCAGACGAAAACCAGACTGACACGGATTTAAAAGGTACCTTTCTGGTCAGGACCAAGTTGATCTGATTATGAACTAGACGTTCGAGGACTTTTGGTAGGAAAGGAACAATAGATATAGGACGGTATTCGTAAAAGGACTTTGGATTGGATTTTTAAGAAGAGGAATAATTTGGGCTTACTTCTACAAGGAAGGAAATACACCATTGGAAATGTTTTTTTTTAAATATAACAAAGGATAGGTTAGGTTAGGTTTTTGCCTATTCTAGATTATTTGTATGTAATCAAGGATAGGCAATAACGTATTAATAAGAAAATTTTAAACTGTTAACTCGAGAGCATTTAAAAAAGTTGTATTAACAACACCAGCTGTTGTTTGCTTTCAGTCTTCTCGTGACCACGATCAATGCAACTTGATCGAAACGTCAAGGTAAATAAATATAAAGTTTTCAGCGCGATTAAGTCCCGTTTAAATATTTAACTACCAGCTGTTTAATTTTATAATATTTATATGTATTTTATTTTTATTATAATAAAAGTCAAAGTCAAAGTATTTTATTGTAAATAGGCAAAAATAATAGCACTTTTACAAATAAAAATTAACATGTCCTGAACAAAGAGATATACATAAAATATTATAAAAAGATCAATTCAATCCAAATTTAGGTAAACTAAGTATTCTTTGAGTTTGAAAAGGAAATTTCCCTTTCATGTGCCAACAGAGTTAAATCTCACACTGGAAAAGGAAATACCCTTCTGACTCTACCGGTGCTTCGGAAATGCGCCCGTTAGAGAAGAGTAATATCCACTAAAGCATAAAAAGCGGTATTAACCTGTATCCACTAGTGGCACCCCAGTAGTTACTTTTGTGTCGTTTTATGCGCAGGTGGATTATATTATAATTTTATATATCTATTATAATAATTAAATATAGAGATATTAAAAGTTTCATTTTTATGAATTCATTTCAATTCATTTCTCTTTAATTCCGTTTTACTCTCCATATCTCGAGTGCACGCTTATACACATCATTCGTGCACAACCAGGATGACTGGCAGAAAATGCTGTCATAGCATTAAGTCCTCCTATGTACACTGTTTTTGTGCATAAAGTATTAAATAAATAAATAATATAATTAATAAACTATAGAATTAATAAGTTTTAGTTATATATCACTCATCGTTTTCCGAATAAAATAAAATGAATAAATAGACTGATGCTGTTGATTTCAACTGCATTAGAAATAATGTAAAGCATGCTTTTCTTGATATCACAAGCAGTAAATTGACAGAAAACAAAAAGAGAGAGGTCAGGAGGTGGTATTTTAGAAAGATAATTTAGAGTACGATTTTTAGCA
Source organism: Alsophila aescularia (assembly GCA_946251855.1). Lineage (NCBI taxonomy): Eukaryota > Metazoa > Arthropoda > Insecta > Lepidoptera > Geometridae > Alsophila > Alsophila aescularia. Next base: position 20,928,195 of record OX276382.1, on the reverse strand, counting down.
GAGTCCTCAATATTGGACGATGCAGAAAAGTGTTGATTAAGAGAGTCAATGTTTAAATTAGTGGGAATAATTTCGTGATGTTATTTACCAACTCCTAAAGACCTGAGAAATTTCCAAGCTTAAGTTGGATCCTCATCTTGAACAGATTTATAAATATGGTGTCTTTGAGCATCCCTACACACCACGTTGAAGTGATTCCTAAGTTTAATGTACTTTGACTTATTGGTGTCATTTGAACGCATTTTATACCATGTTTTGGCAGCTGCCTTTTGTCCTTGAGCGATTTTATACCATTAATGAGACAAGGTTCAGGTATGTGTTTAACTTTTATGGCCCTTACAGGAGTATGAACATCATACAACTTAGTAACCAAGGAGTTAAATAGTGCTATCTAATCAATTGAAATAACACAAGACGTAGGTGACCAGACTATGTTTTTGGCATTGTTGATAAATTCCTCGTGATTCATACCACTTAAATAACAAAACAAACAACACTGTGTGTGTTGTTGTCAAACTAAAGAAAATTTTAAACGGTGAACTCGAGAGCATTTAAAAAAGACTTATTAACAACACCAGTTGTTTAATCTTATAATATTTATATGTATTTTATTTTTATGATAATATGTGATGGTATATTTATAATAATTGTATATACATATTTTACAAAGTTTTATATCTTAATATTCATTTCAATTAATTTATCTTTATTTTCATTTTACTGACCATATCTCGAGTGCACGCCTATACACATCTTTCTTGCACAACCAGGATGACTGGCAAAAAATGCTGTCTTAGCATTAAGTCCTCCTCTATACACAACACTGATACACACGATGATCACGCTTTAAAAGGCAAGTGTTAAAGTCACCTATAGTTATGGTGTGACTGTAAAGAGGGGGGTTAGATCTTGTCAGAACCAACACCATGTTCGTTTTTATCATCACACTATTTGTTAAAATTATACGCTAGATTCTGAATTTTTGCTACAGTAAATTTTCTTGGGCTCTTTTTCCTGAAAATCTCTCCTGTATTTACATTATTATCCACGTGTTCTTTGAGGTTTTAATAATAAGTTATTGATTTTATTTTGCTTAAATGGGCATCAGTATATAATGTTATAAATATAAAAATGTACAGTAAAATGTATCAACTCTATTCATAAAAATAACAACAAACAAAGAATAATTGAAGTAACATTACGTCATGATCACAAATCAGGTATAGTCAGTCAGTATTTCAGTAATCAGGTATATTGATTCATTTTTCTCCGGCGTAGTAGGTACTTCAGCATGTCCGTCGCAGCAATGTCGGAGGGATGGGCAGTCTAGTCTGGCAGTAATCATCTCCAGGACGACATTGGGCCGCCTACACTCTGCACACCAAGGACTCACCCTGCTTGCGCATGGTTGTTTGAAAACAAGCGCTGTGCGTATATGCCCCGAGGCGCTGCATAATCTGAGCAGACCCAATAAACGCGTTGTTGTAAAGGTCTTCATCAATTTTCATCATTGTTCACGCAGGTCCGCGGGACGCAGCTAGTACTTTTTATAATTACAATCCTTGCCTTTGACAGTCTTTATGATGACGCCAGGAAATACAAAAAAAAACCTAAAAAATGGTTACCTTTTGGTACCTTTTTTGTTGATGGCTAAACTGCAAGTTGTGAATCCACGACGTCACCAGCGTGGGTTGGTCAAATGGTGTGGGGACGCGCAGCGAGGAAAGTACACAAAATTCCAAATCAATTCGATGGCAGATATTTTTGTATATTATTCGACTTTTTTTAACCACCTGGTCTAACTTATGTTGTCACGAGGCGGTCCCAGGGTTTGGGCTTGTCCCACTAGCCCAGGACCTAAACCTCAGTGAACAATAGAATTACAGGAACAGGAACAATAGGGAGCACTTTGAGAATTTTGTGGTGATACAATACGGATGAAAATAATCTCTTAAGTAGGTATTATCATATATATATATATATGTATTTCGGGTTTTTCCAAAAATCAATATTCGAATGACCGGTTACTTGTATTTAGAATCAGTAATGACCAACTATCAAAAATGAAAAGAAATGGATTATGAAAGAATTAAGAGATCAAATGAGTATTATTATGAAAGAGGTTTGGACCTCGTCACAATACCCCGCCTCCCCGGAGAAAAATGTTTTTTTTTTTTATTTTAGTAAACAAACATTTATTTTTGTAATATGGTATGTAAAATTTTGTTGTTATTGGTATTCCAAAACATAAGTTTTTTTTAAAAAAAAAGGAGAAAAAAATATACTAAAGAAAAAAGAAAAAAATTAGTAGAAGTTAATAATATATAACAAGGGTAATAAAGTTAAAATAATTAATTAAAATAATGGAAATGCTGAGAAGTCTTTTTAATTTTTAGGTGAATATGTTTATTTACAATGTCAATATACAATTGATTGGATTCCTAGATGCATTCAAATTCATAAATCACACATTCATTCATCATCATTCATAGTCCTAGATTCATTCAAATTCATAAATCACACATTCATTCATCATCATTCTTAATCTTATTCCCATTCTTTGGAAATAAAACTCATTTATAAGAAAGAGAAACCTTATAAAATATAAAGGTTACTTGTGAAACCAATACAATATAGTGTAGGCTTATTTTTACAGTCACTAACCGCTGATTATGGTGATTATGTGAGTGTATGTGTGTATGTGTATGTGTGGTGAGTGTGTGGTGTGTGATGTGTAAATGTATGTATGTGTATATTTATATACAATTAGTTTGCCAAAATGGCTAAACGTACCTTAGGGTACGACATGCCTGTAGCACGTATGTATGTATGTACGTGTATGTACATAGTAAACGTTGTGTTAGAACGTTAAGATAATATAAGTAAGGTAGGTAGGTAATAGTATATTAACTATAAGATAATACTGGTTTTGTGACCTAGGCTTGGTTTATAGAGTAATCACATTTACCGCTCTTTTCAGTGTTGGAAGTTTTGTGTGTAGGTGTAGTAAATAATAATAGGAACTGGTTTCGCTTTATGCTGAACTTATGTATGTAAATAAAAAATAAAAAGTACATAGCTAACAAGTAGGATATGAACTACTGTTAGTACCAAAGAATTAAAGTAAGTACATAGCACTGAATAGCAATACGTAGGGACTTGAAGTCAATATTCATAATGAATCCGAAAAGTTAATGAAGTGAATAAAAGAAAAATATAAAAATGTGGAAATTACTCCGTAAAGGGAAATTATATTAAAATTACATTATTTACAACTTTAATACAATGTTATTTGTAAGTAGGGAACCTACAATGGTAATACGTAGGTATTTAAATATGTTATGGTAAGGTACGGGAATATGAAAGCAATGTAACTTTCATAGTACATAATGTATCTATGTATCCTGTTCAAATGTTTACGGGCTTTGAAAATCCTGAGTATTCGAGCTATCAAGTAAGGTCGATAACCTTGATTGTAAATTTTCAGTAGTATCTGTTGTATGGATCTCAGCATTTCGACATTTTATATCATGTATCAATTCTAGTTTATTTAGATGCACAGGGTACATTTTTATTAATATGAGACCAGCGAATAAAGTTAAGTGTTTACTTTGTAAGTAACGTTACGTTAAGTGCGATAGTAAAGCTTTAAAAATAGAAAAAATAAATTTAAAAAAAATATAGCGTTAATGCAACTACGCGTTCATGCGTCACGCATAATAACGCGTCAAAGTTAAGCGTAATTCGGAACTGGGTTGGCTGATAGTGAAATTCAGAATAAAGTACGTACTACAGAAAATGTCTTACTTACATGAATGACTGGAATGCAATTATAAAATACATTTTAGTCTAGAAAACTGTTCTGGGTTTGCCAATAAATCCAATCCAAATTTAAATCAAGATGGCCTAGTGCCATTTAGAATTTTCTGGGAATCACTGCTTAGAAAAAATAGCACACGGATTAACAAATTAATTTAACACTTTAAAAAAACAACTGGAACTCGAAGGTAGACTAGGCTAGAGACTAGAACTAGACTAGAACTAGAACTAGGCTGGGTACGGACACGTAGAGGGCGCCAGTGTCACGAGGCGGTCCCAGGGTTTGGGCTTGTCCCACTAGCCCAGGACCTAAATCTCAGTGGACAACAGAATTACAGGAACAGGAACAATAGGGAGCACTTTGAGAATTTCGTGGTGATACAATACGGTTGAAAATAATCTCTTATGTAGGTATTATCATATATATATTTAAAAGAGTAATTCAAGTTGTTATAGACTTATTTATAAATTTTCTAATATTATTTCGGTTTTTCCAAAATTCAATATTCGAATGACCGGTTACTTGTATTTAGAATCAGTAATGACCAACTATCAAAAATGAAAAGAAATGGATTATGAAAGAATTAGGAGATCAAATGAGTATTATTATGAAAGAGGCTTGGACCTCGTCACAATGTATACTTCACAATTAAAATAGTCGCATTTATCCCGTCCCGTAACTTTAAGCTATTCAACAAATAAAACCGCATCGCAATCGGTTCAGTATTTATTACGTGATGCGTGAACAAACAAACAAACAGACAAACAGAAAGAAAGAAAACATTAATAAAAAAAATGTTCAATACCTTTTTTAAGCGACCAAGAGCATTTTTTTGATTTCATTTGAATTCTATTAGTAGTTTGGGCGCGATGCGCAGTCAAGATACGGACAAACAGACAAAATTAAAAAGTAAAATAGTTTGGCTTCAGTATCGAATATAGAGAACCATCCAAAAACTATTTTTATTACTTAATTATTAACATAACTTTGGACACATATCCCGCAGAAATCCTCTGGCCTCAATTAAAATTGACCCATCATATAACTTAAGACAGTGCCAAGTTGCGTCAAAACCCGTCCATTACTTTCAGCGTGGTACGTGTTTTTTTAAATAAGTTACAACCCCTAAATAATAGCCCATAAATTTTTCGATATGAAAAGTATCCTATGTCCTACCTCGTAATACGAACTCAAATCATACCAAGTTTCTTTTGAATTCATCCAGTAGTTCTAGCGGCGTGATGCGTGGCTAAGATACAGACTGACAGACATACAGACAAAAATGAGAAATCATACAGTTTAGGCTTCATAATCGCATATAGAGTAATTTCCAAAAAAAAACACTAAATCTTTAATGTACAGAATTTGGACCCATATCGCACAGGAACCCTTTATTTTTTCGGGACAAAATGTATCCATAATTTTCACCTATCTTATAAACTTTGCCTGTGCTAAGTTGCATCAACATCCGTCCAATACTTTCAGCGTGCTAAGTGTTCTTTTAAATAATTTTTCACCCCTATCCTGCAGGAACACTTAATTTTGTTCGGGATGAAAAGTATCCAATGTGCTACCTCGAAGTGTGAACTCAAATCATACCAAATTTCATTTGAATTCATTAAGTATTTTGGCGTGGTGCGCTGCCAAGGTACAGACAGACAGACGGACAGACAGACGGAAAGCCAAAAATTAAAAAAATACAGTGTTGTCTTGAATTGTGTATTGAATATAGAACGGCCTCCAAAAAAAAATTACATAATATCTTCAATTTACAGAATTTTGGACATTATCCCGAAGGAACACTTTATTTTTCGGGATAAAAAGTAACCTCAATTTTTACCCATTATATAAACTATGACAGAGCCAAGTTTCAACAAAATCCGTCAAGTAGTTTCAGCGTGATACGTGTTCTTTTAAATAACTTTCAACGCCTTTCCTGCAGGAACCCTTTCATTTTTCGGGATGGTAAGTATCCTATGTACTACTTCAAAGTATGAACTCAAATCATACCAAATTTAATTTGAATTATTTGAGTATTTTCGGCGTGATGCACTTCCAAGGTACAGGCAGACAGACAGACGGACAGTCAGACAGAGGAACAAACATTAAAAAAGTAAAGTTTTGGCTTAAGTATTGAATATAGAACGGCCCCCAAAAAAATATCTTCAATTATCATATACAAAATATCTTCATTACAGAATTTAGGACATTATCCCCAAGGAACACTTTATGTTTCGGGATAAAAAGTATCCTCAATTTTTACTCATTATATAAAATATGACAGAGCCAAGTTTCAACAAAATCCGTCAAGTAGTTTCAGAGTGGTAAGTGTTTGTTGAAATAACCTTAAACCCCAATCCTGCGGGAACCCTTTCATTTTTCGGGATGAAAAGTAGCCTTTGTCCTACCTCGTAGTATGAACTCAAATCATACCAAGTTTCATTTAAATTCATTCAGTAGTTTCGGCGTGATGCCTAGCCAAGATACAGACAGACAGACACACAGACAAAAATGAAAAAAAAATACAGTTTTGGCTTCAGTACCGAATCTACAGTAAGGTCCAAAAAAAATTTTCAAAATATCTTCAATGTACAGAATTGGACCCGTTACAGTTTTATTATAAGTATATAGATGGAATAGTTTCCATTTTGTATTTGCAGAAGCCGACCACAGCAATGGTCTAGTTTTTCAAAAATATTTTTGACGTATTATAATATTTTTCTTGATAAGATTTCGTCCATGTTTTGATCTCGTGTAGCATCACACAGAGGACAGGGCGCTATGGAAAGAACTCATGCGAGCATAACAATCCCTTGAGTCGTTCTAGGTTTATTTTATATGGTTATTACAATTTGCAGAATAACACCATTGATTTGGCTTTGCATATCTTTCGGTTGTTGACCAAACCTAAATATGCTGAAGGAGACCATTTCTATGGATGCTTTCTGCAAAAAACTAAATTATGAATTGTTGCAAAAACCAGAAAATTACTACGTGTTTAACTCAAAAGTTTATAAACAAAACTAATCAATTTTCTAGTTATAAATAGCCCATTTTGTAGCCTCTGAAGTGTCCATTGATATAAGTATAACATTTAAATAAATTCTAAACTGTAAATGCGTTCTAAATGCGTTTTTCATCGATGGTCGCTTTCTGTTTAACTACGCTCCATTAATCACCATATTTATTAAGTGTCATTTCATATCAAATAAATACTGCACTTTATCCGCTCCAAGGATAGTATAGTAGATTGTATTACATCACCATCATCATGCCTGCCTTTAGAAGTCCACTGCTGAACATAGGCCTCCCCCAAAGAGCGCCATGACAAGCGATCTTGTGCCACCTCCATCTACCGACTTCCTGCGATGGCTACAATGTCGTCGGTCCATCGTGTGGGGTGTCTCCCTACACTTCGCTTGCTTGTTCGTGGTCGCCATCGAGAACCTTTATTCCCCAGTGGTTGTCAGTTCTGCGAACTATATGGCCTGCCCAATGTCACTTTAGCTTGCAAGCTCTAAGAACTATGTTGGTAACCTAGGTTCTCCTACTGATTTCCTCGTTTCAGATTCTATCACGTAGTGAAACACTGAGCACAGCTCTCTCCATTGCAAGCTGCGCGACTTTGCGCTTGTGTATGAAACCAATAGTTAGCGACCAAGTCTCAGTACCGTATGTCATCACTAGCAACACATACTGATTATAAACTTTCATCTTGAGGCTCTGTGGCATCTACGACGAGAATATGTGGCGTAATTTCCCGAACGCTGCCCATCCGAGTTGGACTCATCGGTTGACTTCTTTGTCGAAGTTGGATCTACCTATTTGGATTGTCTGACCTAAGTAGACATAGTGATCAACAGCTTCGATAATATCGTTCCCAACATAAACTGGCATGTGTGCGACATGGGCATTTGACATGATGTTCGTCTTACCCATGTTCATTTTAAGACCCACCCGATGGGAAATAATATTGAGCATTGTGCTTAGGTCTTCCTTTGCTCCGATCTTGGAGCACGAATTGTCATTGAATTACAAGGGAACAAAATAATATTTTGACGGTGAGGGCACTATTTTGAATCTAGAGTGGAGTGAAGGATTCTAGAGTACAATCCGGAGCGTAGTTAGGGATTCTTAAGTATAATCCTGAACGTAGCGAGAGATTCCATATACTTCGCACCAGGAAAAATAATTTTGTGTCCAAGTGACTCTACTTTTCACTCCCCTTTATTAGAAAAATAAATAAAAGGTGCTTTTAGATACTTTACAACTCATATTATTTATTTAAAAGGTTTAGGTGCCGCATGCGCGTGCGTAAACCGGTTTTTGTATTGAGTTTTGGATGCCGTGGCAGCCGAAGGGCATTGAGCCTTTAAATAGACTAATAATAAACAACTTAAAATAAATTACTAACACTTAACACGCGAACTACTGTTTATCGCGAAAAAACATCCTACTTACGTTCTTCTAGGATATGAAAAACCAATGCAAAATTAGACTTAAGGCCGGTTCCTATATCTTAAAACGAACCGTTTCCGCTTACTGTCCGTAGGCTATTGACATAAACGCCATACAAAAAACGTCAAAAAGCAACGAGACGTTGGAAAAACGACTCGTTTCATTTTTATAGGAAAGGGGGATTAGACTTCTTGGTTATGGCCTCCGTGGCTTGTTGACTTAATCTGTTACACCAACTCTCTTGATGATTTTTGACGGGTTTGTTATTTCGTTTTCATGGCAACCGTTCCTTACAGCGAGTATTCAACATGTTCTAGTTTTCCCGTGAAAACTTCCACGGAATTTGTGCAATTTTCCGGGATAAAAAGTATCCCATGTTTTATTCTAGGGTTTATGCTATCTCCATTCCAAATTTCATCGAAATCCATCCAGCATTTATCTCGTGAAAGCTCCCCAAACAAACAAACAAACAAACAGACAACGTTCCACTTTTATATATTGGTATGCATATGGATGACACGGAATGAATGAATATTCATACAAAGAAATAAAAGGTTAAGTGAGCATGATTACCTAAACGGGGCTGACGTAGTACCTAAGTGACTAAAGATCCATAAAAAATAGATTTAATAAAGAAAAAACTTAGATTGTAGCAATAAAAGTCCCTTTAATTTGATGACATGTAAAGTCTGAACATAAATATTGTACTACTTTAGAGATCGCTTTTAGCGATAAGACCGCCCATTTTACCTATAATTTAAGTGTTTTCCTGTCTGTATCGTTTTATTTTCTTGGTGTCAATAAAGAGTTAATCTATCTATCTATCTACTTTTACTCATACATAGTTAAATTAATAAACATCAAAAAAGATAAAATTATTTTTAATTAATTTGCAGTGGTAGGTATATTTGTCAACATAAATAAATGTTTTACATGACTTTCATGTATCAACAGTGTATAATAGCGGCACATACTGTATAATTATTAAGGCATCCTTGTACCAAATTCTAGCAGTAATGATGTTGTGACAGGCTAGGACGCACGGCACAGATGATGTTGAAATGATTCCTTGTTGCCTGGACTACGGAACCTTATACACTCCATCATCGCGATAAGCAAACAAGGAATCACTTAATTATTTTATTGACCTGTGAATTCCATTAGATATATCGAAAATATTGATAATGTATTAACGTTCGTTTGACCGAATCATTAACGACTATCATTTCGAATATAGCAGTACCGTGTAAATTAATTTTGTGATTTTAAAAATAGTCATGGTCCAACCACATAAAATAAGTTTGTTTCTGAATACAGCTAGCCAAAATACTCCCCCTAAAACGATTATAATATTTTACAAATTCCTACACATATTTTTTGGCTTGGATTTTGGATTTTTCTATTACAGGACATCACACGTCAGGTGTTTTGCGAAATCTCTGACGCTGATTTGCAATTTGTCTGTATCTTTCATCAGTATACTTTATTCATACTATTATTCTGAAGTATTCGCCATATGGATGTACGCATATTATGTATCACAGAACTTGGCAATCGTCATAATACTTTTAATAATCAATAACCAGTTGTGTATTTTTTTTCGTGAATTGGCAAATATTGACGCAGAATTAAGTGTAGCTAAGACTACCAATTCTGAAGTGAAATTTGCATGTGTAGCGCTTCTAATCGCTTTATTTAGAATTGTTTTTGGTGTATCTTGGTGTGTTTCTAGTATGCACAGTTGTTTAAAGCCTCTTTGGGTGACGGCTAGATTTGTCCTACTACTGATAGGCCAGGATTTAATATTGGTCACATATTCATACGTATTCTATTCGATACATCGCCGCTTAGTAACACTTTCATGTAAATTGGAGACGGCTCATTCAGGGCTCATATCATACAACAATATGTATAAGTCAATTGTTGATTGTGCTGAAAATATTAAAAGTTCTTTCGACGCATTGGTAAGTAAGTTTCAATTTCTGTACAACTTTGAATACGCAAACAAATGTGAAACTTCACGAAATCTGTACAGTTAACCTGTATGTTTGGTTGGAAACACTTACTGGACCTTAAAAGCTTATTTTCATACGGAAGTATTTATTTTTTATTGCTTACCAGCTGTACCCGCGGCTTCGCACGCGTGGTCATTTCTCAAGGTTAAAAGTACTCTGTGTACTATTCCAAGAGCTAAGAGCTAAGATACCAATATACCAACATTTGATCAAAATTCCTTCAGGCGTCAATTTTTTTTATCTGTTGCTTAACTTCGTTCGTAATGTTTACAAACACAAAGGCCAAAAAAAAAGAAGAAAATTGTGTATGTTGCACTTAATTTATGCGGTCCATACCCGAGCAGCTGTACCTAATCTTGCCACTTTTAAGAGGTCTATGACTTTATAGGTACTTTTGGCCCAGGAATAACACGTAGGATTACTTTTAACCCAGAAAAATCTTCTTCTGGTTGCAAATAGTAGACTAATTGTAACATTTTATTGTTTCACAGTTCTTAGTGGCGCTATTATACAACGTTCCTGAAATCATGATGTATATCTACTTTTGGGTTAAGATAATAACGCAAAAAGGCATATCGGTATGTAGTTAAATAATTGAACACAAAATACTATTTTGAAATAAAATTAAAAATAGAGTAATTAGTTTTGTACAAAAATTGGTTTTAAGACTGTGTGTTTATTTTTGTGACGTCGTTGTGTTGCTATCAATTTAAATAAATCTATATCTATAAACCAGTTTCGCAACATACTGCATTGACTGACTGACAGATAACGCACAGCCTGAAATGGTGGACCTAGAGGTTAGACTATCCTCTTAACTCGGGGCCAAAGCTGATCCTATATTACCCACCAACTTTTCCAGCACATCGAAAATAAAGGTTTCATGAACATTTATGGTTTTTGATATTCAGTTCTTACAATTATACCTACCTAATAGAATCGGTTGAGAAATGCGACCTGTAGAGGAGAACAGCCGAAAATCCGCCAGCCGGAGAGACGAAAACATTTTTTTCCAAGCTGAAACGGACTCGTTTTACTCGCGCTTTGCCCTCGCTTGGTCAATAAGTATCTTTATTTACTCTTAAATTTACCTACCTAAGTGTGCGGTTTAGAATTCTCAGATGTACGAGTATTAACAAAAAGAAGCGGAATAGAATTAAAAATGTTTTTATTTTGTTTGGTAAATTTTAACATAGTCCTATCTTATATCGCATTATGTATGTAGCAAGTAAAACTTTGTTTAAAGATTCGCATTTCACATTCATCGTATCGTAAAGTAAAAACCTTCTTATCCATAGTTACTCGGATAGCATACCTACTAGCAACACCGCATTCATTTTACCCGACTGAGCAGAAGGTTTATCAGCCTATAATTATATGTGTATCTGTTTCTTTGTGGCAATGTATAGACCAAACGCATGAGCCAATTTTGATGATTTCTAAGTCAATCGATTTGTTTTAACCTTGCGAGTGTCACGTAAGACATGACAGTAATAAAAAATCAATATGGCGACAACCAGACGCCATATTGTAGAAAATAAAATAATGAAAGTCAACGAACTATGTTAAATGGGGTATTTGAAAATTATTTTTTCACTTTTCATTTTTCATTTCGAATGGCCATTGAGGATCTAAGCGAAAGTTCGCACTTGAGGATAAGGATATGTGCTGTTGGTCTATAACTGACCTCTACAGCGTCACCGAACGGTGGGGCGGGCGCAAAAGCGCTCCGCGGCAATAACTGACCTCTACAGCGTCACCGAACGGTGGTTGCGTTAGGTAGTACATCGTTCAGCAACGCAGATTGCTCCACACGGAACAAGCTCCACGTAGAGCGCTGCTATGGCCTACGGGTGCGGACGGCCGCAGGGCGGACAGTCCAATACGGACCGTACACATTGCTCTAAAAACAGCCTTAGAAAAAGTATATGTAATAACATAACTTTTTATTTCCCACATAAAGTCTAATCATCATCCTTATCAGACTATATCTGTCCACTGCTGGACGTAGGCCTCTCCTAGTGCACGCCACTGAGCTCAGTCTTCTGCTCTCCTCAGTTTTTTGTTTGTGCAATGAAACAGGACGGTGACGCATCATCACCGGTGCGAGAAACTATGCCCTGTGATCGCCAAGCCGCATGCCCAGCGTGGCGATTATGGGCCAAACCCTCCTTCATGAACGGCACAAACAAAAATGAAGTCTAATCCTTATGCCAAATTATGCGATGGGAGTCCTTTTGGTGATTGCAAAACACAAACACATTGTTTATTTAATACTAAGCTTTCCGGCACTTTAGTCTAATATTCTGAAACAAACTCCGTGTCGGGAGGTCAAGGCTTATGTTGGGTTTTGTAGTGATACATGCGCCTTCACTGATTTCAAATCTTGTTTAATTTGATACTGATCAGCAAAATTGTAATTGTGATATTAAACTTTTAATTATTATTTCAGGTAGATTCATTCGGGTTCAATTTATCGTGTATCACGGTGATGGCAACTCTTATCGTTACAATTCTGCCTGCGATGTTTGCTGGCATGCTGACGTCAGAAGCGAATAAATTAAAAGTTATACTCCATAACAAACTTTTGAAAAGAGCAACTGCTGATCGAGGTAAATTGAAAGTATTTATTTACTAGTATGTAGGAAGGAGAAGGTAGGTATGATGGTTAAATAAGTTAATATAAAAACATTTAATAAATAGCTTTTATGCAGTAGACATGTCATGATGAAACTTAGAACGGGATATCATAATTAAATGCGTATACAACATTGCGTGTCAGTGCTGTTAACCGTTGAGGAGTTCTCTAATCAAAAGCCAACCCGGAGAGCAGCAACCATATCATTGTAAAACTTCAAACCAGCTAGGATAATATAATGCGTACGTACCTACACAAAAATTCGTGTCTGTGCTGTTCATATTGAGGAGTTCCCTTGTCAGGAGCCAAACCGGAGTGCAGCAACCATGTTAGGGTAAAACTTCAAACCGACTATCATAAAATAATGCGGTCACAAAATTTCTTGCCTGTGCTGTAGACGGTTGAAGAGTTCCTATATCTGGAGCTGTACCTGGATGTCGATTCAGGTCATGGCGACCATAAATATGCATTGTCATCGAAACTGAACGAACATGAAAAATTCAACTCTGTAGGCTAAGAGGAAGTGGTTCTAATTCAGCTTGCAAAATTGGAGCTAAACGAATATACATACATACATACATACATACATACAAACATTGCAAGTTAAATAAAACTATACAAGTAAAATTAATATTAAAATACAAAAAACCCGATTGCGAACAAAATTATTGAATACTAGCTGTACCCGCGGCATCACACGCATGCCCATTTCTCAAGGTTAAAAGTACTATATTACTATTCCGAGACCTAAAATACCAATATACCAACATTTAAACAAAATTCCTTCAGCTGTCAATTTTTTTTATCAATTGTTCGGCTTCTGCTTATCAAATTGAGATAATAAGTACATCAGTTTTTAAGTCAGACCGTAACCTAAGCTATCCAACAGTGGAAGTCGCATCGCAATCGGTTCAGTAGTTTTTACGTGATGCGTGAACAGTCTAACAGACAAACAGACAGACACGAATTTTATAAATGATTTATGCTAAAGCTTATTTTTAGTATCCTAGTATTTTTTAAATATCTTCCTTTTACAGTTTTTTTTGGTACTTTATGCTTTATTATAAGTATAGCCCTTCATTTTTGGGCAGAATAATAAAAATATGTATTGTGTTTTATTACATTATTTTAATCATGCCTGTAAAACAGTACCGACAAAAATGTAATACTGACAAAAGACAAAAATGAAAAAAAAAACAGTGTTGGCTTCAGTATGAATAATAGAACAGCCTCCAAAAAAAGTTTACAAAATATTTTCAATGTACAGAATTTGGACCTATATCCCGCAGGAACCCTTTATTTTTCGGTATAAAAAGTATCCTCAATTTTCACTCATCATGATGATTATTCATTATACAGGGAACAAGGACATAAAATTGTTTAATTCTTTTCTTACGCTTGCAGGGAACTTTTACATTATAGTTCATTTATATTTCATTAATTCATCACTATTTGTGCCCGCTGCTTTGCTCTGGAGGTCATTTATCTGGGTTAAAGTAATCTACGTGTTATTCCGAGACCGAAAGTAGTAACTTAACTATAAACCGTAAAACATGAATATTGAATACCAACTCCAAATAAAATATCCCTATCCTGCGAGAACCCTTTAATTTACCGGTATGAAAAGTCCACAATGTCCTACCTCGTAGTATGAAATCAAATCATGCCAAGTTTCATTTGATTTCATTCAGTAGTTTTGGCGTGGTGCGCGTCCAAGGTACAGATAGACAGACAGACAGACAGACAGACAGACAGACAGACAGACAGACAGACAGACAGACAGACAGACAGACAACAGACAAAAATGAAAAAAATAAGGTTTTGGCTTCAGTACAATAAATAATAGAAAAGCCTCAAATTGTTTTTTCTGAATATCTTCAATGTACAGAATTTGCACCCATAGCCCGTAGAAACCCTTTATTTTAACCTTTGGTATAATAAGTATCCTCAAGTGGAGGAGATAGCTTATACCCTGGATTAACACTTAAGCTACTTTTTATCACGTAAATACGCACGGTTCCTGAGAGACGCGGGTGAAACCGCGGGCCGCAGCTTGTATTCATATAAATTTAATGTTTCTTTTTACTTACATATTTTACTTGATGTGTTGCAATTTCAACATTAGACTATAGATATACAACAACATATATTATATTTCAACATTAGATTATATAATACATTAACTTGAATAATCTAAAAATTAAAATTTTGTAAGATGCTTTATAAGACAATTGCTACTGTTTAATTACAAGAATTGAATATTTTTGGATTAGTCTTTTAAATACCTTCATTTTGATACCCCATTTGATAAGTTTTGACCATGTTTTGTTCAGTCAGAAATACAATTTAGCAGCTGGAAGTCACCATATTAGTTTTCTTGACACTTAATGATTATATCCTAGAGCGCTCTCGTAATCAAAACAAATCTAATGATAGTATTAGTCATTTATCAAAATCCATCAAGCCGTTAAAGCTGTAGGACGCTCCTAAAAAACGCACAAACAAACATACATACAACCCAAACACATAACCTTCATTAGTCAGGTAAAAATAACACAAGAACCGTGTACGTTCTTGTTTTCTTTTCGTATGATATGGAACTATGTTGGTTACCTTGGTTTTCTGTCGGATATCTTTATTACGAATCTTGTCTTTCAGAGAAACTCAAAGCATAGCTCTCTCCATAACTCGCTGAGCGACCTTACATTTGTGGACTAGTTTGACGTTTCGGCTTCGTAGGAACGACTACGAGAAGAATTGGCGTAGCTTGCCGAAGGCTTAATGACTGCTATCAATCAACAACAGTCGGGACCGATAGCCTGACTTTTTAGTTCGTTTTTGGCAGGGCAATCGTGTTTTTTTCTTAAATAGTTATTTTTATTTCATTATTTTTAATCACAAGTTTTGTGATAAGGCAACAATAAATGATTATTGTTGTAAAGGCCTCATCAACGCCTTCTGTTTGATACCCATATTGTAAAACATGAAGGTTTTTTTTTATAGCCTATATGATATAGGCTATAATTTATTTATCGGGATGATTTAAGATTACTAAAAATATCCTATGCATTAAAATCTGTTCCGGCATTTAAAAGTTACAGTGGAATAAATAAACTCACATACATACATACAAATACATGAATCTTATATCCATACACGACTTTTTTAGGCAGTCGTGTAATAATAATAGTATAATTTAAAAAGCCTGTGATGCTCGTAGTTTGTCCATCTGTTATTAGATTTATTCCTTTCCCTAAATTATATTCTATCGAATTAATATTTTCAGGTGCTATCGAAACAAAGGATATAGAAATATTCATTAACTACGTGGAAGCTCGACCTCTGCAATTCTACGTTTACAAAGTTATACCACTGAGTGCGGATCTCCTTAAAATTGTTCTGAACTTTTGTGTGACGTATCTTATTGTCATTGTACAGTTTACACATTTGTATTAAATTAATTTACCTACACCAAATCAAACCTTTTTTTCTTCAAGGTCACATTGTTAATATTTTCTCATAGTAAGGTAATCGGCGAGGCAAAAACACTTGAATAAGTGTCACTACAGGCGAGTAGATACATACCCAAAATAAGTTAAAATAAAAAACATTTAAAAAAAGCTTATATACAGTAGCCATGTCATGGTGTAACTTAGAACGGGCTATCACATTTAAATGCGTACACAACATTTCATGTCGGTGCTGTTAACCATTGAGGAATTCCCCTCAGGACCCATCCTTGAGTGCAGCAACCATGTCATGGTAAATTTTAGAAACGGCTATCATAATAAAATGCGTAGACAACATTTTGTGTTGGTGCTTTTAACCATTGAAGAGTTCCTTCATCTGGAGATAATCCTGGACGTCAGTTCAGGTCATGCTTAGGTACTATAATAATGTATTATCATTGGAACTGAATCAACATGTAGAAAAGCAACTCCGTATGATAAGAGGAAGTGGTTATAATTCAGCTTGCAAGATTTTAATCTATACCAATATATAAAAGCGAAACGTTGTCTGTTTGTTGGTTTGTTTGTTTGGGGAGCTTTCACGCGATAACGGCTGGACTGATTTTGATGAAATTTGGAATGGAGATAGCTTATATCCTGGATAAAACTTAGGATACTTTATATCCCGGAAAATTGCCTTTTTGCACGGGAGACCTGGAAAAATGTATGAATTACTCGCTGTAAGAAATGGTTGCCATGGAAACGAAATAACAAATATGTCAAAAAAACATCAAGAACATTGGTGCTATATCTACTTTTCCATTGGTTTTTAATATCCTAAAGAACACAGGATGTTTTTTTCGAGATTATCAGTAGTCCGCGTGGACAAAGTCGCGGGCGGGAAAGCTAGTACATACATATATACATAAAAACACACATACATAATTTGCAAGTTAAATAAAAGCTTTTTATAAATGAAGTAAAATAACTAACTAAAACTAGCACTAACTAAAAAAACATACATCCAAGAGCTGAAGTCAAATACATTGAACTGCTCCTACATTGTAGTCTATGCATGTTTGGAAACTTAATCACTAAAATCATCGCTGAGATGGATGCCAACACCATAGAAGAAATAATAGTACTAACGTACAGAAGGCTCACTCCACTAAGATAATTAAATAAAAAACAACTTTTGCCGTTGCTCAATAAAGTGCAATTCAGCTCGCACGAACTTGATGCTTATCATTTTATGTGTCTCTCTTTCTAACGCGTAAGCCTATCTCAGTCTATCGCGCGGCAAGCCATGGATAGAGTAAAGGGCGTCACAGACGATTAAGATACTATAATATTTGATGTTACGATATCTGCATATAAAATATTATAGCATCTTATGGTATCACACACGGCTAAGATACGATAATATATTGAAATTATTCATTCACTCGCAGGCCGTCCTAGGTGCCACACGTACGTTCTTCACCGCTTTCTATATAAAATATGAGTAGTACGGTTTCACTATTAGATTTATTAGATAGCTCATCAGACAATGATTCTGATTTTGAATTTGATATGCAAATTGCATTAGCGCACTGTAAAAGGTGATCAATTTGGATAGAAAATCACATTAAATTTCGAAAAAGCCGCGGTGAATTTAATCTTTACGCAGATGTTTCTACAAAAAAAAAACCAAACTTATTTTAATAAGTCGAGGAAACTTTTCTCGAATTTCATAATTTGATTAAGGAGGATTTAGTGAAACAAAATACGAACATGCGCGAGAGCATTTGTACAGAACAACGACTTCCAGTATGCTAAAAACCATCTCGTTTACCTCAGCTTTCAAACATAAAAAACCGCAGCTAAATCGGTCCATTCGTTCGAAAGCTACGATTCGCACCACTCCCCCCCCCCCCCCCCCTCCATCCTCAAATTATAGCTATGCATCATCTTGTTTACCCCAGCTTTCAAACATAAAAAAACCACAGCTAAATAGGTCCATTTGTTTGGAAGCTACGATTTGGAGACATTGTAACAGAAGTAATTACTTATTTTTTTATTTTTTTTTAGAAAGGATATGTGCTGTTGGTCTATAACTGACCTCTACAGAGTCACCGGACGGTGGGGCGGGCGCAAAAGCGCTCCGCCGCAATGCGTGATGCAGAAGGCGCACGCCAAAGTTAAGTTTTTGGCCACTTGCTCAAGGGCACCCACCCCCTGGGTGCCCTTGAGCAAGTGGCCAAAAACTTATGAAAAATAAATGGCTACCTACGTAATAAATTGTCGGTATGTAAGTATTGAAAGTAGGTAGGTATTCTACGAAACCTATTATCCGTCACTGCTGCATGAACAGACTTGCTACGACTTGCCGATTCTTGCGCGCGGTAATTGCGACTGTATGACGTATAGCAACGAGACGCATACATAACTAGGACTACACTTATAATAACTACTTATATACATCTAATAGGTAGTTATTCTAAGTTATTACAATTATTACCTTTTGATATCCGTTGGATTCGTAAAGAATGATAAGTCGTGTCGTATGTATCATTCGGCTGTTTAAATAGTCAAATAATTATATTACTATTTAAACAGCTAAATGCTATGCAATACCTTCTAGGTCGCTTCTTGGTATTCATAATTAAAAATGAACAAAATTTGTCAAAAACTTTACGTAAGTAGATACTTTATTGCTAAGCACTCGGCGCGCGACTCATCGAGCGCACGCTTGACACGCTACTGAATTAATCCTAATATTGCGGCCCCGAAGTGTAGGTATAATATACGTGCACACACACACACACACACACACACACACACACACACACACACACACACACACCCACACACACACACACACACGCCCACACACACTCACTCACTCTCATACACACCCTAAACTTATAACATCCATCTCTTTGTTCAGGGGTTAAAAAACCGTCACGAATACAAAAAAGAGCAACCTGTAGAGCATATTACGATATATTTCGTATCTTAACATGACATCTTTTAATAAATTCCATATCGCTCGATATCTTAAGATAATGTAAGGTGCAAATATATATTATCTTCGCCGTTTGTGATGGTTCATATAAATTGTATAGCGAGCGATATTTTATCTTAAGATAAAATATTATCGTATCTTAGTCATCTGTGACGCCCTTAATGCGGGCGCTACAGAAATTAGCACGCGCAATTACATCAAGTGAGACAGGCCTGCCGACACTCAAACTCCAATACTGCTCATGGGAGATTTCAACATGGATCCACGAAACAAAGAAAACTCTTGGCTTTCCCCATCTGAGAAATGAATACGGTCTCATGTTTTCATCGACAACTCTAGAGAAATCCACGATAGATCACACATATGCCAGACAGAGCCGTTTTTCATGCCGTTTATAAAGTATTTCATCGGCTATCATAGGCCCATAATTCATGCGTTAGAGTTATAAGATTTAATAAGTTTTTCATAAGTTTTTATCTATCTGCTACTATATTACTACTACTATATTTGTATTATTTCCTGTTTTTTTTTTTGTTTTCATCAAAAGTTGTTCGCAACAGATATTTTTTAGTGAGTTCGCCCATTGTGCTTTAGTTTTAATAATGTTTCTCCTCTGCATTGTATATTTTTGTGATAAACCATTATAGGTAGGTGCCTATATCTATCCATCCATCTAGGTACATATATATCTCAAATAATTATTTTATGAGGTGCTTACGGAACCCTTGTTACGTCAGTCCGACCTACATATGACCAGTTTTTTGTTACTAACTACAGCACTTTTACTACACGCTACACGCGCCTTTACCTCAATTCATACTGATTGTGGCGCTTATGCGGAACATATTGGAAACTAACCCTGGTAAATACTTATTGCGTTTCTAATGTTAACGTTTATAATTCTTTTGCTCTTGAATTCGTCCACGTAGACTACAATAAATTTACCAAAATTCTTTCAATGTTTTTTGTGTACCTAATAAAAGAAGAACAAAATGTTCAGAAAAATAAATCAACGTCATAAGCAGCTTTTACTCTGGTGGTGGCATTGGTTGCTGATCTTGTTTAAATAATTGTGGAACATTATTAGGATAGAGGATTCCCTAAACGTAGAAGTAGAATCAGTAATCGCTTGGTTGGAATGAAATAACTTACGGGCAAATATAACAAAAACTAAATTATTTAATTAAAAATAATAATTGAATAACCCTTTAAGAGTTGTAATTAACTAATGTGGATTGATACGAGTAGGTATCATAACAATAATCCATCCTTTGACAGTGCTCGTTGGCTTATGATATTGTGAGATACTTATTATATTATTGAACTTATACTTTCCTACCAATTTACTCGTAAATTAATACAAATTAGGTAGATACACAAAGTTCTCGATGATGAATGATTATTCACAATATAATTAACAGTACTACGTAATATATTTAGTGATCACAAAAAAGATCTGATCGGTTCACATTTTTTGGTACACGCGATCTAACACTATGGCACACTACAACAGCTTGAATACAATGGATCATTGTGCTACCGGATTTTTACTAAAGTTTCAAAGTACAAAAAGGTGCTTGCAAAAAAATATACAAAGGCTGGACAAAATCACTAAGCTTCCTTTGTATAATTTTGCTTTCTCCCAGATAAGCGAAAAATATTTGTTGTGACGATCTGGTATCTTTTCAAACAAAGTTATTAGATATTGTTACTACAGTAGGGTTATACATTCATTCATAAACATGATTAAGTTGAACAGCCACAATGGCATATTTGACGGAAATTCTGAATATGGCCAACGGTAAAGTTTCGTTCATTGCAATAACGTTGAATAAGTAAAACTGGAACGGGCGGGCTTCTATGTATGTGATGAAACGTTGGATGTCTTCGGAGTGCTTCGAAGATAATACTGAAATAGTAAAAGAAAAAATCAAATGGTGAGATAAGGATTTCGGTTTGACCTATGAGGTGGTGCTGACCTCTGGTATCAGAGTTTGTCAGGCTGCCCGAGGGCCTCTGACATGACTTATGGACTGCTATTAATCAATAACAGCCGGAACCGACAGCTTAACGTGCCCTCCGAAGCAAGGAGCGATTAAAAACCGCACCTAACTTAAAAAAGTCATTGGTGCGGGGCCTAAGATTTAACCCGGCATCGTTAGATTCTAAGTTGCACTATTGAAGCGTTAATCTGCCATCGCTCTATGTAAGGTCCTCTAGGTTCGATCCTCGTCTGTGAAAAGTAATTGGTTGAACCAATTACTTTTAATAATTTATAAGTTAAGTCCCGATCTTCACATATGGCACTCAGACTTAGTCTTTGACTGTTCAACAAAGGTTTGCCAGCGGAGAGCATCGCCAATGCTCTATTTTTACAATTCTCTATTTACACAAATTATCTGTTCGTATATACAATGAGCGATTGGTACAATTCTGTAATCGGTGAAATTACACTCTGGGTGCGCCGTGCGTGGTCACGTTTCTGAGATAAAAGTATCGTCTCGGCGTACAATGTCACGTTCTCAAAATGTCATAATTTCGAAGAGTCACATTCTCAAGATGTCACGTTCGCATAATGTCCCGTTCGCTGTTTCATGTGTACATTTTTATAGAATGTCTAAAGAGATTAAGATTAAAATAATATGATTCAAAGAAGAAGGTGATATTAATAACAATAAAAAGCCTTACTACCAGAATATTGACGAAACACGAGAGGTATTGATAGATAATGAGTCTGCAAAGCTAATTTTATTTCTAAGAAGGATATATCAGTTATTAATTTGTTGGTTGCAAATGATAAAGAACGTTTCTGTTACTGTTTTATAATATAATTTAATTTGTTATCTTGATTATCATTTGTTTTCTGGATGTTCATTTGTTATTCCGACTATCATTTGTTTGGCCGACTTTCTTTTGTTTACTTTTTTTTATGTCGTGGAACATGGATAGTACGAATTTAAATTTTGTACGGATGGCGATACTTTCATCGCCGTCCGTACAAATGTTTAATAAGACAAACATTTGTACGGACAACAACTTTTGTAAGGTTTACAACTTTATTTTTATCGATTATACGAATTGCTGATTTTATACAAATCAATAGCTTGAGCGAACTTGATAAACAAAGAAACAGCACAACATATTTGTACGAATTGATAATATGTCAAACAAAATTCTGTACAAACTACTAAATAAACACGAATTGTACGAATTGAGCATTTGTCCAGATGACGATGTTTACTGCCAGCGAGCGATGGAGCGCAGTATCTTCAGAGTAAAAACTGACAGACCGATCAGAAATACAATACTGCGCTCCAAGACCCAGATCGCCGAAGTAACTCAAAAAGTAGCCATGCTTAAATGGGACTGGTCTGGACACGCCTGTCGTATGTCAGACAAGCTGTGGGCTAAATCCATTCTGGAATGGATCATGCAAGGCGTCAAGCGACAGCGTGGCCAGCCTAGATGATCGGTGGCGAGATGAACTTGACGCGTACGAGAAAGAATGGCGAACTAAAGCAATAGACCGGAAACATTGGAAGAGAGGCCAACAGTGGGGCGATATGGGCTGATGATAATAATAATAATAAGTGCGCATTATTCAGATGAAAACAATCGAAATGGGAGTTAATCACGTATATTAGTTGAATTATTCCAACTATAATATCAACCACATCCCGTGGTCATTCTCAAGGTGAGTGCGGAACGCTCGTGAAAGTAATAACTCGCCTTGCACTGCGGGCCACGGCTCGCAGCGCGTGCGAGGACAGCAGCTGGTGTGGCTAGTGAGGGTTAGTTCTTTGATGCGTCGGTGCGTCTTGGAGTTAATCCTCTTCATCGCTCGAGTAATCTAGAGGAACATTCAAACACACAGTGACATCCTTCACACTATCATACGCTCCACGAAAACATGGTCTCCAAGCAGGTGGCAAAAACCATCCGCCAGCTCTGTTACAGTTTTGACCCCTACTAATTTCGATAGCCTCTCGGATCTTACGAGGCACGAAAAGTTTTCATGCGCCCAACCCGAGCTTCATCAAAATGGATATAATGCGGCGTATCAGAAAACAGAGAGTGTTCCCGCTGTGTGGAATATGTTTCTTGAGCCTAGTGGAAACGTTTCTTCTCATTTTGCCACCGGATGTGATTGAAACTATAGTTGGAATAATTGAACTAATATACTCGTACTCTGTTGTTTGCCTTTTAAAATGTAAAGAAACCACATTAGTTTTCATAATAATAAACAAAATCAACCTTGCAGGTATAAG
Source organism: Alsophila aescularia (assembly GCA_946251855.1). Taxonomy (NCBI): domain Eukaryota; kingdom Metazoa; phylum Arthropoda; class Insecta; order Lepidoptera; family Geometridae; genus Alsophila; species Alsophila aescularia. Next base: position 20,904,540 of record OX276382.1, on the reverse strand, counting down.
TTGTAGTTATGCGTCCGCGCGACCAATTAAACGGTGTCTTGGAGTACCTTAGCATATACACAATGGTCGCGTGGCCGAGCTCTATTGCTAATGTTCTTTTGTGCCAAAGCATTCTAAATTTGAATTGAAGCGGCCAAGTTACTCTGCTATGCTTTAATCACGGTGGGTGTCTGGGAGCCGGAAGGAGAGCTGAATCCGCCCGCAGATATGAAGAACTGAATCAGCCCGCGGATATGGAAAGCTAAATCCGCTCGTTGATATCATTTAGTTTCCTTTCTATGTGAACGCCGGAGTGGGCGCGCGGAATTCGCTGCAGTTCTAGCTGGCTGCCCTTTTGCTAATCCGCCCCCGCTGCCGCCCCGCATCCACTGTAGTTGAGGCCATAAATACTTTTACTACAACTTAATATATGTTCCAAAAAGTAAAACATCGTTTACATTTATCTGCTTATAAATGACTGACAGCAAATAAGAGAGAAAAATAAATAGAGAAAAACCTTTATTCGACACACAAGCTTGCACAAAGTATATATATTTTCAGAAACATTTATAGCCCATGCCAGTGGATTGAAGCTATTGAAAACTTCAATGAACTTTTAGGATCCTGTGATAAAACAATTAGTTTGACAGTTGCAATTCAGCACCGACTTTTAATAGGTACAACCAAGAAGGTTTAAAAAAAGACAGTCCACACCACCAAATCGAAAGTGAAGCACAAAAGATAACCCATCCGCTCGTACGCAACAGCCTCACGCACACACTTCAACAATGTTATGCCGATCGGCCACTACATCATAGCAAGGTGGTTGTAACGTAGCACCTTGTTAGTCCTGGTAATTCGGTCAAGTTTCCACGAAAAATCAAAATAAATGCAGTTTTCTGTGATTAAATTATGTATCAACCACAAAACATCACAAATTATCCACTTAAATACGCAGCCGCCATATGCTGTGATTCAATCATTTGTTTGTCGATTTAGACTCGGTTTTTCTTTAAACCTTCTTGGTACAACCACGGAAGTGGGAATAAGAATTCATTAAACAAAAATAAATTATTCTCTATGGATACAACCAATTAATTATATGTACGTTAAAAACTGCAGGGTGTTTTAATAAGCATGAGTTTTTGTAAAATGTACCGATAACGTTGTGGAATTTCTGTGTTCAATAAATAACCCGATATTATTATGTTTTCGAACCTCTTTCTTGATGTAACCTGTCTTGAAGAATAAGCTTCATTGCATCTGACTCCGAGCGCAGCAAGGAGCCCATAACAGCCGGAGACATAATGAGCACTGACTCCAGGATAAGGTAGACTAGACAGTAACAAATTAGTGGGGAGTTTTTCTGCAAAATAATAAGTTATTGACATAAATTAAAACAAGTAGCTATTCTCGCAGTCATAGCTGAGGTTCCCGATCATAGAACTCCTAGTGAAGGGCAGTCTATAACTTGAACGAAATAATTTTGACTTGCAATCTCATGAGCTTAGCCCTGTTAATAAGTATTTATTTTAATACTAGCTTTCCCGCGGCTTGGCCCGCGTGGTCCTTTCATTTAAAAGTAGCCCATAGGTGTTATTCCAGGACCAAAATCCATACCAATACATAAAAGTGAAACGTTGTTTGTTTGTTTGTTTGGGGAGCTTTCACGCAATAACGGCTGGTCGGATTTTGATGAAATTAGAAATAGAGCTAGCTTATACCCTGGAATAAAACATAGGATTATTTTTTTCCTGAAAAATTGTATGTTTCTACGGGAAATCTAGAAAAATGTTGATAACTCGTCGTAAGAAATGGTTGCCATGGAAACGAAATAACAAGTATGTCAAAAACATCAAGACCTACAGACAGACTTTTTTGTTCTTATTGCTTTACTATAAGTATAGATAGATATATATGACTAATTGTTGTGGGTACTTTCCAATGCATCGGCGTTCATGTGATCCGTTGTGAAAATAAAAAGGTATTATTTTGTCTTCTCAACGCGCGCAGCTATGATCAATTGCGAGGGGACTATAGTTAGTCTGGTAAACACTTACCACCAGAAACCGCAAGTGTACCACAACCCAGTATACTTGTGACATAATCGTTGGGGTTGTAAGCAGTAACTCCATGAAGAACTAGTATAAAAAATAAGACAATCATTAATATCATTTTTTTTATTTGTTTTTTTTTTTCATTATTGGTTATTACAATCATCAATCAGTGCGTCCTACCAGTCGTGACGGAGCTGAAAACATGGACTCCCGATCAGACAGGTCCACATATTTAAGGTCTATGGAGTTCTATAAGGTCAGCGAGCTATGGAGTTATGCTTGGATGCTTGGAGTTTTTCTAAAGGACAAGATTCGAAATGAAGTGATCCGACAGAGAACCAAAGTAACCGATATAGCTCTAAGGATAATCAAGCTGAAGTGGCTATGGGCTGATAACATTTATCGAGTTATTGAGAGAGACTGTGCTTAGGAGAACGTAGTGTAGAACGACCTGTGGCCAGGTGAAGTGACGACTTGTGAAAAGCAGTTGGCAGAAACTGAACGCAGGGAGCCGAGCCGAGCTCAGTGGTGAATATTAATTTTGACTTGCAATCGTAATGCGACTAGCGACGTAAATAAAACTATGAGTTTAGTAATTGTGCAACAAAATATTCAGTCACTCAATTCTAAAACTAAGAAACTTGAAGTATTATTGGATCATGATCTTACTTGTGATATCTTGAACATCACAGAGCATTGGCTCACGGCAAAAGAAATAGAATGTATACATTTAAATAACTATACACTTGCTTCTCACTTTTGCCGCTCTTGTGGTGAGCACGGTGGATCTAGCATATTTGTTAAGTCGAACCTTAAAGCGTTAGAAATGAATGAATTGTGCCAGTTAAGTTGCAAAAATTCCTCTGAAATTTCAGCGATAGAACTAATTGACCATAAAATAATTATTATTTGTATTTATAGGAGTAATTTGACGAAAGTAAGCGATTTTATACCGATATTTAGCAAGCTACTGGATAAATTAGATCAGATTTATTTAGAATGCATTATAGTCGGTGACATAAATATAAATACTCTGGTCCCAAGCGCGGAGCTATAAAAGTTGACTGATTTGTTAATCATTAATGGTTTCATTAATGAAGTTAATTTTGTCACTCGTGAAACGAGGTGGCTGTACTCTATGGTGACCTCTCTAAGGCGTTCGAAGTTGTGGACCACAACATGCTAGCCTTTAAGCTCACGCATTACGGCATAATGGGTGAGCTCATATAACAGACTGGGAAAAAATCATAAATATAATACTCGCAATAAAAACAAGCTCGCTGGCGTGCCACGTCGTTTAACGAAAACTTCTAAGACAATCCACGTGATAGGGCCAGAGGTTTATAATAAGTTACCAGCTGACATTGTGAATGCAGCTAGTACAATCACATTCAAATTAAAATTAAAAAATTGGCTTAAAAAGAAGGCTTTTTACTCTTATCAAGAGTTTATGGACCTAAAATTTGAAAGCAAATAAAATTATAACATCAATCAAGTATAGTTATTCAATATTTTTAGTTTAATTTAATTTGTTATTATACTACGTACGTGTTACACGTATTTATTTTAATTAACTGAATAATTTTAATTATTATATGTAATAATAATAATAATAATAATAATGACTAGTAATTTATAATTATCAATAAATATATGACTATGACTATTAGGATATGCCTACGTCCTGCAGTAGACAGATAGGCTGATGCTTATTATGATGTATGTAATTACTATAAAATGTTATTATTATTATAGGCTCTGATAGCCTCAAGACGAAAGTTTATAATCAGTGCGTGTTGCCAGTGATGACATACGGCACTGAGACGTGGTCGCTAATTATTGGTCTCATACAAAAGCTCAGAGTTGCGCAGCGTGCAATGGAGAGAGCTATGCTCGGTGATTCAGAAATGAGGAAATCCTTATAAGAACGAAGGTTACCGACATAGCTCTCAGACTTTGCAAGTTGAAGTGGCAATGGGCAGGCCATATAGTTCGCAGAACCGACAACCGCTGGGGAATAAAGGATCTCGAATGGCGACCACGAACAAGCAAGCGAAGTGTGGGGAGACCCCCCACACGATGGATCGACGACATTGTAGCCATCGCAGGAAGTCAGTGGATGGAGGTGGCACAAGATCGCTCGTCATAGAGCTCTTTGGGGGAGGCCTATGTTCAGCAGTGGACTTCTAAAGGCTGACATGATGATGATAATGTTATTATATCAGCATTGTCATTCATATTTAGGTTTACATATTAACCAATAAACATTACATATTGGCATTATTTAACTTACAACTTACGGAGTTGGGTCATTGCTAAAATTTGTATTAGCACGTCATGAAAATGTATGTGCCAGTACACCAGTAGATACCAGGTAAGGAAACACTGGAGATCTTTACTTAAAATTCTGTGCTCTAGACAATGACCCATTATGTCAAAAGGAAATACCTAACAGGTAGGTATAATGTGTTAAATGTATCGTTTGCTTACCGTAAAGGCGAAGTCATTTATCACTTTTTCAGAAACATCCAGAATAGATTTGTACACACACTGAGTGTACGTTAAATTAGTACAAGATTTTATGATACATGTGAGCTTCTTCAGTCTAATATATAAGGAGTAATAGTTGTAAAAGTATATGATTCTTATCACGTCGTGGTGAACTATTATTACTGTTTTTGTGATAGTGTCTTGCCATGAACCAAGACACAACCCTTCGAAATAACTACAACTCATAGCCATCACATACATTCTCATTGGCAGTAAAACAAGGAAATAAAATAAATTAAGTGTGAGGTACAGTTTATGCGTTTGTCCCATATTCAGTACTGAATCTAATTTACACATATATTCACTGTAATCGTATAATGAAGTTTTATAAAATGTAAATTTTATGATGTTTGCATAGAATAACAGTATTCTAGTTGATCTGAATACTCCGAACCATGTGGAAGAAATCTCTAAGTTTTTTGTAAGACGGAACATAGTTATTAATGTAGAGGTGAATAATTGTAGAAATTTCATTAAAATTATTCGTCTTATTGATTTCACCCGCACAAAACCAAAATCTAACAAGCAGAAAACATTTACTAGAATGAAGTAAACGCGTAAGCTTAGTGGCAACTTTATAATATTATTCTCGTTGATATTAAAAAATGTGCGAACTCTATTTAACTCAAAAATCATGGCTGTAATATTTACAAGAAAATAAAGGCAATATAAATAAGGAAAATATATAGGACCATATTTGAAAAGTGTGACAGGACAACTAAGTACAAACGTGATAATATTATCTAACATCATACAAATACATAAAAGGATGATTACTTAGAACATCAAAATAGGAAAAATAACATTTATCTTTTGATGACATGTCATGTCTAAACAAACATTAGGTAGGTAGTACATATTTTGTATTACTCATACACCCTGTTAGATAAGGACCATCATTCAAGTCTTAATGTCATACTTATAATTTATACTCTGTTAGATAAATGAGCATTATTTAAAGATATATTTATTGTTAAATACTTTTCAAGAGTGCTTGGTTGGTACATAAATGGAAGTAGTTTTACCTACAGAAATAACAACGATAGTAGTAAACAAATGTTTTACATAAAATAGTTGTCCGCGAAATAATATTCAACCTTAAATTAAATCATGTGATACCAAATTTGAACTTAATCGGTCCAGTAGATTCCGTGCAAATTGGTGTTGACAGACGGACAGCCACACGAGTGATCTAATAAGGGTTCTGACTTTTATCATTTGGACGTAAGGAACTGTTACGTGAAGGGTCCTTACGTCCTATATATGTACTGTATTTTTGGCGTGATGTGCTGCCAAGATGCTGACAGACAGAGGAATAGACAGACAGACAAACAGAGAGACCAAAATAAAAAAAATACAGTTTTGGCTTCAGTATTGAATATAGAACAGCCACCAAAAAAAATTACAAAATAGGTATCATCAATTTACAGAATTTGGGACTTTATCCCGCAGGAACTCTTTATTTTTTCGGGATAAAAAGTATCGTAAATTTTTACCGATTATCGTTATATACTTATAATAAAACGTAACGTAACGTAAAGTAATGGGTCCAATTCTGTACATTGAAGATATTTAGAATATTTTTGGAGGGTTCTCTGTATTCGATACTGAAGCCAAACCGTATTTTTTTTGTTTTTTTCTTTGTCTGTCTGTTTGTATCTTGGCTTGGCATCACGCAGAAAGTACTGAATGAATTTAAATGACACTTGGTATGATTTGAGTTCATACTACGAGGTAGGACATAGAATACTTTTCATCCCGAAAAATTAAAGGGTTCCAGCAGGATAGGGGCGGAAAATTATTTAAAAGAACACTTAGCACGCTGAAACTATTGGACGTATGTTGATGCAACTTAGCATAAACATAGTTTATAAGATGGGTGAAAATTAAGGATACATTTTATCCCAAAAAAATAAAGGGTTCCTGGGATGATGCGGGATTTTGGTCCAAATACTGTACAGTAAAGATATTGTAATATATTTTTTCACGCATCACGTAAAAACTACTGAACCGATTGCGATGTGGTTTTTATTGTTAGATAGCTTAGGGTTTGATTTAAAAACTGGTGTAATTGGTATCTCAATCCGGTGAGTTCGAAGCCGAGCAATTGATAAAAGTATTTTTGACGGCTGAAGAAATTTTGATCAAATCAAAATTGCTTCAATAAATATTGGTCCTATAATAGCACATAATGGTACTTTGAACCTAAAGAAAAGACCACGCGTGCGAAGCCGCGGGTACAGCTAGTACAGACTATGACTGTGCCAAGTTGCAACAAAATCCGTCCAGTAATTTCAACGTGATAAGTGTTATTTGAAAGTTGACGAATTATGTCAAGTGGGGTATCATTGAATAGGTATTTGAAAATCATCTTTAGATTTTTCTCATCATTTTTCTTTTTGAATTACCATTTAGGATCTATAACGGTTTAAAGTTGATTAGCAACCATTCTCACTAACTCTTATAAATATAAACTAAGAAGTATATAATAATAATATATAAAAAAAACTGTGAATCAAACTAAAAAGAGGCAAAGAAGTCTTACTACTACTACTAAGAAAGAAGAAGAAAGTAAGTAGATACTTGATTTTGAAATATAACATGGAGTCGGAAGCATCATGCATTTAATTTCTCCTTTGACTGGATCAGCTAGAACCTGGAGAGCTAACTCTTCATGCCTCCGACTGCATCTTATATTTCAAAATCAAACATCTAAAGATTTTTTGCCTCTTCTTCGTTTGATTCAGTCTGTTTTTTTTGTTTCTCGTAATATTTTATTTTTATTGAACTTATGTCAAACAACGATTTTGTGACCATAACTTGGTGATCGATTATTAATATTGCAATATGTTGTAAAGCACGACCTATTTATGATTATTATTAAAACTGAAAACAGAATTTTAAAATGGCTCTACATACTTTCCAGATCTCAACAACCAAGCTATTTTCATAGAACTAACGTTGAGCGCCCTACTGCTCAGGACTGAACTGGTGCATCTGCTGATACATTACATTATATCTTTAGGATAACTCATATACGCGCGTGCGATTGTTGCAACAATAGGTGGTGGTGGTGCTCGGCATCAGCCGGCTTATATTACCGCGGTTCGTCCTCAGTCAGTGACAGTGAGGTAGGCTACTCGAAGCTCATATCACTCGCTTACCGATCCGCGTACTCATTATAGTCCTATTTCGCTATAGCTATCCTAGACTGTCATATATATAAAACTCTTCTTCGCAAAAATAGACTTTCTACTTCAAGTGGATGCTTTGTTTATTTTCACTCATTCAATTATAGGGCCCGGCAACGCGAGCTAGCTGTACCAGGCAGCCAGCCATACATTAATGCATAACATTAATATTCCATTCGTCGCTCCACTGAGAAACATTGGTTACGCCGTTTTTGTTCGCACTAACCGTAGAGGATGCCATCTGGGGTAAATGCAGCAAACCGCTTGTGTTTAAGCTAGTCTCGTTGCCCTTTGGTCGTGCGCTGCAGCCAATGCATGCGCAGCTAAGTTATTGCGGAAGATTGGTACGCAGCGCGTCGTACGACGACGCCACCTTGACATTCACCTTGATTTTCCTTGACCTCCAACCTCGCTGGAGTCGACATCTCTCGCATCCGCGCTTCCAGGATCTATTTTTGCATCCTGGAGTTGACCTTCAATCTCGCTGGAGTCGACATCATCCGCTGATACGAAATACGTATCTTCCGCTTATAATTATCGCCGCCGCGACCCGCGTTGGAATAAAGTCGCGCTGACTTCGGAACTTAATGATCTCAGTTCAGAATCGTTCTTGGACGCTCTTAAACGGTTTCTGGCTAAGAGGGGGCCAATATCTGTCCTAATCTCTGACAATGGTACCAACTTCATTTCTGCGAAGCGTCAATGAGCCGAGTTGTATAACTTTTTGTCTGCGAAAGATACATCAACCGCATTTCAAAATGAATTGAATAACCGTAAGATAACATGGTGAAACATTCCCGCTCGCGCACCTCACTTTGGAGGGATCTGGGAAAGCCAGATTAAAAGCCTTAAGACACATTTATTTCGTACAATCGGTACCCAGCTACTGTGCTACGAAGAACTTCTGACTGTGCTAACGCAGATAGTGTCTTTTGAACAGTCGCCCCCTATGTTTGCGGCAGACCAGCCCCACACCATTCTAACACCCGATCATTTTTTAAATACAACACCGCTACAATCGTTACCCGCGTATGAGATCGATGATTCCGTCAGTCTTTATAATAGAAAGAAACTATTGGACAGCCTAGTTCAAAGCTACTGGAAAAGGTGGCACGTAGACTATTTGCACACGCTTCAATTGAGACAAAAATGGAATACTCCTGATGTCCCAATTCAACCCGGTACTCTTGTTCTCTTTCACCAAGATAATACGCCGCCGCTTCGCTGGCCTACACGCATTATTGAACAAGTATTCCCGGGCAAAGATGGAATCACGCGTGTTGCCTCAGTGCGTACTACTGCTGGAACATTTAAGCGTCCAGTGGTGAAACTGTGTCCTCTTACGTCGCAATAATTAAAATCTTCGCTCGCATTATTATAAGATTTAAGTTATAATCGAATTTATATTATATTTATTCTATATTTATTATTCCCGCACAATATTTGTATTCACGCATAATCTATTATTTCCCGAATCTTTAACTCTGAATGATTCGCTATTTAAAATCATCCCGCTTCAACCTTTCCTAGGTTTCTCGCATCTTCTTTCATCTTTCCCTTTGAAAGTCCTAAGGACTTCCAATCCGGGGAGGATCGTTACGCCGTTTTTGTTCGCACTAACCGTAGAGGATGCCATCTGGGGTAAATGCAGCGAACCGCTTGTGTTTAAGCTAATCTCGTTGCCCTTTGGCCGCGCGCTGCAGCTGATGCATGCCCAGCTAAGTTAGTGCGGAAGATTGCCACGCAGCGCGTCGTACGACGACGCCACCTTGACATTCAGAGTTGACCTCCAACCTCGCTGGAGTCGACATCTCTCGCATCCGCGCTTCCAGGATCTATTTTCGCATCCTAGAGTCGACCTTCAATCTCGCTGGAGTCGACATCATCCGCTGATACGAAATACGTATCTTCCGCTTATAATTATCGCCGCCGCGACCCGCGTTGGAATGAAGTCGCGCTGACTTCGGAACTCCATCTTGGTAACGTGTAACATAGGCTTTCCGTGACTTTTCGAGAAGAGGATTAACGCCTTCGACGCTTGCTGCCATCAGAGGAACGAGGTTGCTTGGATCAACGGTGAGTTCGTTTGCCCCTCCGGCTACCTTCTACTTTGGTGCGCAACAATCTGCTCGTATCTCTCATTCTCTTCTCTTCTCATTCGCCCCCGCATTACCTTAGTTTTCCCCCGCACCGCATCATCATACATTCAGGACCTACGACCTGGATGTAACCATTACCGCTCTTAAACCCGCTCCATCATAATCTGTGGTCCCACGACCCAGATTCGCATCTACAACCCTGTATCATTCATTCATGATCCAAAGACCGTACGGGCCCAGCTATAGTGTATCCAGATAGTGCTATACAAAACACGAATGTATCTACTAGTATTTTTACAGGGTTTTTTTTATGATTTTAGCAGTTAACGTCTGCTTAGCATATATTTAATAACTAGCTTTCCCGCCCGCGGCTTCGTCTGCGCGGACTACTGTTTATCGCGTTTACGAGTATAATGTAAAAGCATCCTAAGTTCTTCTAGGATATTACAAACAAATGCAAAAGTAGGTATAGGAGGTATAGCACCAATGCTCTTGAAGTTTTTTGACAGAATTGTTATTTCGTTCCATGGCAACTGTTCCTTACAGCAAGTAATCAACATTTTCCAGATTTCGCGTGAAAACTTGAATTTATTCAGGATAAAACGTATCCTATGTTTTTTTCTAGGGTATAAGCTATCTCCATCCCTAATTTCAAAATCCGTTATCGCTTGAAAGCTCCCCAAACAAACAAACAAACAGACAACGTTTAGCTTTTATATATAAGTATGGATATGGATTTTCTAAAGGAAAAATTTGGATCACGGACGAGATTTGAACCCGCATACATCCATGCCTCTGCGTGGCACATGCCTCTAGCCAATTCGGCTACCGTAACTCCTGCATCATAATCCAACTTTGTCTCTTAGTTTTTCCAACCCGTATTACGGGGACGGTAACGCCATCCATTGGTAATATTCTGAACTGACCAACCAAACACTGCTTAAACTGCGTGTCGAAAAGATAACGCCTCCCAAATGTTTTTTTTTAAATATTTTAGCTATTAACGTCTGCTTAGCATAATATGCTATATAAAATATATTATATAAAATAAACAAGTGAACAACAATATAACGTTTTTAAAAGGGGAAACGGACCCGAGCTGCACCTTTGTTCTCCATCTGGGTGAAGCATGGAGTACATACACGTTTTCGTGTTTCAACTGGTAATGTTTTAGTCATCATCATCATAATGTCAGCATTTAGAAGTCCACTGCTGAACATAGGCCTCCACCAAAGAGCGCCATGACGAGATTAAAAAACTCACATATATATTATGGACCCTGAAAACATTATATTCTTATGGTCAGTCGTGTAGTACTCACACTTAAAAATCAAATTCAAATGAAATCTTCATTAAAATAAGTAGTGTTAGTGTAGTGTTTACTTATCTCTACAAAATAGTCAATTTTAAATATACCCAGTGCTTACTCACTGACCTCTTTCTTGTTGAAACCTATCTTAAATAATGACCTTCATAGCGTCTGATTGCGACGTCAGCCATGAGCCTAAAACAGCTAGAGTCACGATAAGCATCAACTGAGCGACATAAAAGATGAAGAAAAATATGGAAACATTTTCCTGAAAAAAATATTTTTATTATGTACCTACGTAGCAATCTGGTCAAAAAATAATGCTGTCCAGTCCAACTTGCTAAACACTACGGAAACCACAGGTGTCTCTAAATTCAAGGTCCAGAGCCGGTCATTAGTGATGCATTAGGCCAATCAATGACGATCAGATCAGCAAAAATTCAAAACATTTCTGAATTACTTGGTTTGGTACACCTACCCTTTATTACTAATTTGGATGTCATTTCAATTACAAATAAAGGTATTTTACATCAAAAAGTTGTGTTTTATTATTTTGAATAATGAACAAATTATACAATCTGTTGTATTTTACGTGATGCATAAATATTCAGACAGACATTACATAAAAAAATGTTACATTCTTGTTGTACTTAGCTCATTTTAAGTCCAAATGACCTGATGATGATGAATGGGAGGCGAGCTAGTTTTTCTTAAATTATTCCTAAAAACATACATTTTAGGTATTTTGTTATTTTATGTTATGTAATAATATAGTAAGTAGGTATAGATCGAAATAGAAGTAGAAAAAAATTTGTCATCACCTACTCACCAAAAACATTATCCAGATTCATCAAAACAACAGATACTAGAAACATTAATGTCGGTGTCGTTAGAAACACACATTGGAAGAAATGTAATAAGAAAATATATCAAGTTAAGAAGCCGGCCAAGTGCGTATAATGGTTCGCATTGATTTAAGGCTCCGTAGCCAAGACCCTAAGCTAACCCAGAAAAACGAACAAAGTTAGTCGAACTTGGTCAGCTTGTCGTGTAACGCAGGATTTAAAGGTGGTATCTACGTGTTACGCCGTTGGGTGACGTAACGATTAGGTAGATAGGAGGTTTTACCTCTTTGCGTTATATTATGACGTAACGCTTGGAGGCAAAATCAAAGCTTATCTAGATAGATAGATAGATAGATAGATAGATAGATAGATAGATAACTCTTTATTGCACTAAAGAAACTTAAAATATGGCACATTAACAATGAACTTAAAATAGTACAATCGGCGGCCTTATCACAAAGCAGCGATCTCTTCCAGGCAACCTTAGATTTGAAAGCGAGAACATGAACATTAATGAACGATAGTGTGCATATGCAAGTATACATTTACTGAACAGAATAAATTTATATTTTTAGAATATAAATACGATAAAATATTACTTATAAATACCATAAGTACAAAATATAAAATAAAATAAATATATATATAATATAAAAATACATACATATAAACATATATACTAATAATAATAATACATACTAAAATAAACAGGACCTACACACAAAATACATTACACTACATAAACATATTAAACATAAAAATAAGTAAATACAGCAACATGTCATAGCGTTGAATGATAAAAGTTTCTGACCCGATCTTTAAAACATTGAAGCGATGTCGCTTGCCTTATGTTACTTATTTGCTCTACGCTATGACGTAATGCTCAGAGGAGAGATCTATAACCATAGAAGAACGTTATATTCCTCAAGGAAGAACTGGCTGGTGGGGTAAGACAAGATTATGAATTACCTTACTTTCAGTTAAACCTTAGTCTACGACTAATGGACCGTAGAGGTAAGGCGCTATCTTACAGTTTGCAAGATTGTGAATTACGCTTACCTCTATGTTAAGATCACTAGAGGGTATGAAGTCCTATCGTTCTCTGTCAATGGCTTGCCACTCTAGAAGAATAGCCGTAAAATGATGGATGGGGATTTATGCTTTTATGGCATAAAACCTCATGAGCATGAGACATTAACCTGGCTATTACATGCGTTACGACGAACAAAAATTAAAATCAAAGAATAGATATTATGAATATCAATACTCTTTGTTTTTAAATTTGATGATAACACACGAGGGTCTTTAAGATATGTTGAAGATCTGTTTATTAAAAATGACAGAATTACTCCAAGATATCTTTAAAGATTAACCAGAGGGAAAACGGGAGGTTTACCTCTAGGTACACTATTAATCAGAGACTATCTTGAATAATCTATAGATAATTGAGGTAATCTATAGAATTATCCAAATCAGTCAAGGAAATAAATTTTAAGACCAGACTCCTAAAGGTTAAAGAAACCGCAAAAACTTGCGGTTCTACGTGCCGATTTAAAAAGTCGCGATATCGTTAAAAATCTCGCATAATCCAGCCATATCCACTGCAAAATGTACGACCATATTGACGCTCATACATACAATTTTAAATATACAGGCAGAAAGAGCATTTTTGGGTTTATTCCCCCAGTTTATACTCACTCTTTTTTACTTTATTGCCCTAGCTCGCGGCTGATAAAAGTACTGTTGGAAAGAAAAGTGAGTGTTAGTAATACACGTACTCATACACCTTCATGTAGTTTTTGATGGCCTTTAAAGGTTCCGTGCTGCATCCGTCCATCCGTCTTATTTTTTGCACCTCCTTCCGATTTATGGGAGCCTGGTACTTTAGTCAGCTTAAAACCGCAGTCACTAACCCCAGACTGTTATATATTTATAACTCCTGTTAATTCGTTATATCCTGGTACATTTCACTGAAAATTCAAGTTATATATTGATTTTATCGCAAAGTGAATGAATCCACAGAATATGTAATAGTCGCTCAGAAGCTGAATATTTCATTATGCCTCCTTGCGAATTATGATGGCCTGATACTAAATTTGGAGTTAAGCTACAACTAGAAAACGAATATTGAGTGTTTTTCTGTCCACTGCATTAACGTAAAGATAAATTTTCGTAACAATAGGCCTCATAAAGTAGGAAAAGAGGAGTATAAACTGGGGGAATAAACCCATTTTTGAATGCTGGCTACACATTATGTAGTTCTAAGAAGTAGGTAGGTAGATTGACAGGATGATATTTGTTTTATGCAATTAATCAAAACTAATTTGGTCTACGCTAATAATACTATTTTTAAGTAGTACCTATTCCAAATTATTGATTTCACCACTTTTTAATATACTTGTTTTGTTTACTGCTATAATAAACGTTTTATAAAATGTAAAATAATTACGCGGGATCCCGTGGGATACCGCGGGATTGTCATCACGATGTAGAAGTGAGTTAACTCACCTCTACACAATAGTAAGTTTTAAATACTTATACCTAACGCTTACTTACTGACCTCTTTCTTGGTGAAGCCTATCTTGAAGAATGACCTTCTAAGCATCTGATTCCGACGTCAACCATGAGCCCAGAATAGCTGGAGTCACGATAAGCATCAACTGAACGACATTAAAGCCGAATAAAATGCTGAAAACGGGAACGTTTTCCTGAGTTTTTTTTTTATTTATGTACGTAGAAATTCACACTGGTCAAAAATGGTGTCCAGTCCAACTTGATAAACATTAAGGAAACCACAATACATGTCATTAGTGATGCACTAGGACAATGACAATATAGTAAAAACGCCATGAAAGTCGTTTTGTTTTTTAGATATGGCTAGGTATATTAAACTCTTTTGTTTGGTACCTACCCTTTATCACTAATTTAGATGTCATAATAATAACATAAATTATTTCTAATAATAATTAATTATTATTATTAATTATTATTAATTATAATAATTAATTATTATGATTAATTAGATTTTTTAATTAATTAGGTATATGAAGGTTTTTAAAATCAAATAAGTGTGACTCATACCACCCATTGAAAAACGATTAACGAAAGCATACGAACAATACGAAGCACACTTATTTGATTTATTATACACAATTATCTGATTTTGCAAAACCTTCAAATGCCTAATTTATTAAAATATCTAATTAATTATTATATATTAGTTATTTAGATATTAATTAAGTAATTTTAATGGCATCCAAGTGATAAAGGGTAGGTACCAAACCAAATATTACAAAAGTGTTAAATGTAGCCAAATCTCAAAAACAAAACGACTTTATTGGAGTTTTTACCCATCTGATCGTCATGACCACCATTGTGGTGGAATAATAAACAAATTATACAATCTGTTGTGTATTAGCCATTGTGCCAGTTTAACAGTACAGTGATATATATTCCTAGCGGCACGTAAGTCCAGCGGTGAACGAAACGCGGTGATTCCTAAATGGGAATCACAATATAAAGATAAATTATCACAGTACGATAGTAATATAAAAACTTAAAAAAGTAAAAGAAGTAGCAAAATATCAGTAGTTACAATTAATTTAGCTACAATATTCGTTTTATAAATTTTTAACATTGAATCAATTTTGTACAAAAATGCACTGAATTTTTTAGTGAAGGCTGGTCAAACGTAAATTTTACAAAGTTGAAGTAAAAGTCTGAGTAGAAAAAAAGATATCCATACTGCGTTAGTTAATGCCAATCTATAGAAGGATCTGTATATACCAAGTCCTGTAATAGCTGTAGAGATAATTATTGTAACGGTTTTTTTTACAATTATTAATTTTGGTGACTTTATCCGCAAATATACAAAATCTGTTAAGAAGATAATGTTCACTAAAATAAAGTATATACGCATAGAAATTGGCAACTTAATCTTATTGTGTATACTAGCATCTAAAACTGTATGTGCTCTAATCTCAAATAACATAATATTGATTAAATGTTTTTTTTCTCAAATAAAAATAGACTTCGGTTTTAACGTTATACCACGACAATGTGTTGGCAGGTACTTGCTGCACAGTTTGGAGAAAATGTCACACTAAATTCGGTTCAATCATGAATGTTAATGTCATACTAATAAACGTAATGTTCTTATTTACTTACAACAATAAGTTGTAAGTAAATAAGAACTAATCATTATTCACACAATGTTAATTAAGTATTTCCAATAAAACGTTGATGCCTACCTACTCTGATTATAATATATATAAGTAAGTAAAAGTATTAAGTGGTTACTTTACACTAATGTTCACTCATAAATCCTATAACAGGCATACTTAACAATAATTTCATACTTATATATTATTAAAGTCACACAAAATGATTAATACAAATGCGTTAACTGAATAATAACAATCAAATAATCGACACAAAAGTCAAAGATTGCAAATAACAATGACGAATCCAGTGGAATGAATTTGAACACTTTAAATGTCAGAGGCCGAGCGTCGATGTAGCGGATGAACCTTATTATGTTTTGCGTGTGCTGTTTCCCTGGAAGAAGTAAGCAAATCACAATTTTAGATCAAAACAAGCCAATTTTCAAATTCAATTTTATCCTGTATTTTGGAGACAAACAATCCATTTCTGAAAAGCTAATCAATTCAATCAACAGTAACAATGATAATCATGTCAAAGTAGGGGAAATACGAGATGATCGCTCTAAGGGAAAATTCGCACATGGCAGTGGATAACTAAAATATAATCTTAATAGTAAAACGGTTTTGAACAGTCTGTTTATTTATGTAAGTACTGTACGTGTATACTTAATTTTTTTAATTTACATGGGTCATTAAAATTTGGGGCAATGGCCCGTCCACCCACCGGCTTCACCCACTAGTGGGTGCACGGGTAATTCGCATTTACCCCTCCAAAACGAAGATATCGATGAGATCTATCACTTTTGCAAAGGAACTATTAGTCTAAAATCAATAGTTTCAGAGTATAGGTAAATAGCCCTTTTAAGTTTGACAGCTGTCATCCAAAATAAAGATATCGATGTGATCTTGACAGAGGCTGACGTATGACTTTGAAGTTGGACATGTCACAATCACACCTGTCACTTTGACATCTGTCACATTGACATCTGCCACTTTGACACCTGCCACTTTGACACCTGTCACTTTGACACCTGCCACTTTGACACCTGCCACTTAGACGCCTGTCACTTTGACGCCTGTCACTTTAACACCTGCCACTTTGACACCTGCCACTTTGACACCTGCCACTTTGACACCTGTCACTTTGACTCCTGTCACTTTGACACATGTCACTTTGACACATGTCACTTTGACACATGCCACTTTGACACCTGCCACTTTGACACCTGCCACTTTGACACCGGTCACTTTGACACCTGTCACTTTGCCTACTAGATACCTATTCACTCTTAACTTAAAAAAAAACGGGGTTATAATTTACCGGAAACACTGACGAGGGCAGGGCATTCCACTCCTTTGCAGTTCTTATAATAAATGAAGAAGCGTAA
Organism: Alsophila aescularia; assembly: GCA_946251855.1. Lineage (NCBI taxonomy): Eukaryota > Metazoa > Arthropoda > Insecta > Lepidoptera > Geometridae > Alsophila > Alsophila aescularia. The sequence goes on along the minus strand of OX276382.1, from coordinate 20,886,959 downwards.
CGCTTCGTTCTTGTGCGAGGTATTTCAACCATGAAAGGGTGGCGCTTTGCTGATCGTCTAGTCATACGGTGATAGGGGAATCAGTTTGTGCAGTTCTTGTGCACACTCTCCATAGTGCAATGTGTAGAATACCGCCAGGCTTGCTACTTCACGTCGATGCGCCAGACTTTGAAGCTTACTCTTTTAGCTTACTTACCAGAGTGTCATCCCCAATGAGCCTGATAGCACGCCTCTCAATTGAATCCAAAGACTCGAGCTGATACTTGGCAGAACCGTCCCAGAAGTGGCAGCAGTACTCCATAAAAGATCGGACCTGTGCTTGATAAAGATTCAAAAGCTGTCCCGGTGCAAAGTACCGCCTAACCTTAGACAAAATACCAAGTTTTTTTGCAGCTACCTTGGCTTTGGATTCAATATAAGACCCAAAATTCAGGTTTGATGTGAGTTCGACACCCAAAAGCTCCAAATGGTCGCCTATTGGTATTGTTACACTTTGGAAAGACGGAGATCGGTGTAGAAGACTCTTTTTAACAGAAAACAACACAACACGCTTGCGTTTTAGTAGCATTAAACTTAACCAGGTTAGCATTGCCCCAATCGGACACGGCTTCTAAGGCTAAATTTAAACGGTCTACCATAGCCTTTCTCTGAAACTGGACAGCGTCACAGCTGGCTTGACCATTGGAAGTGTATCTCTCAACTACAGTACTGTCATCAGCGTACCCAAAGGTACCGGGCTTCAGAAGGTCATTAATGTGCAGTAAAAACAGTGTAGCCGAGAGAACCGATCCCTGAGGTACACCGGCATTCATAGCCATTTGATCAGACGAACAGCTCTCTAAGACTACTCGAATAGATCGTTCCCTCAAGAAATCAACTATCCAATTGCATAAGCCAACAGGTAAACCATATGAGGGAAGCTTGTTTAAAAGGCCATCGTGCCAGACCCGATCAAATGCCTTCGATATGTTAAGGGAGACGGCAAGCGCCTCACCATGCATCTCTATGGCTTCGCTCAGTACGTGAGTAGCATAGCGAGAAGATCCCCAGTAGACCGGTTTCGGCGAAATCCGTATTGTCGGTCACTGAGAAGATCATTGTCTTCAAGGTATGCCAAGAGCCTAATGTTTATGACACGCTATATACACTTACAGAGTATGGAGGTAATCGAGATGGGACGATAATTGCGGATCGACACGACGAAGAAGCGTTCTTTGGTACTGGTTGTACATTGGCAAGCTTCGAGCTCTTCGGAACTTTACCTGAGTGAAGAGAGAGGCGGTACAAACGAGTTAAGATGGGAGACAATTCGGGCGCACAGTTTTTCAACACAATCGCTGGAATACCATCACCATACCTGACGGCATTTATCAATTATCAATGTATTATGTTAAGGACAATACATATTGTTAAAGTAAATCTCATAAAAGGCTTATGCGGTCTTGCTGCGGTATTGCTGCGGTCCGAATAGAATGTTATTACTCAAACACTTTGACGGAAATCACTGCAGTCCGAAACAAAAAATGCGATTTTGACAGCTCACAGTGCTGTCAGCGTGATTTTGAATCGGACCTGCCTTTGATCGCGGATAATTTTTCTTTGTCGCGGACTCATTCAATCTAGCTCATTCGACCTCTTGCAGCGTCAAACGGAGGATGAACTGCCTCCTGGTGCCTTCATCATTCATAGGGACTTTAATTTTCCCCATTATTCTAAACGCAGGTAGCAATTACCATATAGGAGATACCCCCCGTATCTCCTATATGGTAATTGCTACCTGTACTTATGTAGTGATTATATTCATTAATCTCAACTCAACTTCTTGTTAAATAGCTTGTGCGGGTTCTTTTCTAATTGCAATAATCCTAAAAACTGGCAATGTTTGGCAGATATAACTAATTTGACATAAGGCTCAGAGTGATTTCACGCAGGAGCATAATCACCGTAAGCACAGAATATATAATAGTACAACCGTAAGTTCAATATGGCGACAATAATGACGTCATCTATGACATCACACGCGATCCTGTTCAGTTTGTCAGCCTGTCGTAGGCTGAATCGGACCACTTATAAGCGTGATAATATCGATTATGGTCTGATTCGGCCCACGCCGTTATTTATTTATGAGAGGCATTACAGTGGCCCAATTTGCCCACCCAAGGTCCAAAATACTAAAACTAAGCAAATTTAAGTACATTATATACACAAATCACAAATCTATACTTATAGTAAAACTGAAACGGGTCCAATTCTGTACATTGAAGATATTTTGATATTTTTTTTGGACCTTACTCTAGATTCGATACTGAAGCCAAAACTGTAATTTTTTTCATTTTTGTCTGTCTGTCTGTCTGCCTGTCTGTCTGTCTGTCTGTATCTTGGCTAGGCATCACGCTGAAACTACTGAATGAATTTAAATGAAACTTGGTATGATTTGAGTTCATACTACGAGGTAGGACATAGGCTACTTTTCATCCTGAAAAATGAAAGGGTTCCTGCAGGATTGGGGTTGAAAGTTATTTCAAAAAACACTTACCACTCTAAAACTACTTGACGGATTTTGATGTAACTTGGCATAGTCATAGTTTATATGATGGGTTAAAATTGAGGATACTTTTTATTCCGAAAAAATAAAGAATTCCTGCGGGATAATGTCCCAAATTCTGTAAATAAAACATATTTCGTTTTTTTTTTGGGCCGTTCTATATTCAATACTAAAGCCAAAACTGTATTTTTTAAATTTTTGTCTTTCTGTCTGTCTGTCCGTCCGTCTGTCTGTCTGCACCTTGGAAGTGCATCATGCCGAAAATACTCAATGAATTCAAATGAAATTTGGTATGATTTGAGTTCATACTTTGAGGTAGGACATAGGATACTTTTCATTCTGAAAAGTTAAATGGTTCCTGCAGGATAGGCATTGAAAGTTATTTAAAAGAACACGTATCACGCTGAAACTACTTGACGGATTTTGTTCAGTTTATAAAATTAAGTGTTTCTTCGGGATAATGTCCAAAACTCTGTAAATTGAAGATATTATGTAAATTTTTTTGGAGGACGTTCTATGTTCAATACTATAGCCAACACTGTATTTTTTTTATTTTTGTCATTTTGTATGTCCGTCTGTCTGTCTGTACGGTGGCAGCGCACCACGCCGAAAATACTTTATAAATTCAAAATAAATTTGGTATGATTTGAGTTCACACTTCGAGGTAGGACATTGGATACTTTTCATCCCGAAAAAATTAAGTGTTCCTACAGGATAGGGTGGAAAATTATTTAAAATAACACTTAGCACGCTGAAACTATTGGACGGATATTGATGCAACTTGGCACAGACATAGTTTATACGATAGGTGAAAATTATGGATACATTTTGTCCCGAAAAAATAAAGGGTTCCTGTGCGATATGGGTCCAAATTCTGTAAATTAAAGATTTAGTGTTTTTTTTGGAAATTACTCTATATGCAATTATGAAGCCTAAACTGTATGATTTTTCATTTTTGTCTGTATGTCTGTCAGTCTGTATCTTAGCCACGCATCACGCCGCCGGAACTACTGGATGAATTCAAAATAAACTTGTTATGATTTGAGTTCGTAATACGAAGTAGGAAATAGGATACTTTACATATCGAAAAATTTATTGGTTATTATTTAGGGGTTGAAACTTATTTAAAAGAACACGTACCGCGCTGAAAGTAATGGACGGGTTTTGATGCAACTTGGCACTGTCTTAAGTTATATGATGGGTTAAAATTGAGGACACGTTTTATCCCGAATAAGTAAAGGGTTATGCGGGGTCCAAAGTTATGTTAATATTTAGGTAATAAAAAATACTTTTTGGGTGGTTCTCTATATTCGATACTGAAGCCAAACTGTTTTACGTTTTAATTTTGTCTGTCTGTTTGTCCGTATCTTGACCGCGCATTGCACCCAAACTACTAAATGAATTCAAATCCAAAAAATGCTATTGGGTGCTTAAAAAAGGTATTGAACAATTTTCTTAGTTAATTGTGTCTTTCTTTCTGTTTGTCTGTATGTTTGTTTGTTCACGCATCACGTAAAAACTACTGGACCGATTGCAATGCGGTTTTCATTGTTAGATAGCTTAGGGTTTGATTTAAATCAGGTGTAATTTGTATCTCAATCCGGTGAGTAAGAAGCCGAGCAATTGATAAAGTATTTTTGATGGCTGAAGAAATTTTGTTCAAATGTTGGTATATTGGTCCTGGAATAGCATATTATGGTACTTTGAACCTAAAGAAAAGAACACGCGTGCGAAGTACAGCTAGTTATATATAAAACAACAAACTCATATAAGTACATAATCTTATCTATTGATATATTAAAGCTACAGACATAGCCGAACTGTGAAGCTCGCTGGTTGTATACTCGAAAAAACCCAGATCCCGAAACTGACTAATCACAGTATTGAGTAGACGTATGGCCCGCGTTAATGGCGCCTGTCTCCCTAGTCCAGTCCTGCATAACGGCTCCCAAAGCAGCTTATGTCGACAAGCTCTCACATAATTGTCAGGAACGGCAATAGCTATCCGTTCAAGATCGGATGGATTGGTCAAGCGTCTAACAATTACGCGTACTATATATTTCATCACTGAGGCGGTCTCACTTCCTAAGTAATATAGCCGATTTATATATTCATCATCAACATCAACATGTCAGCCATGATGATTATATCATCAGCAAATCGAAGGTGTATTCGCCATTGATGTTAACGGAAATCCGTTCCAGTTCAGAAGCTTGAATATATCTTCCAGTGCAGAGGTGAACAATTTCGGAGAAATAACGTCTCCTTGTCTCACCCCATTTTGCAGTTTGATAGAATTCGTGATCTGATCTTGGAGACGGACAGTCATGGTGGCCTTGCTGTACAAACACTTCAACACTTTGATGTAACGGTAGTCAATCTGGAACCGTTGTAATGACTGTAGTAATGCCCAGGTCTCGACTGAATCAAAGGCTTTCTCCTAGTCCACAAACGCTAGACATAGTGGCCAATTATACACTTCAGTCTTCTGTCTAATCTATTGGAGCGTAAGGATGTGGTCCTTTCCGAAATCCAGCTTGTTAAGGAGGCTGAAAGTCGTCGAACCTACGAGCGAGACGGTTTGTAACTACTCTCGAAAACAGCTTATAGACGTGGCACAGCAGCAAAATGGACCTATAATTCTTCAAGACGGTTTTATCACCTTTTTTAAAGAACAACACCTATACGCTCCTGTGCCACGCCTCTAGCGTAGTACCCTCGAGAATGACGGAGTAAAACATATTTTGAAGGACTTTAAGTACCGGTGTTCCACCCGCTTTCATTAGCTCTGTCGTTATTCCGTCCTCCCCTGGTGCCTTTTTGCTCTTAATCTGTTTGAAATATGTATATTTATATACATAATGATACATAACCAATCAAATTAATAGTACACAGAAACAGTACACATAACTCCAGCAATACAACAACAAGAATTAATTTCCCAATAGCAATTATAAAAGTATCCTGAAGAGGAGTGAACCAGGAAAAGAAGAGAAAATAATACAAAAAGCCAACAATAATAAATAATTAAATGGTAAGTGTTTGTAGAATATTAAAAGAATTGAACAGTGGAAACAATGGACTATACGTTATTGGGCTGTAGAGACCAAGAAGAATTAGGTACGAGTAGATAGGTAGATAAAAATATGAAAATTATGTCAAATTATATATCATTTATATAAAACGCTTGCATTTTATAAATGATATATCTATATTGATATTTTAGTGCTTTCTCTGCCCTTCCCTGGTGGAAGGGCAGAGAAAGCATTTTAAAAGTAAAAGTGATTTGAATCGCCTCGGCCTACCCTATTTGAACTTGTTGTACATCAGATTTTAAAGTATCATGGTCACTAAATGTTTATTAACTATACCTCTTTCTTGCAGCAACTTGTTGTTCAGGACAATTTTTATATTCTCAGCTTCAAATCCTAGCTTTTGAGCTACAACTGGTGCAGCAAAAGTCAGCACCATAGCTTTAACAGTCGTTACGTAAAATAACACGTTCTCAATCGATTTTACCTAAAAGTATATTTAAAAAAATAAACTAAAATTTCATAAAAGGCAACTTGTTATCAAACAGACTACTATCTAAACTTATAATAGGGCAGTAAGAACCAAGAAGTCTATACAATGAAGCTAATAAAAAATGGTCCAGGGGACTTAAAATGAGCTTCAGAACAAGATAATATCATTTTTTTAAATCGTGTCTCTCTGACATCACGTAAAAACTACAGGACCGATTGCGATGCGTTTTTCATTCTGTGATCGGCTAAGTTTTGGTCTAAAAACTGGTGTACTTGGTATTCAATCCAATGAGAAGATGCCGAGTCTATCGATAGAAAACTATTTGACGGCTGAACTACATTTGGAATTTTGTACTTTATAGTTACTTTTGGCCCTGGAATAACTCATAGGTAACTTTTAACCCAGAGAAATGACAACGCAGGCAAAGCTAGGGCACAGCTAGTTTTACATAAAGTCATATATTTAGTTAAAGAAATATTACCTCCTCCATTAATATAATTTTAGTCAGTGAGTTAAATAGCGTAAGCAGCCAATATGGTATGTTGAAGAACAATGTAATGAAGAACTGTAACAAAAGTAAATTTTAATAGTGGTGACCTGCTTACATAGAGTTATAATAAAGCAGTAGGTAACGAAAAGTGGTTACGTGCTTACATAGAGTTATAATAAAGTAGTAGGTAACGAAAAGTGGTTACGTGCTTACACAGAGTTATAATAAAGCAGTAAGTAAAGTAAAGTGGTTACGTGCTTACATAGAGTTTTAATAAAGCAGTAAGAAACGAAAAGTGGTTACTTGCTTACATAAAGTTATAATAAAGCAGTATGTAACGAAAAGTGGTTACGTGCTTCCATAGAGTTATAATAAAGCAGTAAGTAACGAAAAGTCACTGAAGATAATTTTAAAACAAGCAGCATATATAGATAACTAACAACTAAGCAAAAACACAATATTTATTTATGTATTTTTTTCTTCGAGTTTTGAGCTACCCCGAAAGTCGGCCTGTCGGTATTCTACAGATTGCACTATGTGAGTGTGCACAAGAACTGCATAATCTGATTCCCCCGTCACCACCGTAAGACTAGACGATCGGCAAAGCGCCACCCTTTTATGGTTGAAATACCTCGCACAAGAACGAAGTATTACGCTTCCTCATTTATTAAAAGAACTTCAAAGGAGTGGAATGCCTTCGTCAGTGTTTCCGGTAACTTATAACCAAGGTGTGTTTAAGTTATGAGTGAATAGGTAGGTATGTACTAGGCAAGCGTGCTACACCTTCGACCACATCGCTTTCCATCAGGCGAGATCGTAGTCAAACGATTGTCTAGGGCCTAAACAATCGTGTAACTTTTCTTTATTATTATTACTACCTAGACTCTAGGCAGTAATAATAAAAAAAACTGGATAGCTAATCGGGAAGTGCTCGAAATTTGAGTTGCAAAATTCCATCCGGAACAACAGACAGGTAAACAAAAAAGAACCTAAACACTATTGGAATGTGCTTATCAAGGCCTTTAATTTGATACCCATATTGTAAAATTAGAAGAAAAAATATATTTTTCGCATTTGAATACTACTACTGCCGCCACATAGTTTTTTTTTCCAAAAAAATATTAGTCTTAGTTATTATTAGTTATTATTAGTTTTTCAAGGGGATGTAAGTGGTCCCCCCCATACATCTAAATCTGTTAAAAATTATGGTGGTATAAAGAAACTCACAAACAAACATACATATATACAAACACATAAATCCTAAAAACATTACACTCCTTTTTTTGGGCAGTCGTGTTAAAAGTTGGAAAAATGGTAATTTGACTTATATTTTAAGTCAAATTACCATTTTGCCTACTGAACAACCATACAATATTTTTAAATGGTATCCCTCCATCTGCATGTTTGTTCCGGAATGTAAAAACAAATGGACCCATTGCGATTCGGTTTTCATTGTTGGATAATTTCATCATCATCATCATCATCATCATCATCATGTCAGCCTTTAGAAGTCCACTGCTGAACATAGGCCTCCCCCAAAGAGTGCCATGACGAGCGATCTTGTGCCACCTCCATCCACCGACTTCCTACGATGGCTACAATATCGTCGGTCCATCGTGTGGGGGGTCTCCCCATACTTCGCTTGCTTGTTCGTGGTCGCGATTCGAGAAAATTTATTCCCCAGTGGTTGTCAGTTCTGCGAACTATATGGCCTGCCCATTGCCACTTCAACTTGCAAACTCTGAGAGCTATGTCGTTAACCTTCGTTCTTCTACGGATTTCCTCATTTCTGATTCTATCACGTAGTGAAACACCGAGCATAGCTCTCTCCATTGCACGCTGCGCAACTCTGAGCTTGTGTATGAGACCAATAGTTAGCGACCACGTCTCAGTGCCGTATGTCATCACTGGCAACACGCACTGATTACAAACTTTCGTCTTGAGGCTCTGTTGTATCTGCGACGAGAATATATAGCGTATTTTCCCGAATGCTGCCCATCCGAGTTGGATTCGTCTGTTGACCTCTTTGTCGAAGTTGGATCTACCCAGTTGGATCGTCTGACCTAAGTAGACATAGTGATCAACAGCTTCGATAATATCGTTCCCAACATAAACCGGCAAGGGTACGACATGGGCATTTGACATGATGTTCGTTTTGCCCGTGTTCATTTTAAGACCCACCTGTTGGGAAACAATATTGAGGTCACTGAGTATTGTGCTTAGGTCTTCCAGGGTTTCTGCCATGATGACTATATCATCAGCAAATTGAAGGTAAGCGATGTATTCGCCATTACTGTTAACACATTATCCGTTCCAGTTCAGAAGCTTGAATATATAATCCAGTGCAGAGGTGAACAGTTTCGGAGAAATAACCTCTCCCAGTCTCACCCCTTTTTGCACGTGGATAGAATTCATGCTCTGATCCTGAAGACGGACTATCATGGTGGCCTTGCTGTACAAACATTTCAACACATCGATGTACCGGTAATCAATCTGGCACCGCTGTAATGACTGTAGTACTGCCCAGGTCACGACTGAATCAAAGGCTTTATCGTAATCCACAAACGCTAGACATAGTGGCCGATTATACTTTTCGGTCTTCTGTATAATCTGCCGGAGCGTGCGGATGTGGTTTACGGTGCTAAAGACTTTTCGGAATCCAGCTTGTTCGGGAGGCTGAAAGTCGTCAAACCTACGAGCGAAACGGTTTGCAACTACTCTCGAAAACAGCTTATATACGTGGCTCAGCAGCAAAATTGGCCTATAATTCTTCAAGAGGGTTTTATCACCTTTCTTAAAGAACATAACCACTACGCTCCTGTGCCACGCCTTTGGCATAGTACCCTCGGAGTACGGAGTTAAATAGCTTCTGAAGGACTTTAAGTACCGGTGTTCCACCCGCTTTCAGTAGCTCTGTCGTTATTCCGTCCTCCCCTGGTGCCTTGTTGCTCTTAAGCTGTTTGAGAGCCATTCTGATCTCGTATAGGCTGACGTCCAGGATATCTTCGGTATAATGTCGGGTCAAACGGGCTCTTGCATCGCTAGTCTTGCTAGGAGGACTACGCGATAAGGCGTATAATTGTCCATAGAACTTCTCGAGCTCACTCAATATCTCTGGCTTCGACGAAACGATGCTGCCATTGTCGGTTTTCAGACAGGTTTTGCCCAATAGACAGATCTCTTGCGCACACTTTGGAGCCCTTGTTCCACTCTATTGCATTTTTAATACAAAAAGTATTATAGGAACGCAAATCGTGTCGCATTGACTTGGAGATCTGTTTATTAAGCAAGCTGTAACTCGACATATCCACTGAAGAGTGCAGCCTCATCTCGCCTTGTTCTGCCATAAGTTTGAGTGTATGCTCAGATAATTTCTGTGTTCTTTTTTTGCGGGGGGTCTTAAAGAACTCCGACCCGACCGCGTGATCTATTTCAACCAGCCACACCTTCGACGCGCAATCGATATAAACTCTCTGACGGCTGAACAAAATTTGGTATTTTGTACTTTGGGTACCTACATTTTGGTCCTGAGTAATATGTATAATAACACGTTTTAAGCTAGAGAAATGAAAGAATGAATGAATGATGAATGGTACGCGTGCCGTACCTTGGATATAGTCGGCATATAAAAAACTAGAGAAATATTAGAACATTCAGGCCAACTTTGAAATGGTTCTAATAACATGGGGATGGATGGAGGAGGATGGACGTTGTTACGGACGCCGAGCCTACCTGTATCAAACTAGCCACTGCGCAGGCGCGAACATGAAGCCCCGCCCACTTTGATACGCGGGATACGTAGCGTACTAATTGTCATAGTTTAAGTTTGTATATATATAGAATAAGTTGAGTAATAAATATTGGAAATCGATCAGTCTACATTTGGAGCTTGAACAAACATAATCTTGTTTTATTGAACTACAGTCCACATCGAAGCCAGGAACCCGAACTCTACAATACTTAGCGTGTAGACCTTGCGATCCATCGTCTACAGACGTGATGAAATTATGCCGCAAATACGGAAACCTCTCCATAGATGGCCCTTGACTACGAGTAATACTCATCGTAAAAATTTGTACCATAGGTAAGCTACATACTTACAGGTGGATATGGACTAGGACAGAATGATGCAACATAAATCTTAAATTGGTACTTACAATCCAGTCAAACTTTCTCTTAACGTTTTCAATACAATCCGCCAGTGACTTATAGATGCTTTGCATATTATCGACTTCAATAGATCCCTCCACAATATTTCTAAACTGCCGCAATCTACACAGAACTGAGTAGAAAACAAAACAATGTACCATAACTACCAAGTCTTGGGAGCATATGGGCACAAAATAGGCAGTTATCGTGAGAATCGGCCATCCTTTCTCACAACTATCCAGCGGATAAAAATATATATATAAATGAGGAAACAGATTTATAAGCACCAATGACATAAATATTATAAAGCACTTCAGTTCCAATTTAAAAGTATCTCCAGATATCCCCAATTTGGCATCTATGTTCTTAACAGACATCATAAAAGTGGAAAGTGAACACAACTTATTACAGCTGAAGTTACATGCGATGACGTAAAAGAAGTACTTGAATAAGTGACCAGAATGCACCATCACAATTAAAACATTCGTTTCACTGGAAAATGACATCAAACACACTGTACAAATTGCAAGAGCCTGAGCTATTACAATAGTACGGAGTAACATTTTGGATCTTCTGGATTTATGTTGAATAAAATCGAAATCCATCGAAAAAATAACGGTGATTGCAAGAAAAAAACTCGTCACAGCCTTCGTCGTTAAATTTTGCATTGGTTTCATGGGTACCATTTTTCTCTGGTACCTACCTACCAACTGTTTATAAAAAGAAAATTTAAGTCGGTAAATGCGGAAAGGTTTCAAAGAGGACGGTCAATCGAAGTAGACTCGAAAACGTATGTACTAAATTAAAGTAAGTAATACATTAGCTCTTTCAAGTAATAACATAAATTGTTCTCGACGTCTTACACACAATTGCTACAACTTAAACATAAGTATATAAGTAGATAATGATTCCGGATATGTTAATGATAAAGCAAGTATGTACCTATAGGCATAGACATATATAGTAATTCTATGCCTATAGGTATCTTATGTTTGCGATTTGCAACCACTAACAAGACAGGTTTCAAAAACATAAACCCGCTACGTTCGCGTTAAAACTATTCTGACACTCTTGCAATAAAGACAAATCGATTGATACTTTGCTCGTCAAAATAAAACCAACTTTAAGTTTGAACACAAAACCCTTCCTTTGATTCGCCGTAGTCGGATAAAAAATAGTCCATGACACTATACCTGAAGATCAATCGATTGATACCTTATTTGTCAAAATCGGATAAAAATGGGCGACGCTATGTTGGAACATCCACATACATACACACATACATACATACATAGACTTTTAAACTCGTTACTCTTCCCTTGCTACGCCATACTTAGGTAAAAAGGAGTAGACACTGATCACGAACGGGATACGAACCCCCATGACCTCAAATAAAATTGAGTTATTTCTTGATATTAAGTTTTATACGACATGAACTTTTTTTTCTTACATTTTACTTTTGGTAAAGTAAGCCTAAAAATAAAGTACTTATTCCGTTCACTAAGAAAAAAGCATTACTGGAAACAGATAACAGTCCATATATTTTAAACTAGGTACTGAACCTATTTTGATGAAACTTAGACTATTCCCTAAGTTTAAAGATACTGAAACTACGGTTGATAATTATTGCAATCAGACTTTTAGTTTCGGGGAAATACGTGGACAAACTTACATACATACACACATACATACATTCCTAGAATATGGCGAACTCCCATACATATCTTGGTCAGTAAAATTCACTGCGTCTTTAGACCAAAAATATCGCTAATAATTCAGCATAATTTCCTGAGATTGTTAGTCTAAGATTTTTTTATTGGGGATGCCAGGAATAATCGTTCTTAGGCTTCAAAGTTTTGTAGGTGATGTTACTGTTAACGACTTTTGAAACAAGTCTTAGAAATTGGAATTATTTTATCTATTTAACTAGGTAGGCAATTTAGTACTTACCTATGCGTAATAAATATAATGTTTAAAGATATTGTACCTATACAATTTCCTACCTAGTTTAACAAACTAGGCTTTTGAATTATTATTATTTTCAATCTGTTACTGCGTAGCGAGATTACAAAACAATATGTTTAGATATGTTGCTGTTGTTTCACTGTGCATTCGTCCAATATTAGCACAAATATTTTGCAACAATTCCTTACACTAAATTTTAACAACCATAGTCTAACAACAATTCCTTACTTACTACCTCCATAAACTATAATGCATTGTATTATCTTTGCTATAATGTTTTGTTTATAGGTTTTACGAGTATATTGACGTACCATTTTGTCTATAGTATTATTTTATTTAACTCAAGGAGGTTGAATTACGCTAACTGATAAAAGGTTTTTAACGCCCGTAAGCGTAATACAACCTCCTTTGCCTTAAAAAACTGGGTGGGAAGTAAGCGGAATTTAGCCTACTTTAGTATAAAAAACCGGGTGAGAAGTATACTGTTTTGTCGATTCCTTTTTTCACCCGTTGGGCAGACAACAAGGCCAAAGAGAATGTAAATACTACGTAAAAAACAAGGCCGGTAAAACATTTTAGGAAGGAAGTGAAGTTTCAATTAAGTGTTTCTTTTAATTGATTTAATAACATGACTTTCCTAGCTTTATGCTTTGTTGACAAAACGTAGAAAAATAATTACTTAAGTTGTGTAAAAATGATATTTCAAGACGCTGCAAGATTTATCACATATAAGTTCGCCGTTGTTCTTTGTTATATTTGTTCAGATACTCATATAGACCAACATATAAGAATATTACGCATTTTGACAATATTACATAAATACATATCTTGACTTGAGAACCTTATTTTTTTGAAGTCGGTTATAAAATACGGTTCATGTTGTTCATTTTCAATGCTTCACTGAAAAAGTAGGGTCATATAGCGAACGGTGACTCAGTCAGGTATAGAGAATCGGTCGGGTACAGTGACTCAATCGGGTACAGTGACTCGGTCAGTTTCAGTGACTTGGGCATGTTATGAACAGAATGAACCTCACAAAAAATATGTGCTTCTCATTATAGGATATCCACAAATTTAAGGTCACTCAGCGTGCTATTGAGAAAGCTATGCTTGGTATTTCTCTGATGGACAAGATTTGTAATGAAGATATCCGACGGAGAACGAAGGTAACCGACATAGCTCAATGGATAACCAAGCTATAGTGGATGTGGGCTATATATATATATATATTTGCCCTTTTATATTGACTTGTGTTGGGCATACAGGGTCGCATTAAGTCATCATTTTTAATGAATAATAGAGAGTTTACTATATCATGTATTGTTATTTTAATTTGGTTTTATAAGTATTTTGGTAGTTAGTTAATTTGATAGTTTATTATAATACTATACAAAAGATAATAAGTCTATTACCTTCTTCACTCTAAGGTTTTCTGGTATCAATTCTATCTTTGGCGATAAGTCTGATGATGGTACTTTTGATTATATTATTTTAGAAAGAACATAATACATATATAAGTTCATATTCTGAACAATATAATCATTCATTTAAAAGTAACTATTATGGATTATTTTATACTCAGTAATTATTAATTATGTTTTAAAATATCTAATGTATTATTGGTTTTATGTTTTTTTTTGTACAAATAACATTTATTAGCTATTTACTTTGTTCTCCTTAATGCGTTACTGTCTTAAATCTGTTGTTCCTTTCCCACGGCTTTGAAAGATACGCAAAAACTTACTTAACTTTTCGAATGGTTTCAAGTGTTTTTAAAACTATACTAAATCAGATATGATTTGAAGTTTTGCCATTAAATTATTTATTTATTATCGTTTGAGTGTTTGAGTTTCTTTGTCCTGTTTGATATTATTTTAAATTATGGTCTACGTTACATGTTCCTTTGACAGGTGATTACCTGTTTTGAATTTGAATATTTATAGGTTCCCATTAGTTTTTGACATTTTTAATCTCTATTTTGCGTTTGTAAATATTTTAGCACGTCACATTATTTTTGTATTTATCGTTTTTAAGATTAGATTGCAATGTTTTGTTCAACAAGAAAAATAGCTTTCGTTTCCTAGGGGCTCGTATTAGATCCCTTACAGTATGATAATAATAAATTATTGGGGGTTTTTTTAATTCTTATTTATTGATATTTGGACGTGTTTTGTGTTCTTTCAGTATATTTTTATTGGCAAACATTTATTACTTATGATTTTATTAATACGACCAGTAGAAAATCCTTATATTATGGTAGGACAATTAATAACATTCTTTAATTTTTCATATTTCATTACTAACCCTTTAATAAATAAAAATAAAGAAGGAGCTTTTGAAAAAATACACAATACATTGCTCGCGTAGTCATTACACTCATTTTTTTTTTTAAAAAGACTTCTTAATACAAATGATCTTTTACAATTCAACAAGAACAATATCACTTTTTCAACATTAAAAATGTAATACCAATACTAAAATACAACATTAGAACCTTTTTGAAAATACTGCACCAATTTTGATGAAGTTTATAATTATGGAACTACACTGAAAAACTTTTGAATAAAACATTGATCATCCAAATCGGTA
This sequence comes from Alsophila aescularia, assembly GCA_946251855.1. NCBI lineage: Eukaryota > Metazoa > Arthropoda > Insecta > Lepidoptera > Geometridae > Alsophila > Alsophila aescularia. The sequence goes on along the minus strand of OX276382.1, from coordinate 20,871,696 downwards.
AAGAAATTTTAGAGATATGATGTCAGCAATATAAAAGCAAAATCAATTGGACTTATTCCTACATCAAAACCTTCAATCAAAAAATAATCCAAATTGGTTCAGTAGTTTTAGAGATATGAGGTGAAAAACATACAAAAATTGATACCGACGACTTGAGAATCATCCCCTTTTAGAAGTCGATTAAAAGTACGTGTTATTCCAGGACCAAAAATACTTATAAAGTACAACATGTTACATTTCTTCAAAATTCGTTCAGCCATCATATTGTTTTTTATCCATTGCTCGGCATCTAATCATCAGATTAAGATATTAAGTACTCTAAGCTATCCAACAGTGAAAACCTTATCACAATCGGTCCAGTAGTGTTTACTTCATGCGCGAACAAACATACAGACAAACAGACAGACAAGATTTAAAAAAATGTTATAATTATATTATTGTTCAGTAGCATATTTTAAGTACACTAGACCATACATTTTTAATTACTTCTTTGTACAGACTTTTTCGTTCCTGTTGCTTCATTATAAGTATAGATATTGCCTTTTTCCGTGCTTAGGAGACTATTATTTTTACCTGACTGAGGAGGGTTACGTGTTTGGGTTGTATGTATGTTTGTTTGTTTGTTTGTTTGTTTGTATGTATGTTACTTAAGCGCGTCCTACAGCCTAAACGTCTTTATGGATTTTGATATATGAGTAGTAGTAGATCATTATATTCGTCTTGATCACGAAAATGCTATAAGATAATATTAAATGTCAAGAAAACTAATATGGTGGCTACAGCTGCCATATTGTATTTCCGACGGAACAAAAAATTACTAGAACCTATTGAGTGAGGTATAAAAATGAAGACCAAGAGACCATTTCAAATATATATAATTCTAATAACAATATAGTAGCAAATGTTCTTACAAAGTTTTCAATTTAAGACTGTTCAAGTTAATGTAAAAACTGTTATAATGATGCAATTTCAACTATTATAGTAAAGTAAAATATCTAAGTAAATAAGAAACATTACATTTATATAAAGTTTTGTTGCGCCCCACGGTTTCACCCGCATCCCTCCAAGCGTGGATCCAGGAGGGGGGGATCATGGGGGTCATGCTCCTTGGCTTATTTCAACCAAAGATTTTTTTACTTGGCCGATTGATTTTACTTATTTTCATGTTTGTAATCATCTTTATTTGTTTCACTAATAGAAATATCTCAAAATTTCTGCGCACGCTTCGCTCGCGCTTGCATAATAATATAATGTTTTAAATACACACTATTACTAAAAATAACTCCAAATTTTCACGCTCTCTATACTTGCACCCTTGTTCTGTTATTGCGTTTTGAATGAAGGGTAATGCGCATTTTGTTTTCCTTCATTTTTCACAAACACATAAAAAAATAACTTGAAATTATAGCGCTAACTACGTTCGTGTCTTGTTATTATTGGCTGCATTCATATATCTATCTGCTCAATGGATCTATAGTAATTAATGAATAATAAAAAAATTGCGCTAGCTTTGCTCGCGTCTTTGTGATATTACCTATTTTCGCAAGCTGAGGAATTCCATTAATGTCTAATTTTTACCGAACATTTTTTTTGAACGAATGAGGGTACAGAATATACCATTTAACAGACCTTGTGTTCCCTGATTTGTATAATATCAAGATAATAGCTTGTGACGATGTGAAAACCTCTTCCATAATAATACTCATTTGATTTCTTAATTCTTTCATAATCCATTTCATTCCATTTGATAGTTTGTCATTATTAATTCTGAATTCAAATAACCTGTCATTCCCATATTGTCTTTTGGATTAGCAAAAACTGCAATTTTACAAAATAATATTATATAAAATACCTAAATAATTGTATTACAATAAGTTTATTACAAATATATATGAGTCTTTTAAATATAATATATGATAATACCTTCGTAAGTGGTAGTTTTCATCCAAATTGTAGCAACAAAGTCAAAGTCTATGCTCCTGTTGTTCATGTAATTTTGTGTCACTGAGGTTTGGTCCCTGGGCTAGTGGAACAAACCCAAACCCTGGCCCGCCTCGTGACAAGCTCAATATTTTTTGCGCTCGCGCTTTCTTAATAATATTATATGTTTTGTACACATAGAAGGTCGATCATATACGTTAAGTTTTTTTAACATAACTACACTAATAAATTTATGAGTAGCTCAAATTTTTCGCGCTCGGTTTGCTCTCGCTTCCTTGGTCAAATAGCAATTTTCGCAATAATAGAAGGTTGATCAAGCCGCAGGCATTGATTCGCCGTGGCGGTCTCGCCTTAGAATAAGACCCCTCCCAATCCTCCCGTGGATGTCGTAAGAGGCGACTAAGGGATTACACTCCGGAAGATGGGCAGCAGCGTCCTCCGAGCACATATTTGCTACACTACGGTCACCAATCCGCCTGCCAAGCATGGTGACTATGGCAAACCCCCCTAATATGATAGACACAAAAAAGACAGCCCCCAGTCCCTGGCGGCTCCGTTATTCCTGGCACCGGTAGCAGCCATGGTAACGGCGGAGTGGGGGTGCTAAGATTCTCCGGCAGAGACCCAGCTACCAACCCCCACGATCTCTGGACCTGGCAACTTATAACGCACGCACCTTGAGGACCGATGAAAAGTTGATAGAGCTTGAAGAAGTAGTAAGTAAGTTGCACTGGGGTATTATAGGGTTATCAGAAGTCCAAAGAGCACGAGATAGATTTCATTTTGACGACCAATAAGCATATATTCAATGATATCTCTGTGATCAACAGGGTTAAGACCGGCAGTGATCACCGCATGGTAATAGGCTCATTGAATATCAACGTAAAGCTGGAGAGGTCTCGTTTGATGAGATCTACTCTTCGCCCAAGCCCTGCCCAAATCCAAAACCCCGAGAGCTTTCAGTTGGAGCTCCAAAGTCGCTTCCAAATCCTTACCGAATGCGATACAGTGGACGAACTAAATAACGGGCTGGTGTCAGACGGGTCAGAGTTCTTTAAGACCCCCCGCAAAAAAAGAACACAGAGACTCTCTGAGCATACACTCAAACTTATGGCAGAACGAGGCGAGATGAGGCTGCAGTCTTCAGTGGATATGTCGAGTTACAGCTTGCTTAATAAACAGATCTCTAAGTCAATGCGACACGATTTGCGTTCCTATAATACTACTAGTATTAAGAACGCAATAGAGTGGAACAAGGGCTCCAAAGTGTTCGCAAGAGATCTGTCTATCGGGCAAAGCCTGTTGACGAAGCTGAAAACCGACAGTGGCAGCATCGTTTCGTCGAAGCCAGAGATTTTAAGTGAGCTCGAGAAGTTCTATGGACAATTATACACCTCATCGCGTAGTCCTCCTAGCAGGACTAGCGATGCAAGAGCCCGTTTGAACCGACATTATACGGAAGATATCCCGGATGTCAGCCTATACGAGATCAGAATGGCTCTCAAACAGCTTAAGAGCAACAAGGCACCAGGGGAGGACGGAATAACGACAGAGCTACTGAAAGCGGGTGGAACACCGGTACTTAAAGTCCTTCAGAAGCTGTTAAACTCCGTCATCCTCGAGGGTACTACGCCAAAGGCGTGGCACAGGAGCGTAGTGGTTTTGTTCTTTAAGAAAGGTGATAAAACCCTCTTGAAGAATTATAGGCCCATTTCGCTGATGAGCCATGTCTATAAACTGTTTTCGAGAGTGGTTACGAACCGTCTCGCTCGTAGGTTTGACGACTTTCAGCCTCCCAAACAAGCTGGGTCCCGGAAAGGCTTTACCATCGTAGACCACATCCATACGCTTCGGCAGATTATACAGAAGAGCAAAGAGTATAATCGGCCACTATGTATAGCCTTTTTGGACTACGAGAAAGCCTTTAATTCAGTCGAGACCTGGGCAGTGCTACAGTCATTATAGCGGTGCCAGATTGATTACCGGTACATCGAAGTGTTGAAGTGTTTGTACAGCAAGGCCACCATGACAGTTCGTCTTCTGGATCAGAGCACGAATTCTATCTAGCTGCAAAAAGGGGTAAGACAGGGAGACGTTATTTCTCCGAAACTGTTCACCTCTGCACTGGAGGTTATATTCAAGCTTCTGAACTGGAACGGATTCGGTGTTAACATCAATGGCGAATACATCACTCACCTTTGATTTGCTGATGATATAGTGATCATGGATGAAACCCTGGAAGACCTAAGCATAATGCTCAGTGACTTCAATATTGTTTCCTAACAGGTTGGTCTTAAAATGAACATGGGCAAGACGAACATCATGTCAAATGCCCATGTCGTACCCATGCCGGTTTATGTTGGGAACGATATAATCGAAGCTGTTGATCACTATGTCTACTTGGGTCAGACGATACAACTGGGTAGATCCAACTTCGACAAAGAGGTCAACCGACGAATCCAACTCGAATGGGCAACGTTCGGGAAATTACGCCATATTTTCTCGTCGCAGATACCACAGAGCCTCAAGACGAAAGTTTATAATCAGTGCGTGTTGCCAGTGATGACATACGGCACTGAGACGTGGTCGCTAACTATTGGTCGCATACACAAGCTCAGAGTTGCGCAGCGTGCAATGGAGAGAGCTATGCTCGGTGTTTTCACTACGTGATAGAATCAGAAATGAGGAAATCCGTAGAAGAACGAAGGTTACCGACATAGCTCTCAGAGTTTGCAAGTTGAAGTGGCAATGGCCAGGCCAAATATTTCGCAGAACTGACAACCGCTGGGGAATAAAGATTCTCGAATGGCGACCACGAACAAGCAAGTGCAGTGTGGGGAGACCCCCACACGATGGACCGACGACATTGTAGCCATCGCAGGAAGTCGGTGGATGGAGGTGGCACAAGATCGCCCGTCATGGCGCTCTTTGGGGGAGGCCTATGTTCAGCAGTGGACTTCTAAAGGCTGACATGTTGATGATGATGATGATGAGAAGATTGATCATGAACGTTCGTTTTTTTCAACATAACGCAATAAAAAAATACCAAAGTGGGTCAAAATTTTATTTATTTGTATGATCAAAAAAAATGTTTACCGTAATTATTTTTTTATAACAACTAGCCTAATTTTGAAAATTGATTTAAAGCTAAACTATTACCGAGTGGTAAGGCTACGCAATTGATACCGTGGGAAACAGCTACTATTGTATAATTTTGTAACCCGTTCAGTTTGACCCCCCTCTCCCCCTGACTTAACTACTAACTACTGAAAACTAGCCCATGTATTCATCCAGCTACCTCCATACCAAATTTCATTCAAATCCGTTTAGCCATTTAAGCGTGATTAAGTAACAAACATACAAACACACCCTTACATACTTTCGTTATAATATTAGTGAGATTATTTTTGCGGGCAGTCATCTCGTACCTATGCAAAATTTTTATTCCAATCGGGTTTTTTTGTTTATATTTTTTTCATTTTTTGGCAATAAACAGCACGCGCTTGCTTCTCTGGCGTAGATATTTCGTGTATCTTAAAAGTGTGCTGAGCCAGGATGACGATTGCTTCAGCAATCTAAGTCCACATGACTCAAAACTCTTCAAATTAAGTGGAGCTGCAGTGCTTCTATTTATGCCCGTTGCTTGTGGCAAAAATCATTCGTGTAAGTCCATTATTTTTTGCTCGTTTGAGGCTGGAAAGACTACCCGAAACGCGGCAATGGCTGTACCAGCAGCTTTTAAACAAAAGCCTACGCTTAGTGCCCGATAAGATGGCATTTGTGCCTGAAAATAAAAAATTTGGGAGAAAAAATCATATAATTTTATGGTGCATTCCAATCTTCACACGCCTGGGCCCGGCACGGTCAACACGTAGGCAGGAACCTACACTAACTTACGTTAGTTGTCACGTTTCCTACAAATATTTTTAATGTGACCACTAGGTAAGTTATTGAAATATAACAGATTTTGGCAAAAACCTTTGGCATCAGTTATTTAAAATAGGAAGTTTTCATAGCAGTTATAGTAGTTATAGCATGTAAAGAGCATGTAGGGTTTTGTAATTCTATTACTACTTTTTGAAAATAATTGATATATTAATAATTTTAAATGATGACCGCGGAATCGAATACCTACGCTAATTTAGCCGAATCAAAATAATATTGCTAATCACTTTATGGCACGATTCTTGCGAAATTCTTTAAATTTCGATTCGAGACATGGAATTCCGTTACACATTTTTATGTAAGGTGGCACCTTTTTGTTTGGACCACTCCGCAGCAAACGTCGCAAACCTAACCTATTACCTATTAATATTATTAACCTATTTAAACCCTTTTTCAAGTATTTAACTGAGTGGTATAAAACTATAGTTCTAATCAAAAAAGAATCGACTGACGTAAGGGGCGGTAAATATATCAGTTGTGTCAGTTTTGACGACTCGGTCTTTGATTACTCCTGCTTTCCAATATTTAACTGACAGCTTAGGTATTTATATACCCCACAAAAAATATGATGTCTTATTGCTTTGTAATGAACCTTGCCTGTATGTACCTATAGTTCTAGAAGTGTTGTAATGGTTCCATGTTGCCTGGACTACGGGAACCGTAACACTATTACACGATTAGCCAACAAGGAAGCGATTAATTATATGCCTATTTACCTTTGAATTCTATTACATTGATAAAAGAAATACATAGTGGACTAACACTCGTTGGACCAAAATCAAAGACTGATAATTTGAGCAAATCAGCACTATGTAAATTAATTTGTGATCTTAAAAATTATCATGGTCCAACCATCTAAAGTAACTTTGATTCTGAATAGAGCTAGCCAAAATTATCATGGTCCAACCATCTAAAGTAACTTTGATTCTGAATAGAGCTAGCCAAAATGATCATGGTCCAACCATCTAAAGTAACTTTGATTCTGAATAGAGCTAGCCAAAATTATCATGGTCCAACCATCTAAAGTAACTTTGATTCTGAATAGAGCTAGCCAAAATGATCATGGTCCAACCATCTAAAGTAACTTTGATTCTGAATAGAGCTAGCCAAAATGATCATGGTCCAACCATCTAAAGTAACTTTGATTCTGAATAGAGCTAGCCAAAATGATCATGGTCCAACCATCTAAAGTAACTTTGATTCTGAATAGAGCTAGCCAAAATGATCATGGTCCAACCATCTAAAGTAACTTTGATTCTGAATAGAGCTAGCCAAAATGATCATGGTCCAACCATCTAAAGTAACTTTGATTCTGAATAGAGCTAGCCAAAATGATCATGGTCCAACCATCTAAAGTAACTTTGATTCTGAATAGAGCTAGCCAAAATGATCATGGTCCAACCATCTAAAGTAACTTTGATTCTGAATAGAGCTAGCCAACATTTGTCTCCTTCTACAACGATGATTAAATGTTACGAATTCCTACATACTCGTATACTCGTACTTTTTGGTTTGGATTTTGAATTTTTCTATGTTTGTTGTTTGTTTGTCGTATAAGGTAGTTCTGGCCTCTGGTGTCAGAGTTTGTCAAGCCACCCGAGGGCCTTTGGCATGGCTTGATGACTGCCATCAATCAATAACAGCCGCGACCAACAGCTTAACGTGCCCTCCGAAGCACGGAGCGATGGAAAACTGCATATAACTTAGAAAAGTCATTGGTGCGGAGCCTGTGGTTGAACCCGCTATTGTTAGATTCTAAGTTGCAATAGTACACCGTCTTCGTCAGGTTTTTTGTTAAATTTCTGATATAGTTTTGCAATTCGTCTGTATCTCTCGTCATCAAATTTTATTCATTCTATTATTCTGAAGTATTTTCCATATGGCTGTACGAGTACTCTGTATCACAGAACATAGAAATTGTCATAAGAGGGTTGTCAGAGGATGAATTTTCCATACAAATGTAATACCAACATAATTCATAATTGGAAGATATTTCCACAGTTTTTAGATATTATTCGGATTCTGATCGCGTTTATCTAGGTTCCCAACTGTTATGTATTTTGTTTTCAAAATACTTACGTGAACGAAATATATGTGAACATTCATTTCTGCATATAAATAAGAAAACTGCAATATATGCTTTTATACAGTTTTAGGTCGACTTCTGAAAGGGGGAGGTTCTCAAGTCGTCTGTATTTATTTGTACAGGGTTGTTTTGAATGTACGAGTATGTTGGTGTAGGTATTGATAGAAGAAATATGGAAAAAATTGTTAAAAGCCTCTTTGAGTGACGATTAAATTTGTCCTATTCTTGATATGCCAGGATTTATTATTGAATAGCTGTGCCCGCGGCTTCGCACGCGTTGTCAATTCCCTAGGTTAAAAATACTTTATACGCTATTCCATGACTTATAATACCAATATAAGTACCTATATTACTTTAAAATTCCTTCAGATATCGATTTCTCAGCTTATACTTATCGGATTAAGATACCAGGTAGCCCAGTTTTTAAGTCGAACCCTAACCTATCCAACAGTGAAAACTACATAGCAATCGGTCCAGTTTTTTTTACGTGATACGCAAATAGACATACTGACAAACAAACAGATAAACACGATTTAAATAATGATATATTCTTGTTTAGTAGCTTATTTTAATTAACTAAACCCTTTATTTTTAACAATCTTCTTTGTACAGACTTTTTCGTTCTTATTGCTTTATTATAAGTATAGATAGATAGATAGATAGAATTGATAGATTACATAAACATACGTTTTCTATTCGATATATCGCCGCATACTAACGCTTTCATAATATTTACATTGAAGACCGCTCATTCAGGTCTTATCTCGTATCACAATATATACAATACAAGAGCGTTTACCACGTGGTGCCGCAGCGGCAGAGGCTTTGCCACTATCGCGTTGCCGATTTTTAGGCACCCTTGGATTTTTATGGAGTCTTACACATAGCGCTGCCACGGCAGCGGTGTGGGCGGTGGCGAGACTTAATACCGCAGCGGCGGCGTCGAGCGGTGCCGTAAAAAAAAACAACTAAAGAGACCAAATTATTTTATTATCCAATCAAATTCCTCGATTCAATTTCTGTTCATTCATATATAACACTAATAGGATACTCAACTCTAATACTGAATAAATATGGTTGCAAAAAACCCATCTATGCCTATAGCAATTACGATCTATCCAATTGGACTATTAGTCGATGGCCTTATGATCCAAATTTGACAAGCGAGGTATCAACCGATTTGTCGTCATATATAGAGACGCTATGGTGTAACATCCAACATCTTCTCTTGCTTCGCTTCGTAGTCGGGTTATTTAAAAAAACATATTAATTATATATACATAATACAGATTCCATACTTCGAGTTACAGGTCGACCTAATAATAATACCAAAGTAAGAATTATAAAAGAAAACTATGAACGTCAGTTGGAAAAGAATTTTAATAATCGTATAATATGAAGAGGCCTTGCTTTAAAGTAAGGTAAAGTAAAATGGAATGACATTATAATAAGGTACGAAGCTGCACACAACAATAATTCATATGCCTGACCCATAGATCTGTTAAACGGGAGATAAAACACTCTTTAATATCACGTAAACAAAAACTGGACTAGATACAACTACTGGCACACACATCCACACAACTACAAGCCCATCGTCGTGCTTCATGTGCATCAACAACAAAAAATAGAGAGACATACACAGACTAAAGCGTGAATGAGAGTCACTGCTAATACGAGCTACACAAGTCTCTCCGATTGTCACTAAGGCCTGAGAAGGCCAATTGTCTGCGTTGCACCTAATTGAAGAGGTCCACGCCTGAAGAGCTGGTACCTTTTCTTCCCACTTTTAATTAGATCTTTATATGCCTCGACCTGACTTACGTACTTAGTGCCATTATTTATTCCGTGCTACTGTTTACCAATTTTACAATTACTACAATATTGTCATGGAACTATTGATATAAAGTCTTAAGTTCTACCTTAATCTAGTTTATGCTAATTAGACCACATTGCTAAACAGGAACGGCCCTGATACTGACAGTGTTGTGTTCTGGAAACAATGTCGAGTTTCGGGTGTCTATCGTTGATACGCGTGCGTGTGAGAGAGGGGGCAGATATGTCTACTCTTAATACTTCCCGCTCGCAAGAACACAGGTTCGTGATCATGGCGCCTGTAATGGAGCCGAAATATCGACAACTCAAAACAAATAAAATACAAGGTAAATATCCCGTTTCTAGTGATTAATAGCTACTAATAATAATGACTATGACAGTCTTTTATCTTATATCACATTGCTGAACTGCACTACAACGATAGTGTACTTTACACAAACTGATAATGATCAATGGCAAAGTACTGTCCATAGCTATAAACTTATAGATATAGAACTTGGGCGAGCTTCTATGTAGCTGATGAAACGCTGGATGTCTTCAGAGTGTTCAGAGTGTTTCAGGGATAACACTGAAAAGGAAAGTTTTGTTTATTATTATTTCTAGGAGGTCGAATTTTACAAAATCATAAGGAACCATGTGAACAATATATTAAGTACTAGCTTTCGCTCGTGACTTCGTCCGCGCGGGCTACAGTTTATCGCAAAAAACAGCATCCTATGTTCTTCTAGGATATTAAAAACCAATGCAAAAGTATAGCACCAACGCTCTTGATGCTTTTTGACAGACTTGTTATTATTTAGTTTCCATTGCAACCATTCCTTACAGAGAGTAATCAACATTTTCCAGTTTTCCCGTGAAATCTTACAATTTTCCGGAATATTAAGTATCCAATGTTTTATTCCAAGGCTGTCCTTATTCCAAATTTCATCAAAATCCGTTAGCCGTTATCGCGTGAAAGCTCCCCAAACAAACAAACAGACAACGTTTCACTTTTATATATCGGTGTGGATTTATTTACAAAAATGATCAATTATATCGGCGGCATTGCCTGAACCTCAAAATTTAGTTCATGGATACAAAAATTTGAATATATGTATATATATAAAAACATATAATACTCATGACCGTGACAATACGTCATAATGCATGGAAAGTAAGTAGAAGTGAGTTAACTCATCTCTACACAATAGTAAGTTTTAAATATACTAACGCTTACGTACTGACCTCTTTCTTGGTGAAGCCTATCTTGAAGAATGACTTTCATAGCGTCTGATTCCGACATCAGCCATGAGCCCAGAATAGCTGGAGTAACGATAAGCATCAACTGAACGACATGAAAGCCGAAGAAAAAGCTGAAAACGTTTTCCTGACAAATATATGTTATTTTATACACGTAGCAATTCGCACTGGTCAAAAATGGTGTCCAATCCAACTCGATTAACATTACGGAAACCACAATACATATGTCTCAAACCGGTCATGTGTGTGATGCACTAAGACAATGACGATCAGATGAGTAATAACTAGTTTAAAAGCTAAAAAAACACAACTGCCCTGCCAAAAAAGAAGTTATGCCAATAAATTAAGAGTATATAAAGCACTTATTACTTAAGGCCTACAATTAGATACCCATATTGCAAAATTCGAAGTTTTTTTTACGCAATTTTATTTCGCGACTTTTTTTTTTTTTTTATTACGGACTAGGCAATCGTTTGACCACGATCTCACCTAATGGAAAGCGATGATGTGGTCGAAGGTGTAGCACGCTTGCCTAGTAGATACCTATTCACTCTTGACTTCACTCTTGCAGACATAGAAAGAAACTGTTACTCTGGGGTTCGTAAGGTTTCTAACGATACCCCATACGTCAGGCATTTAAAAGGCATGGCGGGATAAAGAAACTCACATACATACATACATACAAACATACATGAATCCTAAAAACATTACACTCCTCTTTTGGGAAGTCTTGTAAAAACTCCATGAAAATCGCTTTGTTTTTTAGATATGGCTATATTAAACACTCTTGAAATGATTGCTTTGGTAGGCTTTGAAGGTGCCCTTTATATAAATAAAAAAAAAAAACAATTCCACCTAGCCCCAAACTAGGATACCCTGTACTATGGGTACTAGATAACGGATAAACATACATATATACGAATATTATAACATCCATGACTCGGAAACAAACCTTTCTGCTCATCACACAAATGATTGTGCATCTTGTAGGATTCGATTTCTTATGAATATACTTCTATTATTATTAGTGTTTCTTATGATTATTAGTGGAGCTAGAGGACCATGTCAGTTTAAAAAAAAAGAGACATTGAATAATTTGTAAAATCAAATAGGTGTGCTTCATACCACCATAGTTGTGGAATAACAAACAAATTATACAATGTGTTGTGTTTCAGCCATTGTGCCAGTTCAACAGTATAGTGTAGTTTTACGTGATGCGAGAATAAACATACAGACAGACAAAAACAAAAACAATATCCAAACGTGGCTACTGAACAAGTTTTTTTGTTAGTTATTATGGATATAATAATCGTACTTATTTTAAATATTGTAAGACAATTAAAAATCTTTATAATTTTTAGAAATTATACTTACAGATATTTCAGAGTTATAACAATCTGCCATCATTAATTAGTAAACACACAACTTTTCGCACGAATGACTTGGTAATTTTAAATGAATAACTCTATTAAGCATTTTAAACATTATTATATAACTCCATAATCATAAATTCGAAGCTATTGTATAATAAGTTTTTTTATAGATTCAACCACATTATTAGTTTCGTTCAGAAACATATTTTTTTATTACCACAGATTACAAACTCACCATAAATCTAAGAAAAGACGAATTTACAAATACAAGCTTAATGCTCCAAGTATCGTATATCGTATTGGCGTCGTTAGAAGCACACATTGGAAGAACTGTAATAACGAAAAATATCAAGCCCAAGTACGTATATTGTTCACGCATAAATTAAGGATTCCGTATCCAAGACCTAAGCTAATCATAAAACCGCATTGCAATTGGTCCAGTAATTTTTACATGTTAAGCCAACAAAGTTAGTCTAACTTGCTCAGCACAGTATATAATATAGTCCTTACCGTACTCGGGTAAAAACTATAATAATCCGAGTTTATTAACAAAATTATCTAGAATTTACCAGTTTATATAAGAGATACAGGACTATACATATATGTATTACTAGCTTTCACCCGTGATTTCGTGGAAACTTACCGTTTTCCGGAATAAAAAGTTTTGTATGTTTTATTCCAGGGTTGTATAAGCTATCTCCATTCCAAATTTCATCAAAATCCGTCCAGCTATTATCGCGTGAAAATTCCCCAAACAAACAAACAGACTATAGATATATTTCATAAATTGTGCGTTTTTTTTTGCCGATGATATCACTAGTTTATTAATTACCTTGCCCAATAAATATTAAAAAAATAAACAATGAGTTAGCTAAAATTTTATGAAAGATTGTCAATTGGCTTGATGGTCATAAGTAAGAAATTAACTTCACAAAAACAAATTAATGCAATTTAGGCCATTTCAAAAGCCACAGTTAGAATTTGACTTTGTTTTTTAATACTAAAAAGTTAGTGTGTGAATTCTTTTACACTCCTCGGTTGAGACATTGATACAAATGTTAACAGCAAAACGCACATTAACAAAATGAAGTCCAAACTCAGTAGTTTTATTTACGCTTTGATGGAGATAAGAAAACCACAAACATTGCAACGGCTCGAACCGCCTACATGCTTCTGCTCACGCCTGGGTACAGCATGTCATCATACTGTGGGGGATTTCCACCGAAGCCGATGACTTATACTTCAGAAAAAGTGTATACGTATTCTCGTACACATTGAGAGCACTGAAAGCTGCAAGCCTCATTTAATCGAACATTAAATGTTATCAATAATCTCTATTTACATATTAGAAATTTGGAAATTTGTTATAAAATATCCGCAATTTTTATTAAGTTAAAAGATACTTACGCAGGTTCACATAATTAAGACATAAAGAAAGGCTAGTCCTCCTAAATTGTAGTATGAAAATGCGTAGCACGAGCACTCGTGTAATGTCGATTAAAGTATATAATCATACACCCTAAGATACAAAAGAAATAGAAAAAGAAGCTATAATTTTTAATAAACTTAGTCAAAAAGTATTAGTTCTTTACAAGATTTCTATGGCGATAAAAATGCAATATAAATGTTTTTCTTTTGCAGTCACTTCTTTCGTTATATATATTTTATAATTGTAATATTTAATGCTTCTTACCCATATTCTGCAGTGCCCACCAGGGTTCCATGTTCTTAAGATACTTATATTATATTTAAGACCTAATCATATGTGAAAACCGAGAAATAAATATAAATATGAAAACGGGTAAATGTCTAATATACATTCACACCAAAAGAGCAATGATGAAGTTTTGAATATATAGTTAGGTAAGTAGGACCCCAAAAACAAAGTGAGCTAAGCCGCGGGCAAAATCTAATACTATGATAACACTGCAACTGGGCCAAATTTGTACAGTAAATGTTTTTTGAAAATTATAATTGAGCTAAATTTCATTACCGATATAGACGCCAAAACTTTTTTTTTTTTTATTTTGTCTTTCTGTTTCTTTGAACACGCATCACGCAGAAACTACTGGACGAAATGTAGACATTTTGTACACTTTTACACATATTGAATCGAATGTTATCAACGAGATCTTTACAACAACGCCCAAATCAATACGCTACCCTATCTAAATCGTTAGTTATACCGAATTATTATATACCGAATAAATCGTTAGTTATAGGTACATGAACGTCCATTTTGCTGATTTTGCTCTTTGCGTCTTTCCTACTACACCACTATCTTTTGACAAAAAATCAGTATGATATCATCGAGCTGACTACATAAACTAAAAAATTACATAAAAATTTGAACTCTGGAGCTCAAATTCTGTAAGAGTTAAAAAAGCGAGACTATACGTTACGGTCGCTCTTTTAGCCATGGTACCCCGTATGTATCGGAGTGATTTTAAAGACGTTTCAAGTCAAAAAATAATTATGACTTGGCTTAATGATAAGTAAGATTTTATCAACCATTGTTAATAAAATCAACAATTCAACTCAAAATAAAGTCAACCATTGTAAATATAGTCATTACATAATATATGTATAGTCCGTAAGGACTATATATTTAATGTCCGCAAGGACTATATTTTTACACAGTGTGTATTGTGACGTAACGTAACCATACGTAACACTCACTCGGTGACGAGTATAGGAGGTAGATTGTAGGTTATTTTAGTTAAGTCCGAATTAAACTAGATGGCGTTAGAGGAAAAATTAAAACGCGCAGGCATTTCATTCATAGCTTGTAGCGACACGCGCCGCTTGTGATCCAAGGCCGCTTAACGACTACTATTAATTTATTGTTTTTGTATAGTACCAGCACGCTCTGCGTGTGGGAGTACCTTTTTATTTCAATTCATTATAATTATTTAAATATAAATTAACTTTGGATTTTTATTTATTAATATTTTTCTATTAATAATTAATGCAATGTTAATTATCAATGTTTATTTATATACTAGGTAGTATTCGTATACTCTATGCTGTTTATCGCAAAAAAAACATCCTATGTTCTTCTAGGATATTAAAAACCAATGCAAAAGTAGGAATAGCACCACTCTTGATGTTTTTTGACATACTTGTTATTTCTTTTCCATGGCAACCGTTTCTTATAGCGAGTAATCATCATTTTTCCAGATTTCCCGTGGAACCTTACAATTTTCCGGAACAAAAAGTATTCTATGCTTTATTCCAGGGTATAAGCTATCTCCATTCCAAGTTTCATCAAAATCCGTCCAGCCGTTATCACGTGAAAGCTCCCCAAACAAACGGACATCGTTTCACTTTTATATATTGGTATGGATTATAGTTTTTACCAGAGTACGGCGAAGTAAGGGAAGGGTAATGAGTAACAGTCTGTGTATGTATACGTAAGTGTGACGTAAGTACGTTTTTTTTTGTTGTTTTTGCTTTCTGTGCAATGTATGTGGGTATGTGGATGTTCCACCATTGCGTCGCCCCTATTCGTCTTCAGGTACCCGACTACAAAAATCAAGGGAAGGGTTATGTAAGACTGTTAATTAGATTGCCTGAGACAGCTTAACATATACTGCCGCTAGATGGCACAAACAGTTTTGGTGCCACAGACAGGGATTATTTTACCTCATGGGAACATAAAGTACACGTCTCTCCTAATGAATGTGAAAAATATTTAGAATTAATTAGGAAAATGATAGAAGTGACCAAAATGCTGGTCTGATACTTATTAGGTCGAATCAGCGTTACAAAGGGTAAATTTCTCCAGCTGCAAAAACTTGAGACACTGAGTATGCTGCCATCTGTCAGAGGGCTATTAGACTAAGTCTAAAATCTAAAATCATATTCATTTACAGTGTGCTCGGTTAGTACATGAGTTCAATACATGTTTTAATTATCTTAATCGATAATAAACGCCGTAAGAACAAAAAAAGAATGTGAGTTTAATCACATTATCCTGCAGCATTGCTATGGTTTGAACGAATATTATTGTTAAATAGGGATCACAAAATATAGATTAATTATTACAGTACAATGGTAATACAAAAACTTTTACAGGCAGCAGAATACTAGTAGTTACAATTTTGCTACAATTAATTTTGTACAAAAATGCACTGAAATTTTTAAGTGAAGGCTGGTCAAACGTAAATTTTACAACGTTGAAGTAAAATTCTAAGTAGAAAAAAGATATCCATACCGCGTTAGTTGATGATAATCTATAGAAGCATCTATATATACCGAGTCCTGTAATAACTGTAATGTAATAACTGTGAGGTAATTATTGTAATGGATTTCTTCACAATTATTAATTTTGATGATTTTATGCTCAAAAATCCAAAATCTGTTAAGAAGATAATGTTCACTAAAATAAAATATATACGCAAATAAATTGGCAACTTAATCTTATTGTTTATACTTGCATCTAAAAATATATGCGCTCTAATCTCAAATGACATAATATTTATTGATTGTTTTTCTTCTCAAATAAAAATAGAATCTAATAGGTTTAACATTATACCACGCCGTTGGCAAGTACTTACTGCAATGTTTGGAGAAAATTCACACTAAACTCAGTTCAATCATGAATCTTAGGGTGGAGTTCACCGACTTCTACTTGACCGATGTTTTGGTAATCGGCCGGTGAAATCCCAAACGTCGTTTAAACAACCGCTTAAATGTTTACTGTTCACCACGCAAATTTGAACCGTACTTAATAAATCGGACGATCACCAACCGTTCAGAGTGAAAGAACGAACGTTATAAGGCATCGCAATAACGAAGTCACTTTGTCATATCTATTCAACACGATGAAAGGTGGCGTCCGAGTTTAGAAGCATAAAATAAAGGAAGTCAACTTGAAAAGTACAATAAAAAGTACTGGGGAACGGTTGGTGATCGTCCGATTTATTAAGTACGGTTCAAATTTGCGTGGTGAACAGTAAACATTTAAGCGGTTGTTTAAACGACTTTTGGAATTTCACCGGCCGATTACCAAAACATCGGTCAAGTAGAAGTCGGTGAACTCCACCCTTAATGTCGTAATATTAATCATAATTTATGGTAGTGCGTAATTACAACAATAAGTTGAGTAGATAGGTAGTGTAGGAACCTAATGGAAGTTAGCGAAGAGAATCATTATTGACACAATGTTTATTAAGTATTTCCAATAAAACTTTGATGCCTTACCTACTCTGATTATAATATATTTAAGTAAGTAAAAGTATTAAGTGGTTACTTTACACTAATGTTCACTCATAAATCCTATAACAGGCATACTTAATAATAATTGCATACTTATATATTATTAAAGACGACACAAAACGATTAATACAAATGCGTTAACTGAATAATAACAATCAAATAATCGACACAAAAGTCAAAGATTGCAAATAACAATGACGAATCCAGTGGAATGAATTTGAACACTTTAAATGTCAGAGGCCGAGCGTCGATGTAGCGGATGAACCTTATTATGTTTTGCGTGTGCTGTTTCCCTGAAAAATGTAAGCAAATCACAATTTTAGATCAAACAAACCAATTTTCAAATTCAATTACTAATATCCTGTATTTTGGAGACAAACAATCGATTTCTGAAATGCTAATCAAATCAATCAAAAGTAACAATGATAATCATGACAAAGTAGGGCAAATACGAGATGATACTCCTAAGGGAAAATTTACACATGGCACAGGATAACCAAAATATAATCTTAATAGTAAAACGGTTTTTAACAGTCAGTTTATTTATGTAAGTACTGTACATGTATACCTACTTATTTTTTTTAATTTACATGGTTCATTAAAATTTGTCTCCTTTTCTACAAGTCTACTGAAGGATCATCAAGCACATCGGGGTGTCTAAGATGATCCCTAGGGTATGGAAAAGATGATACCATAGAATTTCCAATGATAATTCAATTAAAAATTAATTTATAATTCGTTTAAAAATAGCTTTTGTTTATTTACCTTAAATATTCTAAGGGATCATAATGTAAGCCACCAAAAGGATCGTCTGACCCCAAACCTAACTTTCGTATTTTGAATTCCATATACTAAATTCTATGTTTTGTGCTGCTTCCAAACTATGTTTAATGAAATGAAAAATGAAATGATAATTTATTTTGCTTTGATGTGGATAAAATAAGTTTGTGAAACATATTAAATGTAGCTTTTGCATTTTTAA
This sequence comes from Alsophila aescularia, assembly GCA_946251855.1. Lineage (NCBI taxonomy): Eukaryota > Metazoa > Arthropoda > Insecta > Lepidoptera > Geometridae > Alsophila > Alsophila aescularia. Next base: position 20,853,074 of record OX276382.1, on the reverse strand, counting down.
ACAGTATTATTCATAATTTAAAATAATAAATTAATATGTAGGCAAGTCATATAAAAACATAAAAATACAATCGTAATACTCCATATATTATGTTCATTAATTACGCAAAATATGTGTTACATTTTCGCTATGCAATGTCAGAAGGGTACCAACAAATTCAAGTATTTTACTATATAGTGAGCCAGTAGCGTACAGACCTTATGCAGTCAAATATGTATTTGGCTAGTTAGATTCTTTTTTTTTTATAATGGATATGTGCTGTTGGTCTATAACTGACTTCTACAGCGTCACCAATACTTACCGTGGACGGTGGGGCGGGCGCAAAAGCGCTCCGCCGCAATGCGTGACGCAGAAGGCGCTCGCCAAAGTTAAGTTTTGCGACTTAGATTCAATGTTACATTTCGTCAATAGCTGGTAGATTGAGCTCTGCAGTACCTAAGTCAAATAAGACAGTTTATTAGTTTTATCTTACAGTGGCTATATAGCCACTGTAAGATTAGTATATTTCACATTATTATATAATTTGGCATTCTGCTATGGGGTAAATCCGAGAGAGCAATTCGTTCCTTAGATAACATGAAATCACGCGTTTTCTGATCGATTATTTGAAGCTTTAAGGAAATCAATATTCTACAGTGGCTCTTCTCTTATTGGTATTTTTTTATATTTATTGGTAATTTTTTTTATTTTATTTTTTGTTAAATCTAGTACAATTACTATGTTTATAATTTACCTAGTAGAAATATACATAAATTGAACTCTATTTCTAAAATTTCCGTTAAAGAAAGTTAGTGTTTCGTTCATGAGAAATTGTGTACGCTTTTGTAACAATTGCCTGACGGCATTTATCAATTATCAATGTATTATGTTTAAGACATATTGTTAAAGTGAAGTAAAGTGATCTTATATAGAAGGCTTATTATTTTATTTTATAAGCGGAATTACAGTGGCCCAATATGTCCAAAATACTAAAACTAAGCAAATTTAAGTCACAAATCACAAATTATAAATAAAACTACAAACTCATAAAAATACAAATCCGTACGTCTTTTCATATATTATAGCTACAACCATAGCCGCCCTGTGAAGCTCGCCGGTTGTACACTTGAAAAAATCTAGATCCCGAAACTAACTATACACAGTATTGAGTAGACGTATCGGCCGCGTTAGTGGCGCCTGTCTCCCTAGTCCGGTTCAGCATAACGGCTCCCCAAGCAGCTTATGTTGACGAGCTCTCACATAATTGTCAGGAACTAGCGTCGAACAATTATGCGTACTATATATTTCATCAGTGAGACCGCACGCCTCATTTCCTAAGTATTATAGCCGATTTATATATTCATCATCAACATCAACATGTCAGCCTTTAGAAACCCACTGTTGAACATAGGCCTCCACCAAAGAGTGGCATGACGAGCGATCTTGTGCCACCTCCATCCACCGACTTCCTGCGATGGCTACAATGTCGTCGGTTCATCTTGTGGGGGGTCTCCCTACAATTAGCTTGCTTGTTCGTGGTCGCCATTTGAGAACCTTTATACCCCAGCGGTTGTTGGTTCTGCGAACTATATGGCCTGCCCACTGCCACTTCAACTTGCAAACTCTGAGCGCTGTGTCGGTAAACTTTGTTCTTGTACGGATTTCCTCATTTCGGATTCTATCACGTAGTGAAACACCGAACATAGCTCTCTCCATTGCACGCTACTTTGGGCTTGTGTATGAGACCAATAGTTAGCAACCATGTCTTCGTGCCGTATGCCATCACTGGCAACACGCACTGATTATAAACTTTATAAACTAGAAGATATGGCGTAATTTCCCAAACGCGGGCAGAGTTTGGGAAATTACAGCCCCAGTACAGTATTTTATGAAATCATCAGAGTTGTATTCGTCGTTTGACCTCTTTGTCGAAGTTGGATCTACACAGTTGGATTGTCTGACCTAAGTAGACATAGTGATCATAAGCTTCGATAAAGTCGTGCCCAACATAAACCGGCATGGGTGCGACTTGGGCGTTAGACATGATGTCGGGACATTGTTTCCACCTGTTGGGAAACAATATTGAGGTCACTGAGCACTGTGCTTAGGTCTTCCAGGGTTTTTTCCATGATGACTCTATCATCAGCAAATCGAAGGTGACTGATTTATTCGCCACTGATGTAAACACCATATCCGTTCCAGTTCAGAAGCTTGAATATATTTTCCAGTGCAGATGTGAACAGTTTCGGAGAAATAACGTCTCCCTGTCTTACCCCTGTTTGCAGTTTGATAGAATTCGTGCTTCGATCTTGGAGACCGACAGTCATGGTGGCCTTGCTATACAAACACTTCAACACTTCGATGTAACAGTAGTCAATCTGGCACCGCTGTAATGACTGTAGGACTGCCCAGGTCTCGACTGAATCAAAAGCTTTCTCGTAGTCCACAAACGCTAGACATAGTGGCCGATTATACTTTTCGGTCTTTTGTATAATCTGCCAAAGCGTATGAATATGGTCTACGGTGCTAAAGCCTTTCCGAAATCCAGCTTGTTCGGGAGGCAGAAAATCGTCGAACCTGCGAGCGAGACGGTTTGTAACTGCTCTCGACAACAGCTTATAAACGTGGCTCAGGAGCAATATGGACCTATAATTCTTCTAGAGGGTTTTATCACCTTTTTTAAAGAACAACACCACTACGCTCTTGTGCCACGCCTATAGCGTAGTACCCTCGAGAATTACGGAGTTAAACATATTCTGAAGGACTTAAGTACCGGTGCTCCACACGCTTTCAGTAGCTCTGTCGTTATTCCTTCCTCCCCTGGTGCCTTGTTGCTCTTAAGCTGTTTGAAATATTTATATATAAATAAATATATATATATATATACACATAATAATATATAATGAATAAAATTAATTGTGCATAGAAACAGCCCACATAACTTCAGCAATACAACAACAAGAATTCATTTCCCAATAGCAATTATAAAAGTATCCTGAAGAGCAGTGAGCCAGGAAAAGAAGAGAAAGTAATACAAAAAGCCAACAATAAACAATAATAAAAGGTAAGTTTTTGTAGAATATTAAAAGAATTGAACAGTGGAAACAATGGAATATACGTTATTGGGCTGTAGAGACCAAGGAGAATTAGGTACGAGTAGATAGGTAGATAAAAATATGAAAATTATGTCAAATTATATGTCATTTATATAAAACGCTTGCATTTTATAAATGATATATCTATATTGATATTTTAGTGCTTTCTCTGCCCTTCCCTGGTGGAAGGGCAGAGAAAGCATTTTAAAAGTAAAAGTGATTTGAATCGCCTCGGCCTACCCTATTTGAACTTGTTGTACATCAGATTTTAAAGTATCATGGTCACTAAATGTTGTTTATATTGACTATACCTCTTTCTTGCAGCAACTTGTTGATCAGGACAATTTTTATATTCTCAGCTTCAAATCCTAGCTTTTGAGCTACAATTGGTGCAGCAAAAGTCAGCACCATAGCTTTAACAGTCGTTACGTAAAATAACACGTTCTCAATCGATTTTACCTAAAAATATATTTAAAAAAATTAAACTAAAATTTCATAACAGGCAACTTGTTATCAAACAGACTACTATCTAAACTTATAATAGGGCAGTAAGAACCAATAAGTCTCTACAATGAAGATAATAAAAAAGTGGTCTAGGGACTTCAAAACAGCTTCAGAACAAGATAATATCATTTTTTTAAATCGTATCTCTCTGACATCACATAAAAACTACGGGACCGATTGCGATTCGCTTTTCATTGAGTGATCGGCTAAGTTTTGGTCTAAAAACTGGTTTACTTGGTATTCAATCCGATGAGAAGATGCCGAGTGTATCGATAAAAAACTATTTGACGACTGAACGAAATTTAGAATTTGGTTACTTTTGGCCCTGGAATAACTCATAGGTAACTTTTAACCCAGAGAAATGACCAAGCAGGAAAAGCTAGGGCACAGCTAGTTTTACATAAAGTCATATATTTAGTAAAAAAAAATACCTCCTCCATTAATATAATTTTAGTCAGTGAGTTAAATAGCGTAAGCAGCCAATATGGTATGTTGAAGAACAATGTTATGAAGAACTGTAACAAAGTAAATTTTAATAGTGGTGACCTGCTTACATAGAGTTATAATAAAGCCGTAAGTAACGCGAAGTGGTTACGTGCTTACATAGAGTTAAAATAAAGCAGTAAGTAACGAAAAGTGGTTACGTGCTTACATAGAGTTCTAATAAAGCAGTAAGTAACGAAAAGTGGTTACGTGCTTACATAGAGTTATAATAAAGCAGTTAGTAACGAAAAGTGGTTACGTGCTTTCATAAAGTTATAATAAAGCAGTAAGTAACGAAAAGTGGTTACGTGCTTACATAGAGTTATAATAAAGCAGTAAGTAACGAAAAGTGGTTACGTGCTTACATAGAGTTATAATAAAGCAGTAAGTAACGAAAAGTGGTTACGTGCTTACATAGAGTTATAATAAAGCAGTAAGTTACGAAAAGTGGTTACGTGCTTAAATTGAGTTATAATAAAGCAGTAAGTAACGAAAAATGGTTACGTGCTTACATAGAGTTATAATAAAGCAGTAAGTAACGTCAAGTCAATGAAGATAATTTTAAAACAAGCAGCATATGTAGATTATAAAACTAAGCAAAAACACAGTAATTTTTTAGGGATGCATTGTCTTCGAGTTTTGAGCTACCCTGAAAGCCGGCCTGTTGGTATTCTACAGATTGCACTATGGTGAGTGTGCACAAGAACTGCATAATCTGATTCCCCCGTCACGTACGGCTAGACGATCGGCAAAGCGCCACCTTTTTATGGTTAAAATACCTCGCACAAGAACGAAGTGTTACGATTCCTCATTTATTAAAAGAACTGCAAAGGAGTGGAATGCCCTCGTCAGTGTTTCCGGTAACTTATAACCAAGGTGTGTTCAAGTCATGAGTGAATAGGTTTGTACTAGGCAAGCGTGCTACACCTTCGACCACATAATCGCTTTCCATCAGGTAAGATCGTGGTCAAACGATTTAGAAAATTGTTCCTAAACAATCGTGAACATATTTTTTTATTATTATTACTGCCTAGACTCTACACAGTAATAATTTCAAAAAAAGTTTCATCTGGATAGCTAATCAGTAAGTGCTCGAAATTAGAGTTGCAAAATTCCACCCGGAACAACAGACAGGTAAACAGAAAAGAACCTAAACACTGTTGGAATGTGCTTATCAAGGCCTTCAATTTGATACCCATTTGTAAAATTAGAAGAAAAAATATATTTTTTCGCATTTGAAAAGGGAACCATTATTTTCCAAAAAATAATAGCCTATGTTACTCGTGGGGATGTAAGGATTCCCCATACATCTAAATCTGTTAAAAGTTATGGTGGTATAAAGAAACTCACGAACAAACATACAAACAGACAAACTTACATACATACATACATACATACAAACACATCAATCCTAAAAACATTACACTCCTTTTTTTTGGCAGTCGTGTTATAAGTAGGAAAAATGGTCATTTTGACTTAAAATAGCCTAGCGGTATCTGCGACGAGAATATATAGCGTAATTTCCCGAATGCTGTCCATCCGAGTTGGATTCGTCGGTTGACCTCTTTGTCGAAGTTGGATCTACCCAATTGGATCGTCTGACCTAAGTAGACATAGTGATCAACAGCTTCGATAATATCGTTCCCAACATAAACCGACATGGGTACGACATGGGCATTTGACATGATGTTCGACAACAATGATGTTGGGAAACAATATTGAGGTCACTGAGCATTGTGCTTAGGTATTTCAAGGTTTCTGCCATGATAACTATATCATCAGCATATCGAAGGTAAGTGATGTACATTCGCCATTAATGTTAACACCATATCCGTTCCAGTTCAGAAGCTTGAGTGCAGAGGTGAACAGCCCTGTCTCACCCCTTTTTGCACGTGGATAGAATTCGTGCTCTGATCCTGATGACGGACTGTCATGGTGGCCTTGCTGTACAAACACTTCAACACTTCGATGTTCCGGTAATCAATCTGGCACCGCTGTAACGACTGTAGCACTGCCCAGGTCACGACTGAATCAAAGGCTTTTTCGTAATCCACAAACGCTAGACATAGTGGCCGATTATACTCTTCGGTGTTCTGTATAATCTGCCGGAGCGTGTGGATGTGGTCTACGGTGCTAAAGCCTTTCCGAAATCCAGCTTGTTCGGGAGGCTGAAAGTCGTCAAACCTACGAGCGAAACGGTTTGTAACTACTCTCGAAAACAGCTTATACACCTGGCTAAGCAGCGAAATTGGCCTATAATTCTTCAAGAGGGTTTTATCACCTTTCTTAAAGAACAAAACCACTACGCTCCTGTGCCACGCCTTTGGCGTAGTACCCTCGAGGATGACGAAGTTAAACAGCTTCTGAAGGACTTTAAGTACCGGTGTTCCATCCGCTTTCGGTAGCTCTGTCGTTATTCCGTCTTCCCCTAGTCCTTGTTGCTCTTAAGCTGTTTGAGAGCCATTCTGATCTCGTATAGGCTAACGTCCGGATATCTTCGGTATAATGTCGAGTCAAACGGGCTCTTGCATCGCTAGTCTTGCTAGGAGGACTACGCGATGAGGCGTATAATTGTCCATAAAACTTCTCGAGCTCGCTCAATATCTCTGGCTTCGACGAAACGATGCTGCCATTGTCGGTTTTGCCCAATAGACAGATCTCTTGTGAACACTTTGGAGCACTTGTTCCGCTCTATTGCGTTTTTAATACAAGCAGTATTATAGGAACGCAAATCGTGTCGCATTGACTTGGAGATCTGTTTATTAAGCAAGCTGTAACTCGACATATCCACTGAAGACACTAGGCTCATGTCGCCTCGTTCTGCCATAAGATTGAGTGTATGCTCAGAGTTTCTGTGCTCAGTTTTTGCGGGAGTCTTAAAGAACTCCGATCCGACCACGTGAACTATTTGCACCAGCCCGTTGTTCAAAAGTTGGATGGTTTAGGTTTGACTTAAAAGCCGCGCAATCGATATAAACTCACTGACGGCTGAAAAAAATTTGGGTTTTTGTATTTTGGGTACCTACATTTTGGTCCTGAGTAATATATATATTAACACGTAGGTTACTTTTAAGCTATAGAAATTACCACGCGTGCCGTACCTTGGATATAGTCGGCAAATAAAAAACTAGAGTTCAATGAAATATTAGAACACTCAGGCCAACTTTGAAATGGTTCTAAAAACATGGGGATGGATGGAGGTGGATGGCCGTTGTTACGGACGCCGAGCCTACCTGTATCAAACTAGCCACTGCGCAGGCGCGAACATGAAGCCCCGCCCACTTTGATGCGCGGGATACGTAGCGTACTAATTGTCATAGTTTAAGTTTGTATATATATAGAATAAGTTGAGAAATAAATATTGGAAATCGATCAGTCTATATTTGGAGCTTGAACAAACAACATCTTGTTTTATTGAAATACAGTCCACATCGAAGCCAGGAACCCGAACTCTACAATACTTAGCGTGTAGACCTTGCGATCCATCGTCTACAGACGTGATGAAATTATGCCGCAAAAACGGAAACCTCTCCATAGATGGCCCTTGACTACGAGTAATACTCATCGTAAAAATTTGTACCATAGGTAAGCTACATACTTACAGGTGGATATGGACTAGGACAGAATGATGCAACATAAATCTTAAATTGGTACTTACAATCCAGTCAAACTTTCTCTTAACGTTTTCAATACAATCCGCCAGTGACTTATAGATGCTTTGCATATTATCGACTTCAATAGATCCCTCCACAATATTTCTAAACTGCCTTAATCTACATAGAACTGAGTAGAAAACAAAACAATGTACCATAACTAACAAGTCTTGGGAGCATATGGGCACAAAATAGGCAGTTATCGTGAGAATCGGCCATCCTTTCTCACAACTATCCAGCGGATAAAAAAAAATATATAAATGAGGAAACAGATTTATTAGCACATTATTACAGCTGAAGTTACATGCGATGACGTAAAAGAAGTACTTGATTAAGTGACCAGAATGCACCATCACAATTAAAACATTAATTTCACTGGAAAATGACATCAAACACACTGTACAAATTACAAGAGACTGAGCTATTCCAATAGAACGGAGTAACATTTTGGATCTTTTGGATTTGTGTTGAATAAAATCGAAATCCATCGAAAAAATAACGGTGATTGCAAGAAAAAAACTCGTCACAGACTTCGTCGTTAAATTTTGCATTGGTTTCGTGGGTACCATTTTTTTCTGGTACCTACCTACCAACTGTTTATAAGAAGAAAATTTAAGTAGGTAAATGAGGAAAGGTTTCAAAGAGAACGGTCAATCGAAGAAGACTCGAAAAGTGTACTAAATTAAAGTAAGTAATACATTAGCTTTCAAGTAATAACATAAATTGTTCTCGACGTCTTACACACAATGTCTACAACTTAAACATAAGTACATAAGTAGATAATGATTACGGATATGATAATGATGAAGCAAGTAGGTACCTATAGGTATTTTAATTGTTTATTAAACACACGTTTGCGATTTGCAACCACTATTAAGAAAGGTTTCAAAACCTTTAACCCGCTACGTTCGCGTTAAAACTATTCTATGACACTCTCGCAATGAAGACAAATCGATTGATACCTCGCTTGTCAAAATATAACCAACTTTAAGTTTGAACACATAACCCTTCCTTATATTCGCCGTAGTTGGGTAAAAAATTGCCCATGACACTATCTGAAGACCAATAGATTGATACCTTTGCTTGTCAAATCGGATCAATAGGGGCAACGCTATGTTGGATCATCCGCATACCCACATACATACATAGACTGTTAAACTCGTTACCCTTCCCTTGCTTCGCCGTACTTGGGTAAAAAGGAGTAGACACTGATCACGGACGAGTAACGTCCCACGACGACGCACGACCTAAAAAAAATTAGTTATTTCTTTCTATTAAGTTATATACGACTAGCTGTACCCGCGGCTTCGCCCGCGTGTTCTTTTCTTTAGGTTCAAAGTACCATAATGTGCTATTCCAGGACCAATATACCAACATTTGAACAAAATTTCTTCAGCCGTCAAAAATGCTTTATCAATTGTTTGCCTTCTAACTCACCGGATTGAGATACCAATTACACCAGATTTAAATCAATTTATCTAACAATGGAAACCGCATTGCAATCGGTCCAGTAGTTTTTACGTGATGCGTGAACAAACAATTGTTTATTCGATATATTTTTTAAGCACCCAAGAGCATGTTTTTTATTTGAATTCATTTAGTAGTTTGGGTGCGATGCGCGGTCAAGAAAAGTAAAACAGTTTGGTTTCGGTATCGACTGTATTTTTTTTCGTTTTTGTCTGTCTGTCTGTCTGTCTGTCTGTCTGTCTGTCTGTCTGTCTGTCTGTCTGTCTGTCTGTCTGTATCTCTGTCTGTCTGTCTGTATCTTGGCTTCAGATGGATGCACACAGAACTGCAGTTCATAAGTATTTATAGATCTCCACTTTCCCAGCTCATAGTATCCTATGAGCTGGGAAAGTGGAGATCTAATATAATTTTTAATTTTTAATTATTTTTTTCTAATATTTTTTTTATAATTTTTACATGATATTTAATACTTACACTTGATTTCGTTTTCCCTAAATTTGTATTGACCCCTCGTTGTTAATAGAACTTCACATAATAAGGCTTTGTAAGAAAACTACTAGATTTTAGAACCAGTAGGTATTTTTCTATTTTAGGGTTAAAATCCTACTCTAGCTATGAAATAGTTAGGCAGGTTCTATGAAATACCACATACATACATTATTTATTTTATTGGAAGACCAACAACATTTAAATACAGACTAGTATAATAATAATAATAACAGGATGCCATTTACAGGCCTTCACGGATAGTGACACTATAGCTTAGAAACTAACTTTAACAATATAAACTCACATATCAAATTACCAATAAATCAACTAATGGTAAAGAAAACGAAAATATTAGCCAAAAAATTCTCCAAAACATTATCTGCTCAACCGCTGTCTAGCCGATGCGATACTTGAACAGAATACAGAATAGATCGATATCAAAGCGCTTACTCAATATGTTGAAGTTCTTAGTTAGATAGGAGTTCCGCCTGTTAGAACTACTTATAAGTTTCATAGTAACTATGCATTATCAATGATCTTCACTAACCAAACACTGCTAGATATTAAATGCAATGAACGCACCGGGTGCTCTTCGGTTGACGAATACTCATTGCTACTGAATTCCTTGTGAATTCCGATTTTCAATTACTGGTTTTGTATTTCCTAGTAAAATATTGTTTCAGTGCGGTTGAGTTAAAGTGAAGTGCGCATTGCCTTGACGACGTCATTTGACATGCACACTGAGCTTAGTGAATTCGAAACGAGTGATCGGTGGCAATGAATGGTCCAAGTGGCATTAACCGAACCGCACTTTAACTTTACGGAATCAGGGCCTACAGTCTCGACAAAGATAACGAGGCTACCGATCGCTAAATAATAACGAAAACAATCGATTAGTTTACAACAAATGGAAGTCTCTACAACTGAGGTACCGAGAAAAATCGTCTATTATCTATTAGTGTCACCGTAGGCGGCGGGAGGACGGGCGCAAGGGGATGAAGTTGCGCCCCCTGGCTTTATATATTTTAATTATTGTTTTATTACACATAGGTACATTATATACCTATCTTATGTAAACATGGTTAGGTTGTGGGAAAAAACATTGAATGAATAAAAAATTGAGATCTGGTTTGTTGCCCAAAATGGATAATTGTCGATAGATATCAGTGTCTTCCTTTAGCCTTCCAGTTCCTTTCCCTGTGAACACTGAGCATGCACAGATCGTTCAGCCTTGTATATCATTTAATTTTCTAAAATAATAGAAATAAATAACATTAACTATTTGCGCTGCTTCGTTTGCGCATATTTAGTTGTATACATGAGAATATTCATTATGATTTAAAATTATATTTTACTTTTACGCTTACATAAATATATTGTGCATAATGTACGCACCCCCCCTGAAAATAATCCTACTTGCGCCCATAGTGATTATGGGCAGAGTGAATACAAATAGGAACTATTTTCAAGGGTACCAATTTTTCAAAAAAGTTTTAATTTAAATCTTAAAAAGATACTAGTCAAAGATGTTGAATTACGCTTTCTGTCGTAAAAGTATAACGAGGTTAAATTACACTTACTTACTAAAGTAATTCAACCTCTTTGAGTATTAGACGTCAGTGTACCGAAAACTTTGCGGGCTGTCACAAATGGACGCAAAGTTCATCGCAAACACTAAGAGAATCGTAAAGTTTGCTATTATGTTATCAATAAAAATTGATATCTTTGACAGTAGCTGGCAGTCTCGACACATTTAGCTATGCTATCGCAAGCTACCGATTGCTATGTCAACACGAATAACGACAATACAGTACGGGTATGGTAGCTTTTGACAGAAGCAATCGATTTTCATCGGTACCTGTACTTTGAGAACGATTTTGTTTGTAAATTTATTGCTACCGATGTCGAGACTGCAGCCCCAGGCCCCTGAACGTTTTCGGTCGCCGTTCGTTATGCAAGTTTCGATGACATGTTGACAAAGGAAAATCGATTTTCTTCCGTTATTGATAAGGTAGTTTTTCATTCGATGTGGAAAGGATCATTAGTGTCCAAATTGTAAAAATGGCAAAAGTGTTGAAAATGTTCAAAGAAAACGGCTGGTTAAAAATTTACATTTCGAAACTGGCCACAACGCCATCTCATCATCTCGAATGCAGGGAATGGAATGCTACTACCCTAGTCTCACTAGTCTGTGGTATCATTATTCTGAAGCCCGATTCCATAACTTGGCTACAATCGGATTATCACTTTTTTCATAGCAAATTCGACTCTATCGCAAGGCATTAGTGGCTGCGATACTGAGAATTCGATTGAAGCCAAGTTATGAAATCGGGCTGCTGTGTTCCGCCTCCGGTTGATGCACTTTGAACCATAAGCTCCTTCCATTCTGATACTTAATCTGTGGCCTCTAAACTACCGCCATAGATTATATAATAATACTGTCGGAAGTACTCGGTATTGGTTGTTCGGAGATTCTCGTCTGGAGACCGACCACATAACTTAGCTTCAATCGGATTGTCAGTATCGATATCACTAATGCCTTGCGATAGAGTCGAAATTGCTATGAAAAAAGTGATAATCCGATTGTAGCCAAGTTCTGTAATCGGGCTGCAGATCCCCGTATCCTCTTTGTAGTTTGTGGTCAGTATGAATATGTGTTCTGTGGTTTATCTTTGTTTACAAAATTACTATGCAGATTGCTTTTGTGATAATTACCGTATGTTGATGTATTTAATGCTTTGAAGGTGTTTGTTTCTACATGAAATAATTAATAGTGTGATTGAGTTTGAAAGTTTTCTATGCAATGAGCTATAAAACTTGCGAAATTTGTGGTTTGTGATCTGTTAGAGCGATGGGTCAAAAACGAACATTTATGGCTTAATTTCCACTGAATAAAGATAGGTAAGTAGTAAATCTATTCGGTAATCTACTAAGTACAAGAAAATAATAATTTTTCATCCTTATTAATCAACAAAACAGCCTTGCTAGCTCTAGTGCGGTGCCGGTGTTATCGATATTTTTTCTAACCCGTTATCTGACATTTAGTTCCTTATCTTATTCTAAGTCCTCCTGCATTCCACGCTATAAACGCTTCGCTATTAAACATAGTAGAAGTATACATTTAGAATACCTAATGTCGCGTAGCCTAAAACCGCTTAATCTCACAATTTTCATTAAAAATCTTATTTTAGGTGCAAAAACTGGATATAAGTGACCGGCAGTGTTCTCGAACTTCAAAATGAGAAATCGGTAGAATTGCCCTCAAAAATCGGTAAATTTGTACATAAAATCGGTGTATAGGAAAAAATACAATATAATATTATTAAAAATTTAATATAAGTTGAAAAGTGGTACTTATGTATTTTTAAAGTACTTTTTTTCATATTTTTTTATTACGGACTATGCAATCGTTTGACCACAATCTCACCTGATGGAAAGCGATGATGTGCTCGATGGTGTAGCACGCTTGCCTAGTAGATACCTATTCACTCTTGACTTACCTATAGAACAGGTGGGATTAGGCAAGATTACAAATCAATCTTTTTAGGATCGTGTTAGTATATTTTGGCCATTGCGGCAGTCAGTTTTGCATTTTTTAACTGATTGCGCCTATGGCCGATTTTTGATTAATATTCACAGTAGTTGATTATTTTAAACTTTATTTTGCATCACTAATTGATCTACTGACAGATGACAGATTAATATTGAACAGTGTTCTAAAATATCGAGTGTTATTTAATATTCACTAAATAAATGAGAAATCTGTGCAAAAATAATAATAATTTCCAAGTGGTGCCAAAAATACCCAGCAGGGCAATTACCTATCTTGTTTCAATCAGATTTTCATTATTACGTGCACTTTGCGGCTAACGCGTTAGTCGATATTGCTTTAAAATTCTGTTTGCAACAAGTCATTTTGGCTTAGGTGGCAGGGCCCCAGAAAACGTGAGAAAATTGATCAATTTCGGTATTTCGGTAGGACAGTGCCCAAATCGTAAGAAATACCGAAAAATCGGTAGGTTCGAGACCACTGGTGACCGGTAAAGACGACTTGACCATACATACCGATCGAAAAGCTGCATGAATTAAATGTATCTCTGGCAAGCATTTACGAAATACCGACTACAAAAAGAAACAACCCAATTTAAAAAAAAAGGCTACTCCATATCTGCTATTTATCACGGACCAATATGTAATAAAAACCACATGGTTAGAAAACACATATTATTATTATTATTAACCCCACATAAATTAAAATAGTCCTATTGCGTATGTTTTTCAAAATATCGATAAAAATGTGCTGTTTGGATACATCCGTTTCTGTTTCTCTTGTTGGCTAACATGCTGAATATAGAGTGTTATTACCTATGGTAATTAGTTTTGTTATGTTGCACTAATTCTCAGCGCACGTTTTAAAATTCACAACATCCGTTCCAATCTACGTCAGTCCCGTCTCTTCTTACGTAGTATTTATATACTCTTTGGTATTTAGATACTCTTTGGGGTCGATGGTTCTACTCATCATTTTTGTATTGTATCAGTCTCGAGAAAGCCAGAATAAATAAAAAATGTATGAAATTCTTAACTCTTTATTGTCAACATTGCAAAATTGCATGAACTACCGTATCCGGCAGTAACCGTGACCAACATCACAGTATGAAAATATGGCCACCTAAAATTATTTTCAAGTATGGTAGAAACATGTCTAAGTTTCTTAATTAAATTCGAAATGAGATGTTTTATCTTATTACTATTTTAACCTAGCAAGTTTTTAGTTTTACTGTATTTTGATTACACAATATTTGGAAATACCATATAATCGATAGATAGGTACATTTAAAAAAACTATATATGTATGTAGAATTAATTTTGATTTTTATATGGCAGCACCACAAACATCATGTCTATTGTTTGTTTTGTGGATTTGTGATTTTGTCCTAATGTTTTTGGAATTTCACGTGCCATAAGAATTCATGTGATTCAACTGAATTGAACATTTAATTTTTCTATTTTGTTCGGAGATAATGGACTCTCTTAATGTTGTTTTGAGGCAGGACTCGTAGTGTATTATTTGAACTAATTTGAAGTGTTATTATTCTACCGAGATAGTGAAATATTGTCGAGACAATGACTCTAAACTAGTGATTTTATTGTGATTCACACAACAACATGGGTAAAGGCCACAGAACTTGTGAAGTTTGTGGTATAAAGGAGAGACATACTCCTGGCAACAAATCCTTGTTTTTTTCCAAGTTTCCACTGGATCCAAACCGGTAAGTACGACGATTTGATTGTATGTATTTTTTCCAATATTTACTTCAACTATCACGATATTGGCCTATGTCGGACTCATTACAGCTTAGTCCTGCTCATGCTGAGCTCCAATGTATCACCCACCAGCATATTACTATGGGATAGGAGAGAATTGAAATATTATCCTAGCTGTTGAATAATCACCTTTATTGGCAACTTTGTGAACTTGCGTTATTAAGAAAGATATTATGTTACCTTATCCACATTATGTTCCTTTAATTCCAGCTGTCGAGTGTGGCTTAAAGCAGTTGGTAATGAAGAACTGGCACACTTACCGATTGAAAAACTACACGAGCAGCGTAATATATGCGGAAATCATTTTCGAAGAAATGATTTCAACATGAAAGGAAATCGGCTCAAGACGCATGCAATTCCAACTTTGAGCTTGATGGCATTACCTCTCACTGAGAGTCAGTTGGCAGAATTCCCACAACATGTGTGGACAGACAGAAATGGTAATAAATAATTACAAAGCTTTTATGTATGCAAAGTGCAATCTCACATTGAGCCTAATGATTTTATTTATTAAAAATGTACAACATTAATTATTTTATGCATATTATATTTAAATCAAATCAAAGTTGTTTAAAGTCTGATTCTACCACCGGATAGTCAACTACTTACTTGCTTTTTAACCCCCGAACAAGGAGACGGGTGTTATTTCATTAGGGTGTGTATCACTGTGTGTGTGTCTATCTCTCTGTGGCATCGTAGCTCCCATACGAATGGACCGATTTTGATGCGGTTTTTTCTGTTTGTAAGCTGATGTGATTGTGATAGTTCTTAGATATATAGGGGATAGGGGGGAGAGAGGTGAGAAAGGGGGGTTGAGAATCGAAGGTTCCAAACGAATGGACCGATTTTGATTTGGTTTTTATGTTTAAAAACTAATGTGATCGAGATGTTTCTTAGCTATAATGGGGGGGTTGGGGGTAATATATATTTTAATTTGTGCTTTTTATTAGTTCTAGTGTCTGAACCATCAACTATTGAAGAGAAAGAAAATATTTCGGACATGCAATCTCAAACTGGTAAAAACAAAATTTCTTTAAACATCATCTCAATAAGGTTTGAACAATTAAAAAAATAATTTAATAAATTCAGGTTGTCTGCCTGTGTCCGTGCCATCAACAAGCCAGCAGGAAACAAATATCCTGGTGGAGCTGTCTCAAAACAGTGAGTATTTTATACAGTTTTACACAACTGATTACTTTATTTCATCTTTTTTAGGCTTCCGTAGTCCAAGGACAAAGAACACTAATACTCATAGTTTCGCCTTGTCCGTCTTCCATCTGTACATCAAAGACATTTTATTCAGACAATATTAATACTAGGTACAAGGTTGAAATTTAGCACATGTATAGATATTTATAACTGCAACATAGTCATTTAATAAAACATTTAAAAAAAGATGCTTCCTTGTTAGCTTCTTTGATTTCGTAATAAATAATAAATATTGTTAATTATAATATTAATGTACTTCGCTTCCCCTGGCAGGTTCCTGGGAGGTTGTATAGAGATACAACCTCCCAGGCATTGGGCAGAATCCGGGGAGTGTATGCTACCGGGGCCTAGGAAACAAAAAAGTGTCATTTGCCTGGTGAACAAATCACTGAGGCCTTTTTTTTCCATCTGGGGGATGGGACTAATCCCTGCATACTTGGGGCAGAAGCTATTCTTATTATAACTTTTGACTGATTTCTATTTATTTTTCAGAACAAACTCCACCAAAGTCTCGTAAGAGGTCTGCAGGTGAACCTATCGAACATAAATAAAAAATAAGGAAAACAAGTATATTACACGAGAAATTAAGTGAGTAAATGTATTGATACATTATTTTTTGAGCTGTAGCACAGAATAAATAATAGTACAAGAACAGAAGGCTAACTGAGTAAAGTCATTTAAATAAATAGCGACTCTTGCTACAACGCTATAAAGTACAATTTAACTCGCACGGCGCTGCGAGCTTTCAATTATATTTACCTAGAAGGCGCTCGCCCATCGCGTGCAGGCTAGAATGCACCGTATCACAACACGCGAAAACTTCCATTGCTCTAACCGTTTCAGAATCGCTCTGTCCCTTTTTCGCTCGGTAGGGTTGTATTAAGATATTATGACTAGGTACTTGTACTAATAATTATTCTGTGATATGTTATGACTTAGATATTGTAACAGAATAAATACGTAATAATGTATTATGTTATTACTTATTATTATAAATTAAAATAGTTCTATTACATACAATGACATTCTTATCAGAATAGACCTACTACCTCATTTTTACTACCTACGTGTCGTTGGTTGATTATGATTATATCCTATAGGTATTGCACTTTGATGAATAAAGGTGCCTATCTGAATTCCATGCTTTTTAATGAGTGAAAAATAAATTGCTACCTACGTAATAAAAGGTATTAAAAGTAGGTAGGTATTATACGAGACATATATTATATAAATTCCTAATTAGTTGTAGGCTACTTACTAAGTCAGCGCAGTAATTCATTTTGCGATCAACAATACCTACTATAATCAATTATAAAATTACGTTGATCAATTTAATAAACGACTTTATTTCTGCGCGGAAAAACCTTAAATATGCGTAGCTTCGGTATGGAACACAAATGAAATAACATAAAACTATAGGAACATACGTAATAAAAAAATATCAATATCTAACGACATAACTAGGACCTATTATAGGTATTACAATTTATTACCTTTCAATATCCTTTGGAAGCGTAAAGAATGACCATTCGTCATTTCTATCACTATTCAAACAGCCGAATGCTATGCAGTACTTTCTAGCTTTCTTCTTGGTACTCATAATTAAAACACGAATAAAGTTTGTCAATAACTTTACGTAAGTAGGTGCACTATCGCTAAGTACAAGGCGCGCGACTCATCGAGCGCACGCTTGACACTCGACTGAACGGACCCGAATATTGGGTCCTTGAATTTATTTGTACTTGTTGCGGAGTGCGACCGTCCTGGCTGTAGCCCAATGTTGGTCCATTTGCATATTGATTCTATGATGACATCATGTCTACCCTGTAGATTATTATTTATTACTGTAAATAAATAAATAATGTTAATATATTATAATATAAATTTCAGTTCCTATACTAGTTCCATTTCTTCGGTATAAGAGAATGACGTAAAAACCACTCTGAGTTGTGTGTGGACTTCATTTTGAGGTTTTTTTTTCAGATCTATCACCGAGAAAGAAGAAATTAATGGAGCAGTTGCAAAAAACTAAATGTAGCTTTTCGCAGGTCGTGGGAAACGTAGTGTAGGGCGCCCTGTGGCCAGAGGGAGTGCCCTCTGGCCACAGGGCGCCCCTTTAGAAAGTGGATGAAGAGAGCTGAGAGCTCAGCTCAGTGGCGTGCATTAGGAGAGGTCTACATCCAGCAGTGGACAGAAATAGGCTGATGATTATGATGAATTTGAATTATGTTAACTTACATAGAACTGTTAATTTTACTAAAACTGCAGTTTTTTTGTGTTTTAATTTAACGAAATCTATTATGTTACAACTAAGTAAATGCGCAATAAAACATTATATTTTTAACTATAGTTTTATTTTTCGTAAATCTCGGAAAAACGAATACCTTGTACTATTAGTTATTCTGTGTATTCTACACTTCTATTATTATTTCTATTTCTGTGTTCT
Organism: Alsophila aescularia; assembly: GCA_946251855.1. Taxonomy (NCBI): domain Eukaryota; kingdom Metazoa; phylum Arthropoda; class Insecta; order Lepidoptera; family Geometridae; genus Alsophila; species Alsophila aescularia. The sequence continues at coordinate 20,834,421 of OX276382.1, read as the reverse complement.
ATTTCATCGATATCGATGAGTTATACAAAATATCGATAAGATGTAGCACATCCCTATCGTTGACAGGCTGTGTGACAGTTCATATTTGTAGATTGGTATCATTGTTTTTTTTTGCGCGTTTGGTACTTACTACAAGGTTAAAAACCTCGTAAAAAACTTATGCATGTAGTTCCGTCCGTAGTATCTCTACCTAGTCTGTGGTTCCGTCTCTTCCCCCCATATTTATATTCTCTTTGTATTGTATTTGTTTGTAGTGAAATTGTGTCTATCGGACTAATTAGCATAAAACTGTGCTTTTTTAAGTAAGTTGATATTCTTTATTATTCGCAAAATTTTACTTAAAACAAAATAGGGTGAATTGAAGTCCTGTGTGGGGTGATTAGAAGACTAGGACGGGAAAATACAAACACAATTGGGGTATTTAGAACAAGGAAAGTGCTCAACTGTACAAGCTTTTCAGTATCTTTTAACCAAACATTGGGTATCAAACAGCGTAGCAAGTTAGCACACACATAAATGCTTAGCTGAGCAGCACTAAGGATGATTGTTCCTTGTAGATAACCACAGATATCCGAACAAAGAAAGGGTGCATTCAGGAGGGATTTTGGTACGAAATCGGAAGCTTGGCCCACGATGCCCGGATTTTAGGGGGGGGAACGGGTAGGGGTAAGTGAGTACAACCCCTCCTGATCTACCCCCCCCCCCCCCCGTCAGAAATATGATTTGAGTGGGGAAAATCTCCCCGCCCTGAAAATCGTGGGTTAAGCTTCCAAAGTTGTGCTGGGATTTTTGCAAATTCCACCCCTATAGGAGTGAACAGGGATAGCAAAGTTTGCACAAGGGCAAAACAGCGGGGCGCAGGTAGATAGTTGTATCATAAGCGAAATGCACCTTCAGGGTAATTTCTAGTACGAGGCAGGACCACTGATAGCTCATTTGGGTGAGCGTTGGAACGGCACACCAGAGGTTGCAAGTTGTAGTTCTGCTTCGTGGTTCAATTTGAATATCAGCTCCCGGTACTAACAAACGGTCCACATGTCTTAGCATCAGATGGTGCGTAGTGCGAGAGTCAAAAGTACAAAATTTACAACTCTTCTATATAGTGACAAAACTTGTGCTAAAAGTGTCTGAAAAGAGTTAGTGCCAAGTATTGTGAAATTGATGAGGAGTTTCCATGTGTACGGACTGCAGTATAGAATCTAAATATTGCATTTTCATTGGATCTCATTATATTAGGAATATAATTTAAACTTGATATTTTAATCCAGGAAGAAATAGTCCATTATTAACTTGTGAGATTTGACATAAACATACCTACATTCTAACACTCCGTGCACAAACCGTCCACATGACCACATGTCATAATATGTAAAGCATCAAATGGTGCGAGTGTAAAGACCATACATGGAGGCTCTCCTAGGGGAAGGCATATGTAAGCAGTGGACTTGTTCAGGCTGACGATGATTACTATGTGTTTACTTCACTTTGTGAAAACATTTTCACAGTAGAATGTGACACACACGCCTTCTGAGGCTTTTCACATTAAGATATGTGGGCGGTTTTGTACCTGGAGTGATGAATACTAATTATACAAAATTTAACATATGATCACACAGTCTAAACTGCTCAAATGCATTTAGTCAGAAATATATTGTACTCAGTAAGGTTTGCTCAGCTTGTAACTGAAAGATTGTCACACTCTTGAAATAACTGTTTTTTTGCAGGATATAACGGAGAGTTGTCATAATCAGCCCACATCGGTATGCAAGTGAGTAATATGTGGGAGTCTTTGAAACCACCAGTTCTTCAACTAGAGAAAAAGAAAACTCACCAAAGTTAACTCCATATATAAAGGAATATGTGTGAAAACAAACCTAAAAGTGCTTACATTCAGAAACAAAAAAACAAACTCGAATCAGAAATAAACTATATTCATGTGCTATTTGTCAGTATAAGACGCAAGTGCTGGTAATGTAAAAATACATATGATAACACACACATGAGAGAAACCCTATGAGTGCACTATGTGTGATTATAAATTTGGACAGAAAGGTAATTTAAAAAAACATATGAAAAAACACACAGGAGTGAAACCCTATGAATGCAATATGTGTGATTATAAATGTGGACTGAAAGGTAATTTAAAAATGCATTTAAAATCACACACAGGAGAGAAACCCTATGAATGCTCTATGTGTGATTATAAATGTGGACGGAAAAGTAATTTAAATATGCATATAAAAAAACACACAGGAGAGAAACACTATGAATGCACTATGTGTGATTATAAATGTGGACAAGCAGGCAGTTTAAAAAATCATATGAGAACACACACAGGAGAGAAACCCTATGAATGCACTTTGTGTGATTATAAAAGTGTGCAAGCAGGCAGTTTAAAACATCATATTAGAACACACACAGGGGAGAAACCCTATGAATGCTCTATGTGTGATTATAAATGTGGACGGAAAAGTAATTTAAAAACGCATATAAAAACACACACAGGAGAAAAACACTATGAATGCACTATGTGTGATTATAAATGTAGACACGCAGGCAGTTTAAAAAATCATATGATGACACACACAGGAGACAAACCCTATGAATGCACTTTGTGTGATTATAAATGTGGGCAAGCAGGCAGTTTAAAAAATCATATGAGAACACACACAGGAGAGAAACCCTATGAATGCAGTTTGTGTGATTATAAATGTGGGCAAGCAGGCAGTTTAAAAACACATATGACAACACACACAGGAGAGAAACCCTATGAATGCACTATGTGTGATTATAAATGTGGACAACCAGGCAATTTAAAAAATCATATGAGAGCACACACAGGAGAGAAACCCTATGAATGCACTTTGTGTGGTTATAAATGTGGACAAGTAAGCAATTTAAAAAATCATATGATAACACACACAGGAGAGAAACCCTATGAATGCACTATGTGTGATTATAAGTTTGCACGCAAACATTATATAAAACAGCATATGATAATACACTCAGAAATAAAACCCTATGAATGCAATATGTGTGATTATGAATGTGGACAAAAAGGTAATTTAAAACAACATACTATGAGGAAACACACATGAGATGGGTCACGGGTGGCTATCGGAACATCTGGTTATGTGAACAACCAGTCCTATTAACAGATGAAACAAATGCATTCAAATTCTTTCTTTAATAATGAACAAAACATATGGTCATTATTATCACCCTGTTACTTGACCAGTTTTGGAAATTAAACAAATAGATACAAATTTAACTCTGAGTAACCGCTACACTCAGAGACAAGAACTAAATCTAATTAAGTATTAAATCCATCCATACTATGATATAGTGCGGCCTCAGAGAAATTATAACCGGAGAGGCCAAGCGTGCGCATTGCCCTCTGCCGAGGTACATGACCGTTTTGATCGTGTCCGTTTATAAAAACTAGTTTTCACGATGGTTCGCCATTTCGCATTCACATCAGTCGCTATACGGAGCTCACCAAAAATGGTTTGTTGTGCTGTGTTTTCTTGTAAAAGACGATCGGAAACATCTAATTTAAGTAAACACAGAGTTTCTTATCACACGTAAGTAATTTACTACACAAATAAGGTATTAACTTCACTGTAAAATACATTTTGTTACTACAAGCTTATGACAGAATAACAATACGTAATTTCTTAGTATGGGGGCTAGTGATGTGACAACAAGGAACTAATGAACGCATAATATTAATTATTTTCATTAAAGTGATTCATTATACTAACGAATAATAATAATAATATTTTAATAGACTATGGATTACATTACTTTAATTTTAGTGTTGCTCAAGCAAATTAATCCCTACTATTAAAAATGTGAAAGTGAGGTTGTTTGTTTGCTTGTTACGCTTTCACGCTTAGACCGCAATATGGATTTTGATGAATTTTAGAATGTGGGTAGTTTATACCCTGGAATAACACATAGAATACTTATCATCATCATCACACACGCAGGTGGAACTAATTTTTATTTAGATTGGAGGGGGGGGGGGGGGGGGGGTACTTCTCCAAAAAGGGGCAAAAAGAAGGCTACTGAATATCTACGCCTTATTAGATCCGATTTCAATGTTAGATAGTTTGAAAAAAGTTTGTGCTTGCGTGGTCTACATCTCTCAGAGCCACTAGTTTTACATTGCGTAAACTTTATTATAAGAATAGGTATTTGCTTTTATATAATAACATTTGAATATGAAACTATTACCTGTTCTACAGATTTCCGAAAAACATACTAACATATAACATATTCTTGAAAAAATAATGGATCACTTTTTGCCACAGATGCGATGGTTGGATTCCTACAAGAACAAGTGCTATTTGCACCAACCATTTCGACCCTTCAAGTTTTGCATTAGTTTTATTGTTCCGCGCGGACGGGAAAGCTAGTACTGAATAATATTGTTTTATTGATATTAGGGATACCTATTACGTGGTATTAGTCAAATATTAGGTACCTATGTTTTTAATATTGGTTTTTAGACAGTTACGTATGTATAAACTTGATTAAGTCATATCATAACATTATAGAAAATATTATGCTTAATGATGATATATTTTTATATTATTTTACAGTCTGAAACACCTCGAAAGAGAAAACTTAAAAAACAACTAGAATTTAAAAGTAAAAAGATGAAGCAATTACAGACAAAAACCAGATATTTTAAGAAGAAGGTAGATGATTTACAGGATATTTTGAACAATTTAAGTGAAAAGTCTTTACTATATAGGGAAGAACGTAGAAGCCAAGCAACCAATAAACAAGAACAAATTAAAAATTTATATAACCCCCTACTTCCCACCCCCTATTATAGCTAGGAAGCATCTCGATTACATCACTTTCAAACATAAATATCATTCCATCTGTTTGGTCGTCAACCCCATTATAGTTAAGAACCATCTCGTTTACCTCAGCTTTGAAACATGAAAAACCGCAACAAAATTGGTCCAGTCGTTTGGAAAATACATTTCTCACCCCTCTTTTCTGGACTCCCCCCTCCCCCCCATATAGCTAAGAACCATCTCGATCACGACAGTTTTCAAACATAAAAATCCGCATCCAAATCGGTCCATTCATTTGGAAGCTACGATCCACACCCCCATTCCCTCCCTCCCGCCCCTCCTCCATGATAGCTAAGAACTATCATCTCGTATACCTCAGATTTTAAATATAAAAAACCGCATCAAAATCGGTCCATTCGTTCGAAAGCTACGATTAGCACCGCCCCCTCCTCCCCCTCCCCCTGCCCCCTACTTCCCTTTATAGCTATGAACCATTTCGTTTACCCTAGGTTTTAAACATAAAAAAACACAGCTAAATCGGTCCATTTGTTTGGAAGCTACGATTTTCTACCCCCTTTTCTCACCTCCCTCTTCCCCTTCCCCCTCCCTATATATCTAAGAACCATCTCCATCATATCAGCTTTCAAAGAGAAAAATCTGCATCAAAATCGGTCCATTCGTTTGGAAGCTACGATCATCATCAGATTCATCGAAAGTAAATGTGTGCTGTACATGTTTACCTCGCCTCCCTCGAAAACTGGCAGAAAATTTTTAGTACCTACTAGAATTTGCGCTTGGGAACTCCGGTTATAATTTCTCTGAGAGTGCGGCAGTCAATAGTACTATGACATCTCTAGTGCCAGGGCGGTCGCACTCCGCAACAAGTACAAATAAATTCAAGCACCCAATATTCGGGTCCGTTCAGTCGAGTGTCAAGCGTGCGCTCGATGAGTCGCGCGCCTTGTACTTAGCGATAGAGCACCTACTTACGTAAAGTTATTGACAAACTTTATTCGTGTTTTAATTATGAGTACCAAGAAGAAAGCTAGAAAGTACTGTATAGCATTCGGCTGTTTGAATAGTGATAGAAATGACGAATTGTCATTCTTTACGCTTCCAAAGGATATTGAAAGGTAATAAATTGTAATACCTATAATAGATCCTAGTTATGTAGTTAGATATTGATATTTTTTTATTACGTAGGTTCCTATAGTTTTATGTTATTTCATTTGTGTTCCATACCGAAGCTACGCATATTTAAGGTTTTTCCGCGCAGAAATAAAGTCGTTTATTAAATCGATCAACGTAATTTTATAATTGATTATAGTAGGTATTGTTGATCGGAAAATGAATTACTGTGCTGACTTAGTAAGTAGCCTACATACTTTTAATACCTTTTATTACGTAGGTAGCAATTTATTTTTCACTCATTAAAAAGCATGGAATTCAGACAGGCACCTTTATTCATCAAAGTGCAATACCTATAGGATATAATCATTATTTAAATGACTTTACTCAGTTAGTCTTCTATACTTGTACTATTATTTATTCTGTGCTACAACCCACAAACGTTTACGAAGTATTACAGATTCATGCTACAACCCTAATAAATTATTTGTATACCTACTTAAATTTTTGTGACGTTTCAGCTTTGTTCTTTTCCATTCGAAAAGAATTTGAAGCCTAATTAGTACTTGTACATAATACTTTATAATTTGTGATTTAGTATTTACATTCTCTTTGGCGAATTGCAGTGTTATGAGTAAATATTTGACGAAAATAATAAAGAAAAACATGGTTAAGTGATTATTAGGAGGCTATGCCTCAAAATGTAGGAAGGACAGCCACGAATTATTGTTTCACAGGCGAGTGACTATGTTTTTATGTTATTGTGAATTAGAAACGTTTATTGATAAATCAAGGATCAAAGGTGGAAAATTGAAATGTTCTAACATCATTTGACTAAAATTCCGCTAGTATTCATCATAATTTAAAACCTGCACTACACTGCTCGCGAAGTTGCTTCGACAAAGTACGGTTCGAAGTCGCCCGAGGCGAGCCAAGGTTGCACGAAGCGAACCGAAGTGCCCGTCTACACTCTCGTGTTCGCTTAACTTCGATCAACTTTGCGAGTAGTGTAGTGGGCGTTTAAGAATTTATCCATTAGAAAAATTGAATGAAAACAGTGAAGTAACGTATTTTCTTATTGAGGAAATAAATCGATTTTGTTATTGATTTCAACAGTATTGTCGAGTGTAAACGTTATTGTTGGAACTATTTAAAAATAACCAAACAGTTTTACTTCTCCATAGATACTTTTGAACTCAATATACACACAGTATAATCTTATTTTATTTTGGAGTTATTGGTGTATTCCATACGTTAAACGTACTGCGTAACTTTTGGTTGTGGGCCCAGAGGCCCCAAAACTCCAAAAATGTACGTATAATTGTATTTTTCAATCAGTGTACAATCGAAGTCAAAAATGAAAGGAGATTCTTGTACAATTCCTCCTGCTCTTTTAAGTCCAAGTAACAGTGCACCTATTACTATTGCTACTCCATCCTTTCGTAAATTAGAAGGACGCTGTAACTACACAACTTGGGCCTTTTCAATGGAGATGATGCTTATAGACTGTGGCTTTTGGGATCGCATACAAAAGGAACCCTTTTTTTTCTCATGAAGTTCTACGCCGTGATGACAGGGCTCGCTCTAAAATAGGGTTGTGCCGTTGTGCTGTCATGAGAGAGTATTCTCCAAGATAATGGGTTCTAAAACTGCCTTTTGAAGCATGGAATAATTTTAAAAAAGCATACGCCGATGGTGGTCTTGTCAGAAAGCTTACATTAAAGAAAAAATTGCTGACTACTCGTTACACTGATAACATGGAAAGTGTAGTATTTATTTTTTTGTAACAATTTTGTAATATTGTATTTCTCTCTGTTTAATGGAAGCTTAACTTTTATAATACTGTTTGAACTTGGACTAATATTAATAAAGGGATGAGGTTGTATGCGAAAATCGTTTAACCCGTCTATTCCCGTTGTCCCCCACTTTTTGTCCACCACTGGGGGACAATGGGGAAAAAGTAGCGCTGTCCCCCAGTGGTGGACAACGCTACTAAATTATTCCCGTTGTCCCCCGATGGTGGATTTCTAACCTAACCATGTGGCATTGTCCCTCACTTCTTAACTATTATATTATTACTGTTTCATGTCTATAGTGACAAGTGTCAAAGTGACATGTGACAGATGTCAAAGTGATGTCTATCGTCAAAGTCAACACCTGTCAAGATCTCATCGATATCTTCGTTTTGGTTGACAGCTGTCAACCCTAAAAGTTCTATAACTCTGGGCTGTGTTCACTTACACGCTCGAATCATCCGTGCGATTATCGCTCGATCATCCGGAGTTAGTGAACGACTTTCGACGTCCACATACAACTGACAACTGTCAAGTGTCAGTTTCATACTATTCCTCCCCTCCACTACTATTTTTCGGATGACCCAGGCGAACGCCCGACGACGCCGTGAACGATTTCGAGTGTACGCGCGGGTGATCCGTGCGTCCTCGAACGTATAAGTGAACGGGCCCCTGGAACTATTAATCCTAGAGTGCGTTCACTTACTACGCTCGAATCATCCGTGCGAATATCGCTCGATCATCCGGAGTTATTCTTTGGACGTCCACATAGAACTGACAACTGTCAGGTATCACTTTCATACTATTCTTCCCCTCCCCTACTATTTTTCGGGGTGACTCGTGCGTACGCCCGACGATGCTGTGAACGATTTCGAATGATCGCGCGGATGATCCATGTGTACTCGAGTGTACTAAGTCAATATCTTCGTTTTGGATGACAGCTGTCAAACTTAAAAGGGCCATTATTCTGAAACTATTCATCCTAGACTAGTAGTTTCTTTACAAAAGTGACACACACACTACACTACATATTCCTTGTTTGGGTAATTATCATATATACGTAAATAAAGTGTAATTAGTAAAAAAATAGTCGTATTTTTTTTGGGTGCGTTAGATCTTAATTGTATTAGGCATAAATATAACGTTAATTGAACGGAAAATAATTAAAAAAATAAAATATTTTAAATGTGTTTTGTTAGAAAACGATGATGTCACGTGTAATGTGACATCGTCGTTTTCTAACAAAAAGTACAATTAGGTAACTAAAGAAACGAATCTTTAGCTGTTCAATGTTAAAATTCACTAAAAAAAACATAGTTTTAGGCAGCCATCTTGTTTTCAGCCCAGTTTTCGTACGCTAATGCAAGGATCTGTGGACATACATTTATTAAAACTAATTTGTTAACAAAATCGGCAAGCATAACGTGTCCCAACTGTGAATATTCTGGCAAGGGCAAGCATAACGTGTCACAACTGTGAATATTCTGGCGAGGGTATGTAAATCTCTAATTAAATTCCTGATAACATGAGTGAGGGCAAGCATAACGTGTCACAACTGTGAATATTCTGACAAGGGTATGTAAACCTCTAACTTAAATTACTGATAACATGAGTGCGTATTGTAGTACAGTTTCTTCCTAAATTATATTAATCATATGTTTATTTTTAGTTATAAAATGGCAAAATGTCACGTCCATAGTTGTCACATACGGTTGTGACATTTTTAATACTTTTGGGTTTGGTTTGTGTAAGTAATGGTCAGATCAGTAGTCGAGATGTCACAACTGTCACATTATTATATTATTATTTTTAGGGATGTCCAGTGCATAAAAATAAACAAAGAAAGTTAAAGTTTTTTTTGTTAGTGGCCCATTTAACGATCGATTTATTAACATTTACATTGAAATAAAACACCATTACCACCCTAGCAACAACGCGCAACACTACATTATTTTAAAATGATTTATGACAGCTTAAACATTTTCACCAGTTCCTCGGACTTGGACCACATAAATTAGGTGCGATGCGAAAAAGTCACAATCGGAGTGGCGTTTGTGTAGAACATATAGGGTTAAGTATTGTTATCATATCTTATTCACGCTACAGTCTGCTTATGTCTATATCTGATGCACACGAAGCATGACAGTGGCAATGTAGCTGTGTTTGCCTGTAGTAGTATCTAGTCCAGCTTTTATTTGGTTTTAAAACGTGCCGTAAGCCCTTTAACTGGATCTATGTCATAGAGATTTTGTCTTTTTGTTTCCCCAGACCTTTTACCCATTACCTTTCGATTATCTTTGCTTGGGCAAAAATGTTTGGAAATATATTTTTTCCCTAAAATGGGGAATCTGGACAACCTGATTCGCCGCGTTTCGCCGATTGTCGCCGGGTTCACACGCGTTCACTAAGTGTGGACCACAGAACACTACGTGGCACTATACGTATGGACCAAACGCGTGGGCCGATTTTGATGATTCTTACGTCAATTGATTTTTCTTAGCGAGTGTCAATAAAGACGTGACATTAAACAATATTCAATATGGCGACAAGCAGACGCAAAAAAAGTGAAGAAAAAAAACACGGCGCACAACTATGTTAAGTGGGGGCTGAACAGGTATTTGAAAATAATCTTTAATTTCTCTCCATTTTTATTTTATTTCGTCTGACCATTTAGGATCTGTAACGATTTTAAGTTGGTGAGCAATCATTCTCAGTCGGGTATTTTCTATGTGCGTAAATTTTTAATAATATTATATTAATACTACAAAACAAACTTATTACTACTTACAGAAAAACAACATGTAGAACGGTACGAAGCTTCTGAAGTGCCTTCCACGAGACAAACCCGCACAAACGCGAAGGAGATGCGATTAGCATGTTAATTTGAACATAATGCTCGCTAATTAGTTGCTTATGATTAATCCCGACCCGACCTGGCTTTTAGTAGGATTATACAAATAGCTACGGTATATCTAAAATAGTAACAGCTATTATGGAGATACGATTTCATTAATATCATGTTCACTTCTCATAACTTCTTTTTTAATATTTATCTTCACTCATATCCTAAAATCCGCATTATGAACTCAAAAATGGTGGCTTAATGACATATATTACACACGTCTCTAACAAGAAAACAAAATATATTATATAACACTGTTTTTTCAACTAAACAGTGTAAAAAAATCCCTTGAAAAATCCTTGAAAGCTCCGGTTCGGCTCCGCACTACGAAGATTTTTGCCATTTATTATCTATAGCGGTGCGTGTTAGACCGTATGCGCGCTGTGGACTGGATTTTGGCGCCATAATTTACTTTACATTAGTACCAAACCAATTTAATCTGTTTTTTTAGGGTGATCAAATGTTTTATCCTGATTAAAAATTTGACAAAGATGTGTTAATCATGTGAAAACAGTGTTCGTGAAGAGCATTTGACTCCACCTGACATCATGGTTATGGAACGAATTGCTCTCTTTTGTGGTACAAAATAAATATACATAGGATTTCTGCAGCAAAAACCATTTGAAATAATACTGTGAAACCAACTAAAATATACTAATGGAAGGTTGTAAATAACCAGAAGGGAACCCAGAAAATTTTGCATAAAACTGTTCAAAAAGGTGGAAACGCGCAGATTTCTACATTTCAAGCCATCCAAAAGAAGAAGTTTTTGTATGTATGGTCTCTGCATCCGGACACTACGGATGTTTCAATTAAGGATCATGTTGCGAAGATCTGTGGGTCACAGGAGGTCAAAATAGAAAAAAATATGCCTAAAACCAGACCATGCCAAAAAAGAGACTATTCGTTATTTATGGTTGGAGTGCCAGAATCGCAATTCGATAAGGTGAACAGTGTGGATAGTTGGCCATTAAACACACAATTTAATGAATGGGTGTGGTTTCGGAACTCCCAAAAATCAGCAAAGGGCAACAAAGGCCACTATTACTCATACTCATTTATTGATAACAATATCGTTACAGGTCATGTTGTAGGTACACAATATATAGGTACATTTTCAATAATAACAAATACACATCTAAATCATACAACTTGTAAAAATCTATGGGTAATAATATATAAAATGTCAAATGTTCAGATAAAAATATTGATCATTTAAATAATTTATCAAATGAATAGAATGTCTGCTCGACAAGCCATTTCTTCATTCGATGCTTGTAGGAACTCATTGAGGTAGCATTTCGAATAACTCCAGACAGCCGGTTGTAAACTGCCGGTGCCATGACATGGACCAACTTTGATGTCTTGGTAAGCCGGCGCGGGACCGCCCTAAGACGATGCGCGTTCCGCATGCAGAATCTATGTCCGTCACCGAGCTTCGGGTACTTATTCAAGTGTCCTCTTGCATAGAGGGCTGCTTGGAGAATCACCATGGACGGGACGGTCAGTATCCTCATGGATCGGAACAAAGGTTTTGCAGGTGTGTCTTGTGGCACTCGCAACATAGCCCGTACTGCTCTTTTTTGCATCCTGAAAACGCGTTCCCAATCAGCTGTGCGTCCCCAGAGCTCGATGCCGTACTGTATGAGTGAGTGCACAGATGCGTAATAACAGTTCCGGATCATCTCCAAGGGTAGAATGGCAGACACACGCCACAGTGCGAAACAAGCGCGACCAACCCTTTCGCATAGCTTATCAATATGATACTCCCACGTCAGACTACTATCTAGTTGAAAGCCAAGGAATGTAGTTTGCTGCACCTGATCAATCTCTGTTTCTGCAACGCTTACATTTAGCTGATTTTGTTTACGGCCCAAGAGATTAAAGCACATGAAGTGAGTTTTACTAATATTTAAAATAAGCCCATTAGTCTTAAACCAGCGGTGTAAGTCAAAAACTACGGCATTAAGCCTCATCTCCAGCTGGTCCATAGACGATGCAGTTATGACTGCCGCAACGTCATCGGCGTACATAAGTACGTGACCATCATTTACGTTCTCCGGCAAGTCATTTAAGAGAAGAGAGAACATAATGTTGGAGAGCGATGATCCCTGAGCTACCCCTATAAAAGTCTGCAGCGGTTTTAACATCACTCCACCGCCCTCACCAACTACCACTTGGCATCGACCGGTCATGAAGTCAGACAAAAGATCGAGTGCAGATTTGTCAATACCATAATGCTTCATCTTAGCACTAAGTACGCCATGGTCAGCGACGTCGAATGCTTTGGACAGGTCGCAGAAGACTACTGCGACGTGTTGCGAGCCCTCGCGGGCCTCCAGTATACGTCTCACCACTTCTCGCGCCAAGCATGTCGTGGATCTACCAGTTCGGTATGCGTATTGCCTGTCGGAAAGAGTTCCGCACGATGTGAGGTATTCGATCAGTCTATAACTGAGCCCGTGTTCAAACACCTTCGCTATACCTGGGATGATCGATACGGGTCTGTAGTTGTTAATGTCTCCTTGCTTTCCCTTGTACAACGGCGACACTTTGACTCGTTTCATTGTTGGTGGGTAAGTACCTGTGCTAATTGGGCAGCTACGGTGCTAATAAGAGACACAGACATGCCGTACACATCTTTCGACTTCTTATTAGCTACGCCGGTCGTCAGTATGCGAAACACTTCCGTGGCAGAGAAGGGTCTTAGCCTAAGGGAGCGGTCAGCACGTGGGCGTGCCGCTGCTAAAGCGCGTCTCGCCGCAACGACGTCGGCAGCGGGCGCGCCGCACGCCGCAGCAGCACTCACGAAGTGCGCATTTACGGCGTCCACCGCGTCGGCCTTGCTGGGGAACATGGAGCCATCAGATTGCGTGAGAACATCGGTGTAGTCACGGAACTGACTACACCGATACTACACCGATATACTGTCTATCGCTGATATCTCGCATACTTGCTCCACTGACAACTTAGTAAAACAGTCTAAGTTTTTATAGTTCATATTTGCGTTTCTTACATAAATACATGATCCCCCATGGGCAATGTTTGGTCTACAGTAATGTGAAGCTAATGAAAAGTTATCAATATTTATACATACAAGCTCGTGTTCTCTCAACCAATGCTCTGTGATGCAAAGCGCATCACATTTCATCAGAGATTGTAACAGAACATCTAACTGATTAGTCTTATATTGAAGTGATGCGATGTTCTGTTGACATACTCGTAGCATGCAGATTCCTTTATCGTCGTCCGCTACTATCCGCGTAGATTGTGGAGTAGACTGCGCTGTCGTCGGTAAGACATGCTCCTGCGACAACATCGAAGTGCGCGCTCTCACTCTGGCAGGCCCGCGGGTCGCGGATGCGAGCGAAAAAACCACTCGGTAAATCGAATTCCTTGCGGCCATGCAGATGGCATAGTGACCTTGTCGTATATACTCTCGGGCATTCCGATAAGGAAAGATGCATGTCTAATGGACTTTGTTTGCCGTTTTACGACAGAATATTCTGAAGTAACTTCTATCTAACTATCTTATTTAAAAACTTTAACACCTGTTCTGGCGTAGTATCAAATTTAAAATTCCATGCTTGTATATGCTTTATCTTCTCGACGGCTCGTAATTCGTGGTCATCATTATTACCGCTGCCAACGACGACTGGTCGTTGTTTTTGTTGAGAGTGGCGACGTCCCGCGACAACCTGCCACTGTTGTCCTGAGTTGTCTTTCTCATCATCATTCACTCGTGCTTGCTTAGCTTTCATAGTCGGCGGTGATAGCTGTGATGTCATGTCGGTCGGTTTTTTATTCGGCAGATGCAGCTCATCGCGAGCAACATTGGCGGTCGCATTCGCCCCTTCTGTAGATACTTTAAGCGTGCTCGCTCTAGCTCCTTTCTTTTTAGCGGCACTTGTCGATTCGGCTTTGGCCGCTGCAGTTTCGCGTGCACTCCGCAGAGGTGGTGAGAGGGGGCGGGCGCTTTACCGGACGGCACCGGCGACGGCGCAATTGTTAGTGATTTGCGGGTAGTTGGCGCTGGATGTGATTCTTGTGTAAACTTCATGATTGCTGCTGATTGTTCACTAATCTTCGCCTCCAAGGCCTCAATCCTGATCGCAAATCCTGCCAAAGTGTTTATCATAGTATTTTGTAACTCGCGAATTAGTGTTTCTAACGCTTTTGTTGCCATAATGAGCCACAAAAAATAATTCAACGCGGAGCTCAACCGTACTCGACCACAGAGAGCGGTATACGATACAGAGAGCGGTATATTAAATCCATTCAAGTGTATTACCAGAATGTTCGGGGATTACGAACGAAAACAAAGACATTCTGTACTAATTTACTGAATTCGACGTGTGACCTCTTTGCAATCACTGAGTCAGTGGCCCAATTACAGAACTTGGTTACAATCGGATTGTCACTTTTTTCATAGCAAAATCGACTCTATCGCAAAGCATTATTGAATTTGACGGCTTGAAACCGTCATGATCAACATTACGTAATCGCACTGCAGGTCTCAATGATTCGATACATGATGGCGAATGCATTCCACGTGGGTTCAAAATTTTACGATGTGATCGAGCAGATGGGCGAAAACAAGGAGGAGTATTTTTAGCTGCAACTTCACGTCTTGCTTTAAATCGTGTTGCCGTCGATGATGTGGACAAGGCCTTATTCGAGTTAGTTTGTGCGACCGTACATCTCGGAAATAATTGTTTATTTTTATGTTGTGTAGTTTATATCCCACCTAAGTGTGATGCTAATTAATATATGCATTTATTTCATATTTTGGAAAATGTATGTGTTAGTGATTGGAGATTTCAATATGCCTTCTACATCTGTAGAAATTCAGAGCTATTTGGAATATGTTAATGCTTTCTGTGGATTTCGTCAGGTAAATACAGTGTGCAAAAACTACTGAACGGATTTTGATGAAATTTAGTATGGAGGTAGCTTATACCCTGGATTAACACGTAGGCTACTTTTTACCCCGGAAAAATGGACGCGTCCTGAGGGACGCGGGTAAAAACGCGGGGCGCAGCTAGTCAGTAATAATCATGTTTGCAATGATAAAAGGGGTTTTATTTAGAGTAGGTACCTAAAGGTAGTGAACAGTAAATTACTACCTAGCAATATATAACCAGTCGCTAGCCGCGACGCGCACGCGCAGTATGCGCGCAGTAGTGCGCAATGTTAGATATTTTGCCACCCAATGATCGACTGCAATTTAGCAAGAGGTCAGATAGTGACGCACACACAAGTTTTAAATATTATATTACACAAAATAAAATCTAGCAATATTATTAAAAAACTTTTCCATAGAATTGAGAATGTTTGCGCTCTAGGTACAATATTTCGTAGCCGAAGTTATAGAAGCACCAATTTGTAACATTACAAAGAAGTTTTAAAACTAATATCACAAGAGACACTTTGTTGTGATGTTGCTTTAATACCACTGCAGTAACTTATTACTATAGGTTACAACCAATATTCAGCAATGATGTATCTTCTCTAACATTGCTGTTATGTAATACCCGCAACATTATTTTATTGCAGCAACTTTACATGTTGACGTTTTATTAAGTTTAGGACTGATGTTGTTGCAAAGGCATAATATAAACTTTTATTCGTAACATTGCCGTGACATAAGTTTTAATATGTTTAGTAAGGTTCAAACTAACAATATGATGAAAGTCACTGCCATGTTTCTGTTACATTAAGTTTGAAACTTGCAAATGCGTAGTCAGCAAACTTACTGTATGGCACGAACCAGGCTGTGATGTTGGCGCGGAGCGCTGCGCAATAGCAAAATATTAGGTATGTGTGGGCGTTGGAGTACTGAGGGGATGCGCGCTGCCGCGCTAACAGCGCACTTCACAGCCGCCATTAAGTTTGGTTCGTACTATAACTTATTGTAAGTTTCATGCTCAGTGGGTAGTTACTGACAACTGAGGAGGACTTATTATTTCTTCTTCAGGAACGAAAGAAGGAGCTAAATTATTCAAGAACTCGTGTGCCATCATTAGTGGAAGTGAGTGTGCTGAACAGAAATACCTAATCGGAATCGTTTGATGTTAGTCCACTTCACTGAGGATGGTGTTCTTGGAGCAATGGTAGTGCACTACTGTCTCCATTTTAGGTATTGTTTTTCTATATATAGTTTTTTTTGTGTTAGCTATTAAATCTAATAAATTTTTGAAGTTTTCTTCAGTCATATTTATGTTATAATTTACCTCTGCCGCTTTACTTTTTTTAATAGCTTCTGTACATTCACTGTCCCACCAGGGTGCAGAAGGTAGTTTTCCATTGAAAGCATTAATTTTGTTAATGCTGAAGACCGTTGTTGGTTATTGCTTGTTGTGTCTGGTAGGTTATGAAGATTATTTTCCACATGTTCCCTATATTTAGCCCAATTATCAGTGATTATTCTATATTTCATACGAGGTTTAGGAAGCACTTTTTTTTAAATTTCCATGGAAAGTTATAAGGATAGGAAAATGATCACTACCAAAAGTAGATGAAAGGGTATGCCAAGAAAGTGATGATGCTAATGATGAAGTGACTATAGACGGGTCAACGGCACTAGGTTTTTCAGTAGGACCTGTACGACATGTTAGAACACCTGTATTTAATATGCAAAGATTGTGCTGATCTAATAGATCTACTATTTGTTCTCCATTATAATTGGATTCTATACTACCCCACAATCTATGGTGACTGTTGAAGTCACCTAATATAAGTAATGGTTTTGGGAGTAAGTTAAGTATCTGATTTAACTGCTGAAATATTTGAGAAGATGGGTAGGGAATATATATATATACATTCCCTATATATATATATATATATATATATATACATACAAAACAAATATCTACAATAAAAGCTGCTACAATACAAAATTCAGAATGTTGTGGAAGAAGAATAGGTTTTATATACAGTTTTTTTGATGAGTAAAGCTGCTCCACTTCTGTGAATTGATACTGGTAATGTTTCTGTGTTCACAAACTATGAAATAATATGTAAAATTTTTGATGTGATACCAATACCAAGGAATTTATATAAGTTCTAACTTAGTATATAAATTTCTTGTGTGATACAAATTTCACAATTCCGGGTTGATTAAAGATAAGATATATACTGACGTTCAAAAATGATCCACAAATGCTAGAACCGAGCATAAACAAGGAATAAACAATATTGATAAGGATGCCAGTAGGAGCCCGTAATGACATATTACGGAGCCGGCAAGGAATGTATATGTTGGGAGCCGCAACGTGGACACTGACTGTGAGACTAGTCCACAATCTCAGGGTCGCTCAGCGATCTAGGGAACGAGTTATGCTCGGAGTTTTTCTGCGAGATCGAACCCGAAATGGGTGATTCATCAGAGAACAAAGGTAACCGACATAGTTCAGAGAATAAGCTGAAGTGGCAATGAACTGGTCACATTTGTCGTAGAACCGATAACCGTTGGGGTAGACGAGTTCAGTGGAGACCGTGAATCGGTAAACGTAGAGGACGCCCGACGGATAGATGGAGCGACGATCTGCGCAAGATTACTGAGAGTCATTGGAGTAGAAGAGCCGAAGATCGGGCTCAGTGGCGCGCCTTGGGAGAGGCCTATGTCCAGCAGTGGATTAATTTGGTTGTTGATGAAGATGATTGGGTTTCGGAAGGCAGGAAATAAAACACGAACTTTCAATATGTCCATAATGTATAATATTCAGAAAATCACAATCTATCAAATTATATTTTTACACAATTCATCAGAATAAGTTGGTACAGTACGTATGTATTGGAGAAAAAAAAAACGAGCAAGCCTTACGGTAGTTGCATATGATGTATAACATTTGTAAACACACTTTTTACGTAAAGCACTCTCACAGATTGCGGGAAAGCGAGAGGAAAGATGCTAAAACATTATTAACACTGTTACACATTTCGACGAAATTACTCCGATACATTGTAGGAAAGCGAGCGGAAAGATGTTACTTACACATAAAATATTAAGAATGGTTTCTATTTGATACAAAAAGTAAATTTGTAAGTCATGTACCTATTACTAGCAGAACCAAAATTTGATGAAATTTGAGAGAATTAGTTTTGCCCTCGTCTTATAGACGAGGCACTTTTTTACAAGGTCGGAGTTATTGTGGAGTATCATAAACATAGCTCGAGAAACCTTTGGGAAAACCGGTTCTCGAATAGCGACCGTGGACCAGAAGACTGAGCGGTTGGTCAGTAGACGACTAACGGCGATTGACGAGTATACCTAATGTTGATACAAATTACTTGCTTCTGCTAGTTAGGGGCACACACATCCAACCGCTGGCATTAAAAATACTGGCTTCGTCGTACTTCGTAGCCCTATTTACGAAAATTAATGATATAGTATGGTCATTTTGGTCGATTGTCATACTCATAGCCCCCCACCAGGTTATCCCAACTCATGGGGATTGAACCCATGAGTTGGAACCAATGAACCTTAACATTTTTATTCTCATTTTCCCTTTGCTTTTTGAAATAAAACAGTATTATTTTGGAAATAATTAAGTATTACTGGAATGATTGAGGTAACAATTAGATTAAAAAAACACTCTATTAAGTATGTATTTTTAATTATCAAATGCAATAGCGCTGTACTAAACAGATGAACTGGCCCGTGTTATCCGATAGATGGCGTTGAAATCAACATAGGAAAGTTCCATTTTTATCCACAGGCTTGTATAAGAAATGGCGCTAGTATCGCCTTAACACAAACGCGATACGGCCCCATAGACAAACGTGCAATATTAACATGGATTTTACATAAACCATTATTTATTATTATTATTATATTTGCACCAAAAATTGTGATATCATGGGTAACTAACATTTAAATATATCGAGAATACAGAACTTTATATATAATAATTTATTTACAATACTATTTCTATGATATTGTGATATTTGGCTTCAATTTTTCCCCTAAAGAGGAAAAACATTTCAATTTCAGTGATTGAAGTGTTTCAACATTAATAAATAATTTAAAAAATGTAAATAAATATTTGTATAATTATATTATCTTTATTTGACAAAAACTTTGATTTAAGTATGTTTTATATATTATTTGCATTATTGCTTAGTAATATTAAATATCTGCTATATCAGCTACACCAAATATTTTTATTGCTACTCTTTTATGTTATAAGTACTTAATTGAATTATGAAACACTTCATTCAATGTGTTAATCAAGCTAGAATACATTTATAATTGTGATGGTCATTTATATTATTTGAGTTAACGAACTATTTACAATCAGACTTTTTACAACATGTATTAACATCAAAAATAGTCAAGCAATACGTCAGTATGGTTTGATATAAAATAATAATAAACACATAATGTACAATATCAATATCTAGTCCACTTGGTAGCTATATTCGCTTCAATGCTTTTATGAGTTGCTTGACATATTTTGATAAAAAATACTTCAAATTTTTTAAATACCAATAACATTTCATTTATTAATCCTTACACATTTAAATATACAATGAATTTCTAAATACAACTAAGTAAATATAATGTAATACTATTCCTGAACACAGGACAGGTACAGTTATAATAAATGGATTTATATTTGCAAAACATTATAATTAAAACAATTTATTTACACAATGACTAGTGATATGTAACGATAACTTTACAAAGGTATGGTAAAAAGGTAATTTATTCGAAATTTATATGTTATTTATTCGAAATTTAGAGTTTTTTTTAAATAGTCTAAGAGCCAACAGCAAATTTACTAAACATAAGTAGGTTTTGTTATAATAAATCGGTTGGCACTTACCCTACACTTATCTTATACATATTACAAAATATATAAAGATAATTATAAATATGTGTTTTTATATCATCAATAATAATATACTATATTAATATTTAATATTATCAACCTACAATGCACCACAAGGGAAAACTACAAAACTAAAAATATGTAAGTACTTATCTTAATTATTTTTCAAAATTTCAGGCTTTTTGGTATTTCCCGTATGGGTAACAAGGGTCAAAAAAATAACTTGTATGTAATGGAGGTAGGTAGGTAGAGATTTTTAACATCTTAAAATATTGTATTATGCCTTTATGAGTTCATTTGACTAAACTAATATTTCGGATTTATACCTATTTATTTATAAATAATATCAGATCAAGACTATATTTTGGTCAATAATATCCATAATTCTATAATAATTAGAATTACTATCACTATATTTTTATTATTATGTAAAAGTTATTGATAATTTGATGCCGGACAACATACAACAACAATTCATTTCAACATACTTAATAATAATAACTAATTATTTTATAAATTAAGATCTATTTACACACACACACACACACACACACATTGCAAGCATGGTGTTTTTTTTAAATTGTACACCACAGTAGTACATATCTATATATAGGTTTGTATCTATATATTTCTCATCTCCAATTTGAGTATAAGTATGCTACACACAAACATGTACAATTATAAGATCTCAATTGGATAGCTAGTAGTTACGAACCGTCCGAGAATTTACACCTTATTTTGTGTATGAGCAATAAAAAAAAATGATTTAAATGCAAGAAAAAAAACTTACAACCATTGTTGACGCGAACCTTGATGGCTGTTTGATTAGGCACAATAGTCTGCGCATGCTTGCAGTCTAGTCACATCAGACTATATATCGAGATAGACGACGCAAGCGGTTCATACTGTATGAAAACCAAGCGAGTCAATTTTATCGTACCGAATGACGTCGAGAGCAATTAAGTTATGGGATGTACATGCCACGCGAATCCGATTTAAAGGAATAATAAAATGTTTTCTTTTTAATTTCTTATTAAGCTATGGCACGGGCTTCTACAGGTTAACATTTTCAGTGAAATTTGTATTTTGGGGCGAAACGTTTGATGTGTCCGCGCCAAGATGTTGACAGCGTATTAATCGTTTAATGATCGTGGTAGAATCGATATAAATATAAACTAATTTGTATTAATATTAAGAAATGGGTACTTCAACATAAAAAGTACGTTAACTATGAAAGGAAATATCTCCATTCTGTCAGGCAACTCTATCTGTGGTATGTTTAAAACTCAGTAAGTATTGCGCAATTAACTAATTTCGTTTCCGACTGACTCGTGTTGCCGCGGCACCGATCATAAGCGGACTGGCTTTAGCCGGACCACAGTACATATTAAGGACTATATGTACTGTGGCCGGACTTAACTCCGATTTAGGGTACGCAAGGTAGGTCGACTTGTGGCGTCTATCATGATCTGTGTCATTTTGTTACGAACTGTAAACTTATTTGTATTTTGGTATGTATTACATAAGAACTATGTAGTATTTTTTCTAATAAAATTTCATCAGTTCCACTGCTGTAGAACTTCCAAAACCATGGATAAATCTACTCACAATCACAGGTAGTCAATGTCCCAAACTTACTCACATTAATTTACAAGCGTTCTAGAACGCACGACGTAGAAACGTCAACTTAAGTCGAATCCAATATGGCGTCGGCTTAAGTGGAATGCTTGGATCATACATTCGACTCGGGCCCCTCTGTGTTGTGCTTGAACGAAGCCCGAATCCTGGCTAAATAGAGGGCGCAGATGTGTCCGTAGCACTTGTTGTACCATTCTGGTGTTCGGCCCCTGAAACAATTTAATAAAATACTTAATTGTAGTACAAATACAAATCAAATACTTGGGAGAGGGGTGGGAAGTAGTCGGGGGAGCGGGTGCGAAGTAGTCGAAGGATGTGTGAAAGGAAGGTGGGTTGCGGGGGAAGGAGGATATAAAAAACTGAAATCCCGCCTTCCCACACTCCCAACCAGTTCCCCTCACCATCCCCCCATTCCTCCTACATCTTCATCACCCTCCCTCGCACCCCCTTTTATCCCCCCACGTAACATTCTAAGTTCACCAACATAGATCCGTCCTTGTGCGTTTAATAATAACGGGGCACCTATGTGATAGGCACCTACGTAAAGCGTTTCGATGCTAGAACGACTGATTGTGCAAAGTTTATCTAATGCTAACGTTAAATTTTAACCTGTTTAGATTTTTAACGTTAAGACCTCGGCTAACCTCAGTCAGCTTGAAATTTACACTTTCTTTTTTTAATGAACCTTGATGAGTTTGGCATTTTATTTCAAGGGCGATTCTGCCACATTTTCTGATGTTTGAACTAGATATTATAGCGAGAGATATCGAAAGTCGCCTGTACCCACGTCAGCACCGCAATCATAGCGACCAATCTTACCACTCTTAAGCGTAAAACTGACGACACATTTGGTCAATAGGTTAATACTTACATAGTGTCAACTCTAGCTAAGTGCACGAGGCGACTCCGCCCTTTTCCGGCCGGTTGCGCCAAGTATCTCGACGCGAGGACGACGCCGCGGGAGCCCTCTGCGGGCGCTGTTCCGTGCGCGACCGACGTCTCCGCGACCGCGCACCAACCGCCGCCGCCGCCGCCTTGTTGCCACGACCTGGAAAAAAGAAACGTTAGAACTTAGGGCTTAAATCACAGGGTAGACACTTTCCATTCAAAGCTGATTCGCGATACCTTCTAACACGTAAGCGAAATTGTGTTTGCACCTTGCACGCAGTATGAAAAGTGCTACTGAGCTAGGG
Source organism: Alsophila aescularia (assembly GCA_946251855.1). Lineage (NCBI taxonomy): Eukaryota > Metazoa > Arthropoda > Insecta > Lepidoptera > Geometridae > Alsophila > Alsophila aescularia. The sequence goes on along the minus strand of OX276382.1, from coordinate 20,811,117 downwards.
AAGGTGAGCTTGCCGAGCGGCTGAGATATCAAATAGGTGCTCAGTGGAAAATATATTACCTAATAAGGGATACGAGATGTGGGTTCAGTCAAGTTCTCTGCGCTGCTATTGGTCATTTTAATTTGACAGCAGTATTCAGTTCTCTGATAACGCTTTCTGAAGATATCACAGGCACTACTGTAGCTAGCAACTTTACGTGTCTGCTCAAATTTTCTTTTTCATACCCAAATTAGTCTTTTTTATGAATATCATAATATATGTATAGCCTAGGTATGAAGTCCTGCGACCAGCGAGTCGTCCCAGATGTAAATAGTTACCGTAAAACACAGTAGTCCCTGGGCGGCAGGTTGATGCTGGACGCGGTGATGTACTGGAACACCTCGGCGTTGGTCCCCAGCTTCTCCGCCACGCGCCACTTCACCAGCGAGTCGTCCCAGATGTGCCGCTCGCGGAGAATCCTGGAAAAAACAATATATAAATGTACTATCTAGTAGGCAAGCCGTGCTGCACCTTCGACCATAAGGTGAGATTTTTGTCAAACGATTGCCTAGTAAGCTAAGTAGCTAGGTACAGTATTACCAGTAGTACAGTAGTAGTTGTCTCGGAAGTTATCTGCTAGTCGCTGCGCAAACTGCTAATTTTCAGACGCAATCCCAATATTGAAGATGAAGACAGCATTGTATAACTGCCTCGCTCACCCGCTTGCGTTTTTCGATATTCTATCTCGCTCTTACTTGATGCTGTTTTATTCCCACAGCAGCCTGCCAATACACCAATTGTTCACAGAACCTAACTTCTGCGCCTACTATATCTATGTCTAAAAAAAAAAGATAAAACTAATGTGTTAAAATAAATTTCTTGCCAACTGCGTAACCATTCAGGTAAGATACCAACCTTGTTCTTCGTGTACATCTCACTCCTATTCTCCTCTCCTATCTTACCTTTGCATAACCTCCTGCGGCGGTGCTTCCACGTCTGTGGTGGCCCTCCACAGCCTCAGCGGATGTCCGTCGCCAACTTTCTTGCAGCACAGCTCTACGTGAGGAGCAGCTCCCGACACTGACATCCAACCTCGCGTTCTGGAACGTTTTAATGGAACATTAAGTAGGTACATATGTAGGTATATTACAAACATTGACTGTAGGAAAATAATAGATTAAACAAAACCTTATTTTTTGGTTCTTTTAAATTGTTGCCATAATGGGCACATCTACCGATAGTTCTATGAAATGGTTCATAGATGGCGTTGTTATAAATTATAAATTTTCCATAGATAACTACGCAGAAAATATTCCTAACATAAGAAAACGAAACGCGTAAAGTCCGCGAAAACCTGACAAAGTTTGATGTTTTTTTTTTTTTTTATGAAATACTGATTTTTCGATTTTGTGAAAACCTTCGTAGTTTTATTGTATCACTGATGGTAAAAAACAGTTTTTTGGTAAGACCACAGATACAATATAGTCTTAACACCAAATAACTAGCTTAAAAGCTAAAAAACACGCCTGCCCTGCCAAAAAATAACTTATGCCAATAAATTATATACTGTTGGAATGTGCTTATCAAGAGCTTCACTTTGATACCCATATTGTAAAATTGGAAGGTTATTTTTTCGTCTTTGTTAGTTGAGCCATACTGCAGAGATAAAGGTTTTTTTTAAAAAAAATAGCCTGTGTTACTCGGGTGGATGTACGGATTCACCCAAACGTCTAAATCTGTTGAGGCATTTAAAAGTTATGCTGGAATAAAGAAACTGACATACAAACACACATACATATATATGAATGCTAAAAACATAACACTCTTTTTTTTGGGCAGTCATGTAAAAATAAAATAAGTACATAAAGTAGGTAAGGCACAATACACCTAGGTGGTCATGATATCACTACAATGAGGGTGAAGTGAGAAAATTGAAATACTTTCGATGATCTTCGAGATAATTCCTGTTCTTCATTATTTACTTAGATACTTGAATAAATCTACTCTAATATTATAAAGAGGTAAAGTTTGTTGTTTGCTTGTCACCGCTAGTCTCTGAAACTACTGATCCGATTTTGAGAATTCTTTCACTAATTGGAAGCTGCATTATCCCTAAGTGATAAATACTGATAAAAATTTATAATGATAAATACTGATAAAAATTTATAATGATAAATACTGATAAAAATTTTAGCTACCCGAGCGAAGCCTGGTACTTAGCAAAGTAAAAATTAAATCGACACTCTCTAGTAGGTAGGTAGTAAGATCTTAGACGGGTTTTGTTAGTTATCAACAAGTTTAACAATATATTTTTCACTAGCTGTGCCCGCGGATATGTCCGCGTGGTCATTTCATTTAAAATTAGCCCAATACATACGTTCCAGGACCAGTATCAAGAGTACCTATAAAGTACAATATACTACAATTCTTCAATATTCGTTCAGCCGTCAAATCGTTTTTTATCGATTGCTCAGCATCTAATCATCAGATTAAGATATCAAGTACCCCAGTTTTTACGTTGAATCCTAAGCTATCCAACAGTGACCGCAATCACAATCGGTCCAGTAGATTTTACGTGATGCAGTCGTTTTGACTTAATAATTGGTGTGCTTGGCCTCTCAAGCAGTTAAGTAGAGGCCGAGCAATCGATAAAAACTTTTTGACGGCTGAAGGAATTTCGATCAAATGTTGGTAAGTAAGTATATTTATATTTTAGGTCTCGGAATAGTACATAGAGTTCTTTTAACCTAGAGAAATGACCATGCGTGCGAAGCCGCGGGCGCAGGTGGTATACTATAAATACCTATGAGTAGGTGATTAGTATCGACACTAAGCTAGTAGGTATGTACCTACTTATGTTGAAAAGTAACATGCAGTGGTTACTGCGCCATAGCATTCGTCAGCGACTATTATGATTTTAATGATTACATCCAAGAACAGAAATTATGAAATGACATCGATGAAGCGAATATGGCGTACGCTCTAACACCAAGTCTCACCTCTTTCCCGATCGCCCACAGATTCTAAAAAAGCACGAAAAAAGTTAGACTATATAGTACAGATAATATAGACAGACCCAAAGCCAGGAGTCATAAAAACAAGGATCTTATTGGCTGACTATCAATAGGGTTAATTTGTGTCAAAATAATGTCCTGCACATATATTTAATTAAAAGTGGAAAGATTAGGCACCAGCTACTAGGCCGGGGAGCGCACAAATTAGGTGCAACGTACACAATTGGCCTTTTTTGGCTTTAGTCGCAATCAGAGTGGCGTTTGTGAAGCACGCGTTAGCAGTGACTCTCATTCGCGCTACAGTCTACTTATGTCTCTGTATCTTTGTTGTTGACGCACAGGACGTACGACGTTGGGAATGTGACTGTGTGCTGTAGGCGTGATATTAAAGCGTGCAGTATCTTCCCAACTAGATCTATGGTCCTGCATAATAATATTGAAATAAAGAAAAAAACCGCAGAAGTAAAAAATATATATATAATATAATAAATAAATTAGAAGTATAATAAATAAATTTATAATTATTAATTAATTTCCAAATCCTGGCTACGGGTCAAAAGACAGGAACAAGATGTTAGTTAATCTATCTACAGTAAATACAAGAGTAGAAAATGGATTTTAAACGTAAGATGCTACAACTTACTTTTCTTTGGCTTCTTTGAGTAAAGCTTTTATACAAGCTGATTGGAACCCTTTCCAGTCTTGATTGAAGTCGGCTCCTAATTCTTCTAAGGCAACCTGAAATGGACAAAGTTTAGTATCAACTGAAGAATCAACCTTAAGTCTCATTGAGATTTTCCCAAAACAAGAATATGTTTAATTTAAAGACCCGAATAGAAATGTTGTGAATGGTGTGAGTGATGACCAAAACTTGGCTGACAACTTCCGAAAATACCATACTTATTGTAAAAAAGTTTCAAAATATTAGAAACATTCCTAGTGCACAATTACGGGCTTCCAAATAAGTACGTAAAACTAACTGATAAACGACGTATCCTTATGTTATTCTAGGAACAAAACCACCACTTGAAATATTCACCCCTGTATAGTAAGTAATATATCAGATTTCGTTCAGCAATCAAATACTTTTTTTCTATTGCTCAGCTTCTACTCAATCAAATAAAAACCGCATTGCAATCGGTCCATTAGTTTTATGTGATTCGCGAACAAATAAACAAAAAGACACACAGTTTTTTTTTTAAATGTTATATTCATGTTCAGTAACTTGTACACATAATATTGATAGCATTTCTCAATTTCCCAGTCGAAGATCGACCTTCTTGCAGGATTACACCCTTAGGTACCTATATTCCCTTTGGATTTCGATCTAGTATTCGTTCGAGTAGGTATGTAGGTACCTACATAATAAGATAATAATGGTAATGCGGAGGAGCTTTTGTAATTTCTGCGACTCCAATCTTATTTTTAGAGAATTCCCATAAGCTGGCTTACATATAGAAATCGTTTGTTTATTTGTTTGTCGTTATCTCGACATACAACACTAATATCTCACATATATATCTTCGGTTTTCACATAGACGTACCACTGAATACCTAAATATGAGGAACTCATTAAAAAAATAGTATGTACCCATGGTAACTGTCTCGTTTCTAATGTTGATACTTTTAGGTGAAACAATTCTTTGCTCACCGGCACAGATTCCTCGAAGTAGTTGAACTTGCAGCGCGCCAGCATGTCTGCGGGTGCCAGGAACAGCTGCGCGTGTTGCTGTATGAGGAGCAGAAGGCACGCGTGCGCCGCTCGGCTTTCGCTGATCTGCCGCTGATCCGCCACGCTTTCTATCACCATCCTGAAATATGGAGTAACATTAAGTAGGTAACATCATAGTTAAAGGGGACGCTCAAACAAGATCTGGACTAGATACGACTACAGTTAAACACCGATACATTCCCACCGTCGTGCTTCAACAATAGAGATAGAGAGACATACGCAGACTGTAGCGCGAATGAGATAACAATAATTGACACGTGCTACACAAACGCCACTTCAAGTCTGCCCATAACAGTTGCAGAACTATGGTTGCAAAATCTTGCACGTCACTGCACTGCGCTCGTCATCCTGAGACTGGTTTTTAAGTTATCATTGACTGGTAATTTCGCTGGAAACATTGCCCTTCAAACCGTAAAAGAAATGTTTTGCTTGGCGGTTGAATTTCTGACAAAAGTGTGGTACTTTCTCATGAGGGTATTAGACGTATTCCCCTACTAACCTATTGGAGTTCCCTTCCTTAGTGCTTCCGGTTGTGGGCGGCGCGTGGTGCAGCCTCAGCAACGTGGGCGCGAGGCACACCGCCAGGTTGGATGCCGTCATCTGGTTCACTGCTGAATGTTCTGCCACCTGGAAGGACAATTATTATCAGACTAATCAATTTATTAATAAAAAAAATAGGATAGGACAAGTTTTTTTTACGTTTCCGTACATTTAAAATCTAATTCCGAGAGATTCTCAATTCAACAAATTTTTCGCGTGTGTATATCATATCATTTTTTATCTCTGGGTCTGCCTCCTGGATGGTCCGAAATAAATTTAATCATAATTAGTTTTGTTTCTAAGAAACAAATAAGATAGATAGATACATTCTTCATTGTATACACCAAAGAATACAACTAATATAAAGAAACCATTCTATAGTAGACGAAGTGTAACAATGGGCAGCCTTATCGCTGAAACGATCTCTTCCAGGCAACCTTTAGTAATTTAAACTAATTAAAAACCCTAAAATAAACCTAATCTAATTAGCCGCTACCAGTAGGTAAAATTCCCAAAATCCTGGCTGCACTGCCACGTTGTATTGCAGTGCATGATTTTTGACCAAAATAAGTTCAGCATTTTAGTTTCCTAGGCACCGATGCTATTTCTTTTCATCGATTCTTCATCATTCATTGTATATTTCTGTTACATTACTCGCATGTAAAAATAAATAAAACGTGATCATAGTTTTCGATTGAAAACCACTCCTTTATTTATTTATTTACAGTATGTAATCCAACACCAATACAATTAATTGAAATATACATAAAAAAATATTTACAAGGCTAAAAAGGATTAAGTCATCATCATTATCAGCCACTGCTGGACATAGCTTCTCCCAAAGCCCGTCACTGAGACCGATCTTCGGCTCTTCCTATCCAACTGCCAGCCTTTGCGTATATCGCCGCCCCACCTAGCTGAAGGGCACCCTACACTACGTTTGTCGAGTTGCAAAAGTATTAGTTACAGCAAAATACTTTACTAATATTTATTTTATTCGTATATAAATTTATATTTACTTACATCCGCTAAAAATACGAGTAAGGAATTTAAAGCTTCCAGGTGTTCTTCTGGTAAGAGCAGCAAAGCGCATTGTACGGCATCCGGCCGCAGGGGTTCAGGAACATCTGTAACAGGAACATTTGACTTCTCATCTCTCAGTGTACGACCACGCTAAACTGTCAAAGATGTTAAAAGAGCTTAGATCTGTGGAAATCTGTATCTGTATCTGTATTTTCCAACGCGTTTCATTGTTTTATTAACCGTCTCAAAATGCAGATTGTGCGTGTAGAAGGTACCCTTTGGTCGTCTATTTCAACAAAACCCAAAATCTCCGAATAAATCATTAGTCGAGACTATCGAGAGGGTAATTAATGGTCGACTAATCATCACTGGTATATAGCAATGAACATCTCGCTCAGTATATTATTTACTCACGTTGATATTACCAATGAACGTATCACTCAATTTGTTAGTTACTCACGTTGAAATATAGAAATTAACGTCTCGCTCAGTTCATTAATTGCTCAGGTTGAAGTATATAGCAAAGAACGACTCGCTCAGTTTATTATTTACTCACGTTAATTTTTAGCAATGAACGTCTCGCTAAGTTTATTATTTACTTACGTTGAAATATAGTAATGAACAACTCGTTCTGTTTATTATTTAAGTACTTACGTTGATGTTTAGCAATTAACGTCTCGCTTAGTTTATTATTTACTTACGTAGAAATACAGATTATTTACTCACATTAAAATACAGCAATGAACGCTACGCTCAGTTTATTATTTACTCAAGTTGAAATATAGCAATGAACGTCTCGCTTAGTTTATTATTTACTTACGTAGAAATACAGATTATTTACTCATATTAAAATACAGCAATGAACGCTACGCTCAGTTTATTATTTACTCACGTTGAAATATAGCAATGAAAGTCTCGCTCAACTTGTTAGTGAGCAGCGCATCAGGCAGTTCCCTGAAGTACTGCTTCACCATGTCAGCCACGTCGTGCGCCTGCGCACCGTCGAAGGTGAGGCTCGACTGCTGTGCGTCCATGATGTTCATGTTCTCTATGGCGAAAGCTGCGTTGGAGCCGCCAGCTGCTTCCACCACAGTTCGGAGCTTGGCTATGCGAGACTTGACTCCTGCTTTTCGGAAGATGCCCATCTGTGGAGGTAAGTTGGTATGATAATAGTTGATGACTGTAAAATAAGTCAGAGAACTTGTTTGCTTGTCGTATGAGATAGTGCTGGCCTCAGGTGTCAGAGTTTGTCATGCTCGAGGGCCTCTGACATGGCTTAACGGCTGCTGTTAATCAATAACAGACGGGACCGACAGCCTAACGTGCCCTCCAAAGCACGGAGCGATGGAAATCTGCACATAACTTAGATAAGTCATTAGGGCGGAGCTATTCCGTTGGATTGTAACACGCACTCGTATACCGCTCGGCTAACATCGTTCTTATTATCTATTTACTGCAATGATATTATAATTAGAGGAGGACTGTAACCATTGAAATTACTGTACAAAATAATATGATACCTACTAAAATAAAATATATAAATTTCAGCTCGTTCAAGACGAAACCATTAAAAGTTCTTAGTTACATATGTGAATGGGATTTGCTAAGAGATGCCTAGAAACTACAGACTTGAAGAGATTCAAGCTGTTTCTTTGTGCGAACGAATGCTGGAAGAATGTTCTAGTCCTTAGTAGGCTTGACTAACTGAAAAGATGTTTTCGACATAAAGACAGATTAAGTAGGTAGGTACTTTTGATTTAGACATACGAGGGTATTTCTTAATATAATTTATAGTATCTTAATGGAACTTTACCAAGCCTTCGAAGTCAAATTTCTATTAATAAAGGTGTGTGTAGAATTTCTAAATATTATTCAAGACTTCAAACATTTCGCTAGTCCATATGGAATTCCCGAGAAATATTATAATTCAACAATAAGTGACAGGTTGTTTCTGTTACCTACGACACCAATATACCACCAACTTAACCCAAAATCTATTCTTATAATAAAGCAAAACGTACCGAAAAGTCTGTACAAAGAAGATAATAAAAAAATATGATTTAACTTATTTTATTTAGGTACCCTTAAAATATGCTACTGAACAAGGATACAACATATTCTGTTTCTTCGCGCATCGCGTAAAAATCAATGCATCGATTGCGATGCGATTTGTACTGTTGGACTGCAAAACCTAGGATGCTAGGATTTTAATTAAAAACTGGTGTACTTGGTGTACTTTGGACTACAGTTTATCGAGAAAAAAGCATCCTATGTTCTTCTAGGATATTAAAAACTAATGCAATAGTAGTGCACTAACGCTTATTATGTTTTTTGACAGACTTGATATATTTTTTCCTTGGCAACCGTTCCTACAGCGAGTAATCAACATTTTCCAGTTTTCCCGCGGAAACTTACAATTTTCCGGGATAAAAAGTATCCTATGTTTTATTCCAGGGTAATATAAGCTATTTCCATTCCAAATTTCATCAAAATCCGTACACCCGTAATCGAGTTAAAACTCCCCAAACAAACAAACAGACAACGTTTCACTTTTCCCTGGTATCTCAACCCGATGAGTAGAAGCCGAGCAATCGATAAAAAACTATTTAATTAAATTAAATGTTGGTATATTGGTATTTTAGGTCCTGGGTAGCACATAGAGTACTTTTAACCTAGAGAAATGAACACGAGTGCGAAGCCGTGGGCACAGCTAGTTTCTAAATAAAGTAAACAATTTAGTTACAACCTCTAAATCTAGATCTTATAATACCAATGATATCACGATTTCGAAAACAAAACATTTCGCACACGAATCTAGAATTCAAAGGTCTTGGTGTTTGGTATCATATCCATTTCTATATGTCATGATGTGAAGACAATTTATTTATAGTCGTGCTACTAACCTGATCCAAAGCGTTGACTTTGAGCCAGTTTAAGGCGCACTGTATCGGCTTCGGCAGCGCATGTCCTGTCCTCTGTAGCGAAACTGTTAACGGCACGCCGAATACTGTCTTGTCTGAAAACAACATCATCGTTATCTAGTACCCATAGTACAGGGTATCCTAGTTTGGGGTTAGGTAATTGGTGTGGAATTGTCCCTTTAAAAAAAAAAAAAAACTCCAATACACATTATCTGTCCTTAACCTAACTGTGACCCATATCTCACTGTAGAAAGAAGGAGAAGGAGATAGAAGAGTCTTTAGGTAAATCTTCAGATGTGATAAATCTATCAAGATAATTCATTGTTTAGAACTATTAAATTATGCGATATCTACTGCTGTGCACACCGGTTACAAAGAGTAGTAAACCAGAGGTTTAAAAAAGGTCCTTCGAGAAAGAATGTTTTTTTTTTATAAACATTGATATATTTATTTCTAGGATTACGAATTTAAACATACAGTTCGGAAACAATAATACGTATACAATTTCGGAAACTTTAACTTATATTATTAGGCTGGTACTCCCTCTCCAATTACATATTGTTAAGAACAAAATATACCTTTATAATCAGGAGTCTTGATCTTTCTGATGAGTTTGGGCAGTTCCCAGTTCCAGCCAGACTTGTGTGACGGACAGTATCGCTCCATGCACGCTGTGAGCCGGAGCAGAGCCAGCTTTCTGAGGATGTGCAGCTGTCCGCAGGAGAGCGAGGACATTGGTCGAGATACTGGAATAAGAAGTGTGTTTTTTGTACATTCTCTGGAATGTGGTAGAAAACAAATTTCGGTTGTTTATAGGCTATCGTTTGGCCATCGTTTCAACTGAATTTATAACTTGTAAACGAGTCCTTGATTGGAGACTACGGCTTGGCAGACTTGTGTGACACAGACGAACTGTGGAAAACTGCAGATACTGGAAGAGAAGAGCCGAAGACCAGGCTCTGAGGCGTTCATTGGGAGAGGCCTTGTCAAGCAGTGGAGGATTACAGGCTTAAGATGACGATTTACAGTCAAAGATGGAATGTATGCTTACTTTTAGAATGGAACATATCCTCAAAGACTGCTGCTGAATACCCCAAAAATGGCTTAGTGACCGGTTTTCTTGTTGATTCCTTTTTCAGAGGAATAATAAACATTGTGGAGATGAAAACGCTGAGATACCCGGTTTATCATTCGAGATTTTAAATGGGTTGAAACTTTAGTTATGTTATTCATCATCATCATCATCATAATCATCATGTCAGCCTCTAGAAGTCCACTGCTAAACATAGGCCTCCACCAAAGAGCGCCATGACGAGCGATCTTGTGGCACCTCCATCCATCGACTTCCTGCGATGGCTACAATGTCGTCGGTCCATCGTGTGGTCTCCCTACACTTCGCTTGCGTGTTCGTGGTCACCATTCGAGAACCTTTATTCCCAGTTATGTTATTACATAATCAAAACCAGTGAGCCAAGGCACAGAATAAATAATAGTACAAGGCCAAGATCCATTTAGCGTCTCTGCGTCACACTTCAAAGACCACAAACACAACAAAACCAAATAGAACCAAACCAATACCAATAGAACCAAATAGAGCCACCATTAAGGTTGAGTCCTCAAAGAGAGATCTCATGGGTGAGAGAATTAGCGAACTGAACTTGCGTTGGCAACAAATAAAAAATCCTTTGTCAGGATTTCTAGTTAAAGGTCCAAGATCAATAAATAAAATTAAACAACTTACAATATGAATCAGGATCTTTCTGGTTAGGTTGAGGTTGTAACGTGTTGTTTGCTTTGGGCCCACCGTTGAGAGTAGTCGTTCTGAAGGAGTACCATCTTTGGATGTTGTTTCTGTAAAAAAATGTTTTACTTTTAATAAAGTAGGTAAATACTCAAAGTCTGATACATATAGCTTGGCACTTAGGTGTGTGACATATTTGTATGGATATCACAACAAAAATAGCAAATAATGTGTTGTACCAACCACATCGTTTAATTATCAGATGTTTCTTTTATATACCTACTTACTTTAAGATTGTAACTTTAAGCTTTCGCGATTCGAACACATACCTAGTTAAATATTTGAACGGGACTTAATCGCGCTGAAAACTTAATTTTAATTTACCTCGACGTTTCGATCAAGTTGCATTGATCGTCGTCAAGAGAAGACTGAAGTAGCGGGTGTCAGCGTCGAGAAGGGCGAGCGTTGTCTCCAACTACCCGCATTTGGTTTTGAAAAGCTCGAGTTAAACAAAATAAAGTTTTCAGCGTGATTTAGCCATGCTTAAATAATTAACTACTTTAAGATTTATTGTATTTTTTGGAAGGACTAGACACTAGAAGATCTCTACTAGAATAACTTACTTTTTACTCTTCATATCAACGCTGTCATCGTCATCATCATTATCACCGTCGTGCGACCTGGAGCCAGCTGAGTTTGGACTGCTTTCCAGCTCGGAACTCCTCGACGCAGACTTGTCCCTTTTTAGGCTTCTGTCCCGAAACCTGAACAAAATATAATAAGGTGATTAATAATAGCCAAATATGATAATGGTAATCACAAGATATTTTGGGAGAATACCATTTGATTTTTTATGGATCGACGTTATTTACTATAAAGTGTTTTTTTTATTTTTTTATCATTTTCAGAATTGAGACGGTTTTGAGTTCGTTTTTTTATTTTATTTTACTCATATCTGCGGTATTTCTGAACTGATTTAGATGATTATTTTTTTAATTGAAAGGATTGAACTCCAGGTTGGTTCCACATACATCTTATCAAAATTGGTTCGGAACTATTATCTTAAATCCATTGAAGTCAAATTTTTGCATTCAAAAAATAATAATTATATCTCCCTTAACTTGAGTCACGTGAGCTGAATGCACCTTAGTAGTGATGAGCCAAGACCCTTCTAAATGGAAGAGTTGTAACTAGAACCTTGGCATCTTCCAGGCAAGAGTGAATAGCTGGTATCTTGGTGCTATTGATCAATTGCGTCTATCTTTGGTTATATGTTATATACACGAGCTTAGTTGGGAAATTTGTGAAATGAAGGCCTATATGCCGAGGTACCACACTAATCTTTGTTTTCACAACGACTAGACTTAAAATATACGAGATAATAATTAAATTACAACTCACTCCAAAACAGCCACTTAAACACAGAACTCACAAAACAGTATAAATCTCTGTCCGGCACAGTACCGTCCAAGCAGACATTAGCATGCCAATAAGTTGGTCCGAGAAGTCCGTACGTCCATTATCAGAGGATCGTTTGGACTAATGGCCAGGGTTTGAGCAATTAGTCACTGGTAATGAGCCTTTCAAACTGCAAATACTCGTTTGTTGAGTTATAGAGGTTTGTTGGATTGGCGACAATCGCTTAGTATAGTAACTCTAGCTCCAACGTTAAATTTGCAATTAGGGCGCAGAAGTTCACAAAATATACGAGGATAATGTACCTAACTTTGGGATTCCAGCCAAAAACCCGGCAGCAGTTTCAAACGAGAATTCGCAATGCAAAGTCTTTCTGTGCTTTGCAGTTGTTTTGGACGAGCTAGGCTATCTCGCCTAGTTATTTGTACAAGTTAATTGCAACACAACTTAATTTAAGGTAAGATACTTCAAGGTACTTACTTCGAGGTGGCAACTTTCTAGTCCAACACTACCTAAGTCACGATCATATTATTGACACGCTAGAAGAAGAAGTACTTACTTTTGGCCCTCCCTCCCAAGGTTCAGAGAGCTAGTCCTGATGGCCTGCCGCCTGTGCACGGTATGTCCTGGAGACTTCTGTACTTCTCGGAGTACTTCCGGGTCCGCTTTCAGCTCTACTGGTGATGGTGGATCTACGTACACCTAGAAAGAGTCAGACGGAAGAGTTAACATACGCCAAATAAATATAAAGCTGGCTGAGAAAGCGCTAAACATAAAAAAACTATGAAAAGGATGACGTCATCCTCAGTGAGCATGAGCATGAGAGAAAACAAAAAAAGAACTGCGGTATTTTTACCCAACTGCGGAGGTTTATGTTTTAGGCTATATGTATGTATGTTCTTTTGGCGCGTCCTATAGCCTGAACGGCTTGATGGATTTTGATAAATCAGGTATCTTTGGATTCGTCTTAATCATGAGAATGACAAAAGATTTATAAAGTGTCAAGAAAAGTAATATGGCGGTTACACCTGCCATGTAAAAAATATATATGAGGAAAACTAAAAAGCTTAAAACAAATATTTATTAGGATTAAAAAAACGCCTGCGAACAAAACTAAAACTAAAAAGAGGTAAACAAGCCCTAATTTTTTTTTTGGGAGGCATGATGGGTGACCGTCAAAAGGACTCATCAAGTCAAAAGAGAAATGAAATGCAAGAAGCCTCCGACGACAGCATTTTGTATTTCAAAATGAAATGCAAGAAGCCTCCGACGACTGCATCTTGTATTTCAAAATGAAATGCAAGAAGCCTCCGACGACAGCATTTTGTATTTCAAAATGAAATGCAAGAAGCCTCCGACGACTGCATCTTGTATTTCAAAATGAAATGCAAGAAGCCTCCGACGACTGCATCTTGTATTTCAAAATGAAATGCAAGAAGCCTCCGACGACTGCATCTTGTATTTCAAAATTAAATGCAAGAAGCCTCCGACGACTGCATCTTTTATTTCAAAATCTGGAACCTAAAGCTTGTGTGCCTCTTTTTAGTTTCTAACGCAGGTTATTTTTTTTCTGAAATGATTATATAGAGACTTAGAGAGCAACACTCAAATTCAATACGTGTATCAACTTACCTCAGTCTGATGAGTATGATGAGTATTATGCTCCTTATAATAATTGTGTCTCCAACTGGCTGGTTGACATTCCGAGTCACTCAGCGCACTCGAGTCCTCATTCTTTACTCCTCTATGGAACATCCTCTTTGCTCTCCCAAGCTTTGACTTGGAGCTCTTATTACTCGAACCCATACTCCCATCTGACGCGTAGCTTGAGCTGTCATCTCCGAAGGGAGGGTTTAGGACAAAGGACGGTTCTAGAGCACCGATGGGCGACGGAGGCATAACAGTCATGGGAGAGGGGGGTTGCGTCCTTATAGCAGCGACATGGGCAGGGGAACAGTGGAAGTCAGGGAATGGAAAAGCTGTTGGCGACGTAGGCGTCATGTCAATGTAGCTTAGATCAGGGTATTTATCCTGACTGACGTCGAGGAAGTGAGGGGACGAGACGATGACTTCAGTCCGGTTTTGCCTTTTTCTCCGTCTCGTTTTGAGGGATTCGACTCTACGGAGCAGGGCTTTGGCGCCGTCTCGGAGACGTTCGGAGCCTGTTCTTCTGAAGCGGGTCCCGGTTTCTTCTTCGTCTTCTCTGTCGCTTGGTAACTGGATCATTGGCTGGCCTGGTACTGTTAATCTGTAACAAGGAACTTTAGTTAAGACATCTAAAGGTTGTGTTTTATTTTGTTTATGTAACTTTCACGTTTGAATTGACAACTAATTTTGTCCAAACTTTTTACAGGAATAGCATGTTCTATGGATATCAACAGAGCTGCTTTGATTTTAGATAAAACACCAGCGGAAAAACGGATAAAATGTGGGCGCAGTCTGTAGGTAGGTCTTAACATTAAATCCATCTTCGTCACGGACTTTCGTTTTACCAAAACCGAAAGTAATTTCGCCTAATGGTTTTTGCAAACGTTCTAATTAAAAAAATTACCATTTTGCATTACTTACTCAAAAGTTTTTCACAAACAAAGTGCTCTATAATGTAATGAAAAGTTAAACAGAGATCCCTCAAAATTAGTCGACGGGATGGAAGTTGGTAAGTGTGAAGTTGGAGATTGGACAACATGAATATGCAGTGTCTGCAAGATACATTATAGAAGACATACATTATAGGAGGTAAGGAGAGAGGAAATAAAGAAAAAAACGGAAGTAAAACCTATAAAAAATACTTGCATTATTTACATATTTGAGAACGGAAAAAGTCGGAAATTACTCAGGTAAATTAAACCAAAGAGTATAAGTACAAATACTACGTTAAACAAGACATAATCGAAGCTGCCAAAAAACTCGACTGCGAACAAAACTAAAAAGAGGCTTTTTTTAAGTGAGAATAGTTGCTAACTAACTTTAAATCGTTATAGATCCTAAATGGAAAATGATAAGAGAAACCTAAAGATGATTTTCAAATACCTTTTTATTTTATTTTTTGCAATTTGGCACCTGGTTGTCGCCATATTGAATTTTGATTACTGTCATGTCATGTCTTTAGCAAGTTTAAGACCAATCGATTGAAGTAAGAATCATCAAAATCAGACTATATAGTGCCACAAAGGAACAAACATACAATTAATGAATACAATACCCTCCGCGAATTCGGGTAATTAATCGTGCATTTTTGTCCTTCAATAAATACTAAACCATAGAATTACGAAGGTTAGCAAGTTTCAGAAATTTTGAAGAAATCTACTTCATAATACGAAGCTTAAACTTATTTTTCCTTCTTAGATATGTAAACAGTCTTTAGAAATGAGAAAACCAAATGAGAAATGATGCGGGCAGGTAACAGTAGGTAAAAAGTAAAACACTTGTTTCAAAAATTACCCACTCAAGGACTACACTAACCCACACGTACATCTATGTATATCTTGAGAAGTCATTACGAAACGTGAAAAGCACTCCTTTCAAGTTACGGCGTGAGCCAAAACGGTTTAATTAAAATGTGCAGAACACTTGTACGGAGTTCTTTGGGATGAAGAGATATTAAACTTTACACGAGTGAGGCTTGTATTAAGCTTACAAGCTTATTGAAAGGGATGGAACCACAGATTTATATGTAACTAGCTGCGCAGCGATCCGAGCGGACAATGATGAAAAATATACTGTCATCTCGAAAACTTTATCTTGTAAATCTGACTTCATTATTTGTAATCATTGACTCCTGAAACCCTACATTTTGGTTTTTGACCGTATAGATAACGTGACAGTCAAATTCGTTACATTAAAGTCTAAAAGTGACAAAAGTCAACGTGAATCTGTCACTTTTAGAGATGGGCAGAAAAAAACATTAGTGACACCCGGTCATATTAACACATTTCACTTTGACAACTATCATATTGTCACCTGTCACTTTGACATCTGTCACTTTAATAAAGCTAAAAATGGAAAACGCGTCACAGTCATATCGCGCCTCTTGTTGACTGTCCAATACAAACGGTAATAGAAGCAAAATATTTTTATCCGATTGAGCGAAGGGTATAGTGTTTGTCAGCATATGTATGTATGGCTGTCTCTTTGTGCCACTATATACGTAAACCAAACGCGTGGACAGATTTTGATGATGCTTACGTCCATCGATTTGTCTACTAATGACATGACATTGATCAAAATTCAACCAGGCGCCATACATAGAAAAAGATGAAAATGAAAGTCGATAAACTATGTGAGTATCATTGAATAGGTATTTGAAAATCATCATTTTACATGTTAAATAACCATTTAGGATCTATAACGATTTAAAGTTGGTTAGCAACCATTCTCAGACGGGTTTTTCTATGTGCGTAAATGTTCTTGTTTGTAACGTAAATGTGTTGAACACGCCAGTTTTCAGTAATATCTATATGATACTCTACTCTTCACATCTATAAACTGCTCTAAAAGAGTATAGCAGTATCATTTAATGTGAAAAGTAGAGTATCATTTATGTGAAGAGTAGAGTATCAGTAGAGTATCTTCACATCTATAAACCTCTCTTCTCTTTTAGAGCAGTTTATAGATGTGAACTACCAGCTAACTACCTACTTATTTCTCATCGCTGTTATTAAATGTCTTTAAAAGCATTTATTTAACTTGCAATGTTTGTATGTATGTCTGTATGTATGTTTGTTTAGGTTAAATCTTGCAATCTGAATTAGGACCACTTCCTTTTATCCTACGGAGTTGAATTTTTGCGTGATGGTTCAGTTCCGATGACAATGCATTTTTATGGTAAGCATGACCTGAATCGACATCCAGGAACAGCTCCAAACAAAGGAACTCTTCAACGGTCAACAGCACTGGCACGAAATTTTGTGTACACGTTCTATTATGATAGCCGGTTTGATGTTTCACCATGACATGGCTGTAGCACTCCAAGTTGGCTCCTGACTTGGGAACTCCTCTTCTTTTAACAGCACAGACACGAATGATATATACGCATTTAAATTTGATAGCCCGTTCTAAGTTTCATCATGACATGGCTACTGCATTAAAGTTTTTTTTTTAATACTTTTTTCCCACCGACTTTCTACAATGCCCAATGTAACCAATGGTACATCTCCATGTAAACCATACACGGTGAATGTACAACAATGGCTATAATTAACTGGTGTAACGTTTTGTTCTACTTACTATTCGGTACTAAGCCCTTCACCTATCACGGTGCAATGCCAAACCTTAATGATAGGCTTCGGTGAGGGTTTGATGCGACTGTAAGCGATGAGCGACAATCAGCAAAAATCTCGGAAAAAGCTAGTTGTTTCGTTCTAAATATTTACTAGGATTTAATCTATCTATATCTATCTATACTTATAATAAAACTGTAACGGGTCCAATTCTGTACATTGAAGATATTTTGAATTTTTTTTAGGATCTTTCTCTTGATTCGACTGAAGCCAAAACTGTTTTTTTTTTCATTTTTGTCTGTCTGTCTGTCTGTCTGTCTGTATCTTGGCTAGGCATCACGCCGAAACTACTGAATGAATTTAAATGAAACTTGGTATGATTTGAGTTCATACTACGAGGTAGGACATAAGCTACTTTTCATCCCGAAAAATGAAAGGGTTCCCGCAGGATTGGGGTTGAAAGTTATTTCAAAAAACACTTACCACTCTGAAACTACTGGACGGATTTTGATGCAACTTGGCACAGTCATAGTTTATATAATGGGTTAAAATTGAGTATACTTTTATCCCGAAAAAATTAAGTGTTCCTTCGGGATAATGTCCAAAATTCTGTAAATTGAAGATATTATGTAATTTTTTTTGGAGGCCGTTCTATATTCAATACTAAAGCTAACACTGTATTTTTTTCTGTCTGTCTGTCCGTCTGTCTGTCTGTCTGTACCTTGCCAGCGCACCACGCCGAAAATACTTAATGAATTCAAATGAAATTTGGTACGATTTGAGTACACACTTTGAGGTAGGACATTGGATACTTTTCATCCCGAAAAAATTAAGTGTTCCTGCAGGATAGGGGTGGAAAATTATTTAAAAGAACACTTAGCACGCTGAAACTATTGGACGGATGTTGATGCAACTTGGCACAGACATAGTTTATAAGATAGGTGAAAATTATGGATACATTTTGTCCCGAAAAAAAAGGGTTCCTGTGGGATATGGGTCCAAATTCTGTACATTAAAGATATAGTGTTTTTTTTTTAAATTACTCTATATTCGATTATGAAGCCTAAACTGTTTGTTTTTTCATTTTTGTCTGTATGTCTGTCAGTCTGTATCTTAGCCGCGCATCACGCCACCGGAACTACTGGATGAATTCAAAAGAAACTTGGTATGATTTGAGTTCGTACTACGAGGTAGGACATAGGATACTTTACAAACCGAAAAATTTATGGGTTATTATTTAGGGGTTGAAACTTATTTAAAAGAACACGTACCACGCTGAAAGTAATGGACGGGTTTTGATGCAACTTGGCACTGTCTTAAGTTATATGATGGGTTAAAATTGAGGACACGTTTGATCCCGAAAAAGTAAAGGGTTTCTGCGGGATATGGGTCCAAAGTAATGTTAATAATTAAGTAAAAAAAATATTTTTTGGATGGTTCTCTATATTTGATACTGAACCCAAACTGTTTTACTTTTTAATTTTGTCTGTCTGTTTGTCCGTATCTTGACCGCGCATCGCACACAAACTACTAAATGAATTCAAATGAAAAAAATGCTCTTGGGTGCTTAAAAAAGGTATTGAACTTTTTTTTTGTTAATCTTTTCTTTCTTTCTGTTTGTGTGTGTGTATGTTTGTTTGTTCACGCATCACGTAAAAACTATTAAACCGATTGCAAAGCGGTTTTCATTGTTAGATAGCTTAGGGTTTGATTTAAATCTGGTGTAATTGGTATCTCAATCCGGTGAGTTAGAAGTCGAGAAATTGATAAAATATTATTGACGGCTGAAGAAATTTTGTTCAAATGTTGGTATATTGGTCCTGGTATAGCACATTATAGTACTTTGAACCTAAAGAAAAGAACACGCGTGCGAAGCCGCGGGTACAGCTAGTATATTATATTTATTTAAGATTTGGAAGTAGCTCTTCACTGAATACGGTGTTTTTTTTTAATAATTTGCTCAGAAAAAGATGTGGTGCTACTACGAGAGCGGTAAGATACTTAATGAAATCTTAGAAGTCCAAAATTTTTGTTATGGTTAATTATACTGTAATTTTGTGAAGACTATAATTAAAACTACGATAGTGTAGCAATATAAAACGGAATGATAGCCTCGGATGACTAAGCAAATGACATAAGGCCAATCAAAGTCAATAAACTTTCACGCTACTTCATAGAAAGGCGAGCGTCTAACACCCATAAATGTAATTAAAAGTGGGAAGCAGGAACAGCTCAGACTATAGTATGAGGGTACTAGCACCTCAAGCATCGACTACAAATATTGGATGCAACGCACACAATTGGCATTATTTGGGGTTTGTCACAGTCGTAGTGACGTTTCTGTAGCAGTGACTCTCATTTGCACTAGTCTGCGTATGTATGTCTCACAGACTAAGGATACTAAGTATGTCTATCTTTGTTGTTGTGCACATAAAGCGCGACAGTGGGAATGTAGCTGTGTGGGTCTATTTGTCTGTAGTTGTGGTCTATTTGTCTGTAGTTAGGTTCTACCTTATGCTAATACCACAGAGTTTGTGACACAAACGCTCGTCGTTGTCAAACGCACCACGCCCCAAACAACGCATGACTTTGGCCGCGATAGCCCAAATAAAGGGCGGCAGGTTTTTTAGAGCGGAATGCTTTTAGTGCAAGATTAATTGGTTCTACGTGAAGCTGAGTGAAAACTATGTGAAGTACCACGAGTTGCAATATAGCTAGGTGAGATGCAAGCTTTGCAACATGCGATATAATATTTTAAACCTGTTGCTCTCTTTTGTGTTGCATGGACTGGAAACGCCAAAAAATTGATCTTAGAACCGCAAATCTTATGAGTGCATTGGAGAGTCATTGAACTACATAAGTATAAAGTTTCTAGCAAATATCGACTCTGCAATAAGTCAGCTGACTGTAGACCTTCAATAGTGGAGAGGCACCAGAAGAAGAAGCAGTGCTATCCTGAACTTTGAATCAGTCTTTCTCGGAACTGTACTGCAATTAAGAAGATGGGTTCTACAGGTTTTGCCTTAGATTTTCCACGAAATTTGAGTTTTGGTAGAAAACGTTTCTACCATACTAAACCATAAAAAAAAGACCAGAATTATTGGATTTGGTTACGGTTTAGTACAGAATAAACGTTTTCTCCAAAACAAAAATTTCACGGCAAATCTAAGGCAAGCTGGATTTTGCAACTGAAACTCAGCAATACACTGTAACGAATCCGCCCAAAAATCATAGACGCTTTTCAAAAAATGTGTGAAATAAGTAGGTACACTTGCGATTTTTCTTTAGGAACAGTAAGGCGTCGACTGGCAGGGGGCCTTAAAATTTGGACTACCTATAAGCCTGTATGGCATGTGGGTTGTCCAACTGTTTCGTGTAGTAGTGAGCTAGTTGTATTTTGTAGTTGTTAGTTAAAATCCTCTATTTATGAAACCTATGTTCCTAAGCCGCCATCAAGCGTGGTGATTGTGGCGAAACCCCCTCTCTCTCCCTATTTTTTTGGGAAAGCCCATTTTCAGATGTGGACTTCTTCGGGCTTATGATGATGAAATCACTGACACTTTGACGTCAGTGATTTAGAGAGCTTAACGACTATCAATTGTTAACAACCAGGGCCGATGGCTTAACGTACCCCCCGAAGCACGGAGCGATGACCAATCCGCCATAACTTAATATGCGGATCTGTTTTAGTTGGGCATAGTGAAACAAAGCTCCAGTGAAATACTGGACAATGAGACAAGGTGACGAGCGCAGTGCCGTGACTCGCAAGATTTCGCAACCAAAGTTCTGGTGCACTGCAACTGTTTTGGGCAGGCGTGACGCTTTCCATCAGGCGAGCGACCTGCTCATCATGTCATTTAATAAAAAAAAACAAATCTCGTAAATAATATTAGAAGGTACCTATCATACCACCTATCAACTATAAGTTATTCGGTCCTAAAGTAAATCCAACGCTAACAAGCCAAACAAACGAACAAAGGGTCTTAATTTCATTTCAAAGCGAGATCTATCATCTTCATTACGCCTCCGCTAGACAATCCAAATCGAAATCAATCCACTTAAAATTCCAATCGATCAATATACGGACGAGGTAATATTGAAGTTGGTATGGTGTTGCCAGATGGATATTTCTGGACTTCCAATCTTAAATTAGACTTATTCTTTGGTAATGCTATTCAATTTCGGTCCCACGGAAAATAACAAGGTTCTCCATCCGAATACGAGAAACGGGACATCGTCGACTCAAAATTCGTATTTTCTGTAGTTAATGTTGTAGGAAGCACGTATAATATTATAAGCTTGGGAGCAAATTATTAATTTTATACACTTTCTGCCGGTTTTAACCCGACTACGGCGAATAAAAAGAGAGGGTTATGATTTTGGCCGGTATATATAATAATAATATACATATATTTTTATTGCAGCCAAACATACCTATAAATAGTAAAAAAATACATCAAAAAGGCAAAAGATACAAAATTATACATATATATGTATGTGGGTATATATATGTCCATCTGTTCCCTCATAAATACTAAACTACTTCTCATATTTGACAAATGAGGTATCGTTGGAAGCTCCTTCATTCGTTGGTAAAGGCTATGTGAATTCACATTAAATTTAATATGGCGCCCTCAAGAGAGCATAAGGCACTTTTTTTTGCCTTGTATCGAATAAAAGGGCTTAATTAGGACATTTAAAAAAAAAAAAACTTTAGCTATTGGTCGCGGCTTTGCTTGCATGCACCCGATAGTGAAGGGTAAATGTCTAATATCACGCCTGATATGTGTGCCAAACATATTTTTTCTCCAAATCTACTCAAAATTATAACACCAAAATAAATCAAATTAAAAATGTAAGTTCTAAAATTAAAAAACCCGACTACGGTCGCACTTCTTCGCCTCTAAAGTTATAAAATTAACGTTTGAATTTTATTGTTTGTGACTTTTTAGTCCACTAAGACCGTAGTCGGGTTTTAGTATTTGAACTTTTTTTTTATATTACTCTCTGTGGCTACTATCCTAGGTTGACTTGTAATAAAATAAGCCAATCTTATATGTAACGTAATTTAACATCAAATTAAACTAAATAAATGTTGTAACTTGAAACGAATTATTCCTTAAATAAATCCAAAAATTCAATATAATGTATTTAATAATAATTAGTTAATTAAAGATTTAATCAGCGTAACAGCAATAAATATTTCATTTTAAAATAATTAATTCAATATGTAATGTAATAATATTTATACTTAAATATTAAGATTTTCTAAGAAAATCATCCAAACGTCCCAAAAATCTCCCGCATAGGACAGGAAGTCTCCATTCTAGCAACACCACGTTAAGTCAAACAAAGATATTAATAAGACGGCACGGTGTCAAGACACAGACCTTTAATGAACGCTTGAAGGGTTCAAAGAGAAGTAATTGGCTTGCAATTATGTAATTTATAAAATGGGTACTTCTATTTTTGTTTCGCTACATATTGGTTTATTTTAAGTTCTGTATGATTTGGGACAATAGCCTTAGGAACATAAACTTTAAACATTAAGTCAGGTAAAATTAATGTTCAACTATATTTTATTGTCTGACATAACAGAAGACATAAGTTAAAACTAAAACAATGGTCGGGTAAAAAATAGCCTGATACTCTTGCGATGAACCCGAATCGATTGATATCTCGCTTGTCAAAATTGGACCAAGTTTTTATTTTGAACACAAAACCATTCCATTGATTCGCCGTTGTATGGTAGAAAAAAAATGTCTATGACACTCTCTACGTGAAGATGAATCGATTGATACTTCGCTTGTCAAAATCGGAACAAGTTTTTAGTTTGAACACATAACCCTTCCTTTGCTTCGCAGCATTCGGGTAAAAATATTGCCTATGACCACTCTATACCTGAAGACAAATCGATTGACACCTCGCTTGTCAAAATCGGACCAATATTGTGAGCGACGCTATGGTGGGACATCCACATACCCACATACATAGATACATACATACATACATACATAGACGGTTATACTCATTACCCTTCCCTTGCTTCACTGTAGTCGGGTAAAAAGGTTTCTTAAATTAAATCCTTAACTATGATTCTGCAATGCAGACCTTTGTTTTAAAGATGTGGGCATGAAAGTCATAAAACATACAAGTAAAGGTGTCTCCTATTATATGGTTATTGCCTATTATATCCTCAGTGAGACTCAGCGCGTTAATTGTAGTTCATATTTTCAAAATCTCAGAACAAGTTAATCGATCAAACTATAACATTTTGAGTTCTATTTCAGATATGTATATCGACTATTTCGAACAAAATTACCTAAAAACCATAGTCTTGTTAAAGGGGGAAAGATAAGTCGACAAAAACTGGACTAAATACGACTACAGGCAATCAGATATACACAGCTACATTTCCACTGTCATGGTTCATGTGCATCCATAACAAAGATGAAGAGATATACGCACGCAGACTGTAGTGAGAATGAGATAAAAATTATTGTCACTACCACGTGCTACACAAACGTCACTCCGGTTTGGCCTGATTAAGGCTAATGATGTATGTTGCACCTAATTTATGCAGTCCAGGCCCGAGATAGTATCTAATCTTCAAAACTTTAATGAAATCTAAGGTTAGTTTCATTTTTTCCTTTTTAATATACTCACTACATACTCTGTAGAGTAGTGCACTATCAAGCCGCAAGTAAATAAATAACTGACAATCAAGCTTCCAACCAAACGCCATTAAACAATCAAACAATAAAAGCACGTCCATTAAATATGATAGACGTTAACTGCCTCACAATGTAATCTAAATGCTTTTCCATATATGGGAACGGAGGCGCTGAGCCATTAGAGCTTCATGTCTACTTAACCATCAAGTTTATAGGCGATACGCCTAGTATTGCGTAGGACCAGACTTTAGAATGAGTTTATAAGCGCTGTTTTTTTTTCTTTGAGGAGTAGAGTGAGCGTCAAAAGAGGTAAAGCACAGAGGCAAAGCGTAGCTGCAAGGTGCGTCTTAGTTCAAATGAGCATGAACCAATGCTTCCGCAAATTAGGAAAGCCCATTCGTCTCTATGAACAGACGCGGCGAAGTCACACAATAAAAAATACGAAGTGTAAAGAGTTAGCCTCGCAATGAGTGTAGATTTACTACAATAGGTATTGCGTGACTCGGAAATAAGCACGGTGACAGTCAGGAAATAATGGTATCAAATTTGGCAGGCCTTATCCTTAGGTTGATGGATGAAATTTCGGTTAGAAATGTTTGTTTTTCCTAAATCCCTTTACGTGGTTACGTTTTGAGTTCATTCTCCCTATCCCATAGAAATAAAAGCAGCTGACAGATGGAATCCAAATAAGGGCTAATACACACTTATCCCGTTTGTAACAACAAACGAAGTACGGAAAACATTGCTTTCCTTAAGGAAATATTACCAACGCGCTTCGTTGATGCAAGGTATATTTTTTTATACATGTAATCATTCAAAAGGTTCAACGTCAAAATCGTTGATCAACCAAACCAAAGGATTCCGTTTTTACTTTTGAGGTACAGACATAGAATAAAAACTAGTAGGTACTTACAAGTTAGGCTCCACATCAGTGTAATGCCCGTCTGCATCCACCAGGCCGACTCTTATTGTGGGAAGGGACTCGTCTTCGTCATCTTCCACTTCCCCCCTCGCTTCGCGCTCCTCCCTCTCTGCTAGCGCTCGGGCTGCTATAACCTATAGCAACAGATAACTAATTTTAACGTCTAGAAAAAATGCGAGGGTTCTAAGACGTTAATACAATCGAATTAAGAACCTTCTTGCTTGGAAGTCGATTAAGTCCGCTTAAACTTATCGCTAGAAGCCTAGAAGTTAATGATTGTTACCTGAAGTCTCCTCTGCGCCTGGGGCGTGATCTCCACCACCCTCGACCATCTCCGGGACTTCCTCTCGTACTGCCATTTGTCGCTTAGCGCGCACTGCTCGTCGTCAGAGTCGTTCTGTAGACAAAATAAATTTTTACATTACTTTAAAAGTATATATCAAATGAATCATCGGCAGAAACCATAAGACATCTACTGCTGAATATTGTATTTCCCACCATACAAATTGCCACAACGATCGTGTAAGCATACAGCTGCGACTATCCAGGTCGTCGGTCTACCACATGGAGGCCAGTCCTACGTTCCGTTCTTCGATACGTAGATAATTATGTGATAATGTGTACTGCGAATAAGCCTGAAGGCGAAAACAGGACCTTACCAACCCAAGGATTTGCAGCACAAATTTGATTTTGTGTACTAAATAATGATGATGGAACCTTTGCTCCGAACAGTGACGCAATCTTTTATATATTTAGATGTAAAGAGTATGATACTAACAGGCCAGAGTCTGTATGGCCACTGCATCCACTACAGGCTTACTTTGTTTGCAATTTAAACTATTGTCTGGGTTTCAATGATAAATTTATCATTAACGTGAGCCCCAGAAATCCATCCAGACATTGCCTTAAAGTCAATTGTCTCTAGATACTTCACGGCAGTCAAATTACCAAACGCAAATTTATTGATAAAAAACACAATAAATATCACTATGTCCTATATATATGTTATATATGACAGTATTATTGTTTCAAAAATTATTAAACTGCCGTTCCAAGATCTTTGGAAACAATTACGTAAATTGGATCTCGTAGAATTCCCATGAGTGCGATTAAGAATTGTTAAGACACATTTTCTGAGAAGATAAATGAAGCTTTTAGTGGAGCTATTTCTGACTAGTTCCATCAATATTTTTATTTTACTTTTCAATTTTCATATGTGTAATCTTAATAATAGACGAGTCAAAGAAAAAAATACGCATTCATAAAACGAAGCCTTAAATTCTTGATTAGAAAAGTAAACGGCTAAAGTAACTTCAGGATTCTCTTCACAATAGAAACATCTGTAACCAATTTTATTATGACATTGGCAATTTATTTCAAGCTGTTCACCACAGTAAATGAAGTAGTGAACACACAGTGTGGTATTGTAGGAAAGCTACGATATTGTTCTTTCTTTTCCAATCTTCTATATTCAATTATTCACAGTAGGTATTTGCTACTCTATTATAATGTTATGTTATTCACTTTAATGATACTAAGTGACAAGTCTCAATTTTTTCTTTTACTGGATGGTAGTGTAATTCGATAATAATTACCTACTGACTAGTGATAACGTATTGAATTGAGTCTAAAATAATTTCTAATGGAATTGTCATTGTCCTTTTTACCTGATTAATGCGAAGCAAGGGAAGGGTAATGAGTTTTCCCTTCCCTTGCATATATGCAAGTATATATGTGGACGTTCCACCATAGCGTCGGCCCTATTGGTCCGGTTTTGACATGCGAGGTATCTATCAATCGATTCGTCTTTATGGATGGGTATCATAGGCATTTTTTTGCCCGAATACGGCGAAGCATATGAAGTGTTATGTGTTCAAACTAAGAACTTGGTCCGATTTTGACAAGCGATGTATCACTTGATTCTTATTCATTGCTTATTTTTTGACAAGCGATGTATCACTTGATTATTATTTACCTGAACCTAGGCGCGTTTTAGTTTTTGAGCTTATTTCTTGTTACCTGTGTAATTAGCTTCAATTACAAATATTTGAAAAAATAAACAAATTCCAATAGTAGTGGACTATTTGAATTTGTTTATTTTTATTTATGCGAAGAACGGCCGCCCGGTAGAAACTGGATGAGATGATCCAACGACCGGACTCTGTGGCGTTCGTTAGGAGATGCCTATGTCCAGCATTGGATAAATACAGTAGGCTGATGATGACGATGATAAATATTTGTACGCCACAGTGCCAAGAGGTAAAATAGGTTGGAATAAATTTTACCCCAGCAACCATTGATATACCTAGTCAAGGGGGTGATGATACGGCGCGCTTTAATTTCAGTTAAACAAAAACTGGTCTATATAAAACTACAGGCAAACACACCCACACTGACACAATCGTCGCGCTTCATGTGCATCAACAACAAAGATAGAGAGATATATTGCGCAGACTGTAGCGCGAGCGAGGGTAACTGCTAACACGTGCTACAAAAAACGCAACTAACTAACTAAGGTCAAATAAGGCCAATTTTGTCCGTTGCACTTTATTAATGCGGTCCACGCCTTAGGAGCACCTGATCTTTCCACATTTAATCAGATCTACGTCAGCAACCGATTCTTTCATACATTCCATCAATGGACATCTTCAATAGGTACCACAAGTGTCCATTGTACCTAGAGTCTGTCCTAAGTGGTGTCTCTGTTGATTTACTGTGGACGTTCCTCACTGGAACTCAATTCAGAAGTCTCTTTACAGACGTGCGGTTGGATTTAATTCAATTAGATTGAAATAATTTGGTCATAGACTGGGAGCTGTTGACTGATTTAATAACGGAGAGTAACATTGAAATTGGTTCAATTTGACCCCCAGTAGGAATTATTACATTTAACCCATTTCAAATCCTTTATTATATCCTATTATTTTATTTAGCTCAGGAATTAAAATTACATGAGCTCATCATGCAATAATAGAAAATAATTATTCACAATGCTCAAAAAGATTATTTTTAACTATTATTTGAAAATGTAAGACAATCTTTAAATACTTACTGGTCGTCAAAGATATTGTTTAGGTAAGGTCTAAATAGGACCCGTATACTTGCTTAAGTTTAGATTTTTATTTGTTTCGTCGCATTCTTTATTCTATTTATTTAAACACAGTGCCAGACAATTTACAAAACATTAATGATTTTCTTGATAACGATAAAAAAATGTGTAAAACACTGTAATAAATATATTTTGGAAATAATATCTACAGTTTGAAGGTACATTATTCAAACATATTCCATTCTTGAAAGCATCATGACTTCAGAAGGCGACAACACTCATTCGAAAGTCAATTCAAATACTCTATGAGTGATTAAATATGAAACGTACTCCCAACCTGTCAGCTGGCTCAAAATGTTCGTGGATTTGGTTTTGAGTCTTAATTGAAATGGTTTGTCATAGAATGGAGTAATTTGTTTCGGATTAAGTAGTAAATCAGTGAGTCAGTACACCTGCGACTCTGAAAGCGGCTCGTCCAATTGAAATATTTTCTGTCTCTCTTTACAAATGATTTTCTAAAGCAAGTTATCTAATTGAAATATCTTTTATCTCGACTTAGATACGTTTATTCAATGAAATAAATGTTAATTCAATTCCGAATGGATTTTACCCATGGCTTATCTAACATGGATAGTAGATTCTGTTGATGCTCTTAAAGTTTTCAAATTGTAAATCAATCTCAAAGTTTATTTTTATGCTATACGAGTACATATAGAAACAAAAGGGTAACACAGTGACATTATTTTATGCGACATGGGATTATTCTAAAGCAAAATATGCTAGAATTGGTACCATAAGAATTTAATCTCATTTTAAAAGCTTTTATGTAACTTCACTTGTATCTATCTATGTATGTATCTATGTATGTATTTTGTCAGTCCTGGAATCTTGCAATTCAAATTTCAAGTACTTCCCGATTAGCTATCTAGCTGAAACTTTCAGGGTAGCCCACAAACCGATGACAATGCAAAAATAAAAGAAAAGAAAAACTTTAAAATGTTAAAAAGGAAAGGCAAAAAAGAAAAATAAGGATTAAAAATAGAAAAGGAAAGCAAGCGGAGAAAAAGACAAAAAAACTAAAACGTAAAAGTTACAAAGCAACAAAAAAAAAAAGAACCCGTAAATGCTTTTTTTTTATTATACTAATTAGACATGTCTGTAAAAGATTGTTGAGTATGACAGTGCTTTTATCACGGTAAATAACGCTATGAACTGCAGTATCTTGCGGAACTGCCCTGGTTACAGTTACAGTTTCGTTTAACTGTAACTGTATCTCAAATACTACTGTATATATTCATTGCTAATATTTACTAAAAAAATCCACTTAAGTTTACTTACTTACAATAAGGTTTACTTATTCAATTTCAGTCAGCGACCTTTCACAACCTTCCGGATCCAATATTTACTTTGAATTTCGACATTTCCGATGAATTTAAATTGACGTTGCTATTGTGAACAAATTATCCCTCAGGATATTATCCGAAAAGAGGAAAATTGGCTTATAGCCGGAAGAGGTTCCTATGGTAGGTATTATGTAGATGTTGAACAAAAGCGAACTTACAGAGTCCGAAATTTATCTTTTATTTATTATCAACGTTATTTTTTGAATGGTTTATTTTAACTGTTCAACTGACTGATTGACCAAATCTGGTTCAAATAAAATGGCTTGCAGTTAAGTAGAATTGAGGCGGTCAGCGCCAGTGGCCAGTCATTTCGAGACACAATAGAAATCAATTATGTCTCAAAATGATAGGCCACTGGCGCTTACCGCCTCAATTGTGGCTTAAAAAGATAGTTCACTCTGGCGCTGACAGCCTCAATTGTGTTTCAAAATGATAGGTCACTGGCGCTGACCACCTCAATTGTGGCTTAAACAGATAGGCCACACTGGCGCTGGCCGTCAATTGTGTCTCAAAATAATAGGTCACTGGCGTTGACCGTCTCAATTGTGTTTTAAAATGATAGGTCACTGGCGCTGTCCGCCTCAATTGTGGTTTAAAATGATAGGTCACTGGCATTGACCGCCTCAATTGTGGCATACAATGATAGGCTACTCTGGTGCTGACCGCCTCAATTGTGGCTTAAAATTTAGGCGACCATTATACGAGATTATAATCGCTTGTTTGCAAATTCTCCCGGTTATTTTTCTCGTGGCATGCAGTCTTTTGCAAGCAGGTACTGTGCTACAGGAAGTTATATTAATATATTTCTACAATTAAATCTATATATATACTTACTTCAAAAAGCAGTAACTTAAAAAGTAGTAAAAGCTTTTTGAAGTAACATGACATTATGACTGAATAAAACAAAGACCAGGACCTAGAGTTTTGAAATTCCTACCTTATGGAGGTGAAAGCGGGTGGCAAAGTTGGCACGCGGTTGAAACGGGCAAAGCCGCGGGGCACAGCTAGTTAAAGTTTACTGTTAAGATGTCAAACATTGTTTTTTACATTCTTGAGGATAAGAAACTATTTTAATCTGTCAGATATCGGTATCCCTTACGGTACATAAGAGACGATTTTTGGAAATTTAGTAACAAAATATATTCAAAAATAACTTCTTTTTTTTCTCTATTTTTTGGTTCATTTACCTTCTTCAAATACAGATTTTGTGTATGACAAATCTTCTAATAATTATATATTTATAAAATAGTCCAAGAACTCCAAAAACGCACTCGTTAAAAAATATAGCAGCATGTGCTGTGAAAATATAGCAGCATGTGCTGTGAAAATATAGCAGCATGTGCTGTGAAAATATAGCAGCATGTGCTGTGAAAATATAGCAGCATGTACTGTGAAAATATAGCCAGCTGAATGTTTGCACCTAAGATATATTTATATTTACCCGAGTACACGGAGTGTTATGTGTTTGGGTTGTATGTTTGTCTGTTTGTAAGTTTCTTAGGCGCGTTCTACAGCCTAAACGGAATGATGGATTTTGATAAATGAGGTACCATCATTAGATTCGTCTTGATCACGAGAGTGCTATAGGATATATGAAGTGTCAAGAAACCTAATATGGCGGCGTACAACTACCATATTGTATTTACGACGAAACAAAAAATGACCAAATCTATCGAGTGAGATGTCAAAATGAAGGTATTTAAAACCATTTCAAAAATATATAATTCTTATAACTAAACAATTAATTAGTAACAATTGTCTTTTAAATTCTTACAAAATTATAAATTTCAGATTATTCAAGTTTATGTAAATTCTACTGGCAACTATTAAAGTAAAGTAAAATATGTAAGTAAAAAAGATAGATTAAATTTATATAAATATTACCTGCGCCCCGCTGTTTGACCCGCGTCCAGCAAGTATCGTACATTTTGCGGGATAAAAAGAAGCCTTATGTGTTAATCCAGGGTATTAAGTAAGTTACCTCCATACCAATTTTCATCCAAATCCGTTCAGCCGTCTAAGCGTCTAATAACTAATTTACACATCCCCACACTCTTACATACATACAAACTTTCGCCTCTATAGTATTAGTGTGATTATTTTTGCGGGCGATCAGCTCGTATTCAATAATTTTGTTCACAGACGGGTTTATCGTATTTTAAAAGCTTTTATTTTCTTCACTGGTATCTATCTATGTATGTATCTATTATGTATTTTGCCTGTACTGGAATCTTGGAATTTTCACAAACCGAAATAAAAAAAAGAAAAAAAAAAAAAGAACCTGAATGTCAAAAGCCAAAAAGAAAAAATTAAAATAATTATGAAATAATGAAAAAAAAAACTCCAAAAAAAGGAGCAACGAAAAAAAAAACGTTAAAGTTACAAAGAAACCAAAAAAAGAACCAGTAAAAGCTTTTTTTTATATTATACTTATGTATAATAATTTTACTTGTTAATTCAGAACATCAGATAAGCAGTAAAAAACGAGATCACTTAAGTCAGTTTCTCTGTTGGTACATACTTATCTATTGTAAAGTTACAGGCAAGGCCCTTTAGGGAAATCACAATGGATGACAACCTTGGTCTTACATTTAATAATGAGGTAGTGAAAAAGGTCGAAACGTAATAAGACGACCAAATATAATATGAAGCAGTTTAGTGTGTAGTGATACTTTTCATGTCTTCTTATTATTTTCTAGCTGCACCAGCGGCTTCGCACGCGTGGTCATTTCTCTAGATTAAAAGTACTCTATGTACTATTCCAAGACCTAAAATACCAATATACCAACATTTGGTCAAAATTCCTTCAGCCATCAAAAAGTTGTTATCGATTTCTCGGCTTCTACTCACCGGATTGAGATACCAAGTACACCAGTTAAGTCAACCCGTAAGCTATCTAACACTGAAAACCGCATTGCAACCGGTCCAGTAGTTTTTACGTGATGCGCGAACAAACATACAGACTAACAGACAAACAGACAAACAAACAGACAGACACGAATTTAAAAAATGTTAATAGTGAATTTGTAAAATGATTTAAAAATGTTTATTATAAGTATAGATTTATTAGATTGTGTGACGAGACGAGCAGGTCGCTCGCCTGAGGTTAGGCGTCAAGCCTGCCCTCAGCAGTTGCAGTGCCGCCTAGAACTTTGGTTGCTAAATCTTGCGCGTCACTGCACTGCGCTCTAATGCAGTCAAATAAGTCAAAAACAAGGGTCAGTCTCGGAATCAGAGATAATAAGCTGGAAATGGTAGCAGATAGGTAAATTAGTGGAGTAAGAATCCAACGATACAGGGTTTGGTCTTCGCCTCCGCACCAATGACTAAGATGATTTCCATTGCCACTAGCTTCGGAGGACACATTCAGCAGTCGGTCCCAGATGTTATTGATTAATAGCAGTCGTTAAGCCATGTCAAAGGCGTTCGGGCGGCTTGATAAACTGACACGTTACTAGAGGTCAGCACTAGATAGATACCTTATACGACATGCAACTAAGTAACCCTGATTGTAGTGAGCCTTAGATCCACAGTATTTTGAATACTTGGAAAAAACCCATTAAGACAGGCACAAGACCGAGAGGGTTGGCAATGAAAACTAACACTGAGCAATGAGCATAGTGAGGTGACAAAGGCAGAAGAAGAAGATATGACCATTTCTCGCATCCCGTACGTTCCAAAGTGATCAGGATTCGATATAGTCACCCAGGAGAAAAAAGGTAA
Source organism: Alsophila aescularia (assembly GCA_946251855.1). Taxonomy (NCBI): domain Eukaryota; kingdom Metazoa; phylum Arthropoda; class Insecta; order Lepidoptera; family Geometridae; genus Alsophila; species Alsophila aescularia. The sequence continues at coordinate 20,777,761 of OX276382.1, read as the reverse complement.
CAATAATTAATCATTTACTACAATTAATCATTTCTGTAATCTCTCTCTGACATGTAGCCAAAGCATATCAACTGTTCAGTCAATATAATAAACCTGCCCTGTCACGGCCTCGTTAACACTATCTGAACTTCAATAGACGCAAATTAATAAGATTAACTAGCAATTTGACAATATAAGATTACTTTATATACCCTTACTCATACTAACTTTGGAGTAAGAACGTTTCAATTTGAACTTTAAGACTTTTGGAGTAAGAACGAAGATTTTCAACAAATTCTAAACAATATCTCGGAAGGAAGTTGTATACTCAACTTTATTTAGTTGTATTAAGATTAGATTTTCTTTAATTCTAATACAATAAAGTTACATCAAATCTTAAAGAACGAAAGAAAATTTAAAATAAACTTTATACAGAAACAAATAAGAACAGTTTTTGATAATAACGAGAAATATAGTACCAATTTGCTGGGATGATGCGCGGAAATCGAGAGATCATATCTTCAGATATTTGGATACTCGTTAACACAAGTGATTTATCGTTTTCAATAACTAAAACGCTTTAGTGATATTTAACTAACTGGAGACAGGTAATGACAGACGATGACACGTGAGTGATAAGTTGACATGACAACAAACAAATTACGCCAAACGGCACACTTGCCTGATTTCTGATAGAAACTGAAGTAATTGTTCTATACTCTATTGTTACGGTTTTTGTATGAAGAATGTCTAGTTCGATGACTTGTGGTATAAGATTGATTGTTATTGATTTATAAACTTATCATTAACAAACAACGAAAGGTCAGTAACTAAATACGGAAGACTTAAAATAACAGCAGGGGTCCACCAAAACGAGTAATAAAGTCCACAAAGCTAGAATGAAATAAACCTAAGATCTGATGAGATAACTATGTGAAAATACGAGCCATTCTTTCGGAACTTTTTGTCCTGGTTAAAGAGATATTTAGTATAATTATGTACCTATATGTACAAAATGTGATTAGTAGAAGATTGTAATAAGCTGAATAAATGTATTGAGGAAAATTATACTGATAGTGATAATGAACAAAATGAAGTTGACAATGACAGTGAAAATGAAATAATTGTACTCATATGAAGAGAACATAAAATTAGGTATCAATTGTTACCGATTGTACCATGCAAATGACTTGACAAAATCTTGAAATAATTTGGAAAATGGCGTGTGGCGCGGTATCGCGAATTCAATTGTTTTGGTTTATTTTACAGGATAATGGCTTGTAAAATATGAATATCATTATGTATTTGACGAATGTAAAATGTTTGTTGTTTTAAAACACTGTCTTTTTTTATATAAGAACTTAGCAGTCGTTAAGCCATGTCAGAGGCCTTCGGGCGGCTTGACTAACTCTGACATCAGAGGCCAGCACTACCTCATACGACAAACAAACAAACAAACAAACAAACAAACAAACATATAAGAACTACTATGTTATTTGTGTAAACAATATTTAAGAGTAACTTAACGATGTAAGACTGGATTTCTGCCTGACTGACTCATTATTTAATATTCCTACCTTCTATTTTACTCCCTTAAAGGCAGTTTTAGTGTATGAATATATACAGTAGTATATTTATCTAAAAAAGGGCAAAAAGTGGGCTACTGAATATCTCCGCCTTATAAGATCCGACTTCAATGTTTTTATTTTATTTAAAATGTACCTTATAATGATTTCATAAAAATTAGATGAAGGCCTGATGAGGATCTTCGGCGTGATGAGCTAATTAGCTCCTCAAAATGCCGTATTTTCCTCACTTTTAGGTTTCTACCAGTGGAATCAGCCCTTTACTCACTAGGTTTGATGGAGTCTTAGAATCTTAGTTTTACAATAAGGTAACTAGGTGGCGCTACTGTGCACCGCTAGATTGTTTGCAAAAAAAGTTTGTGCTCGCGATGTCTAACATCTCACAGAGCCACTAGTAAATATGTAAATAACAAATACTACTAAATATACATACGGTCTAGATAGTTACAGCCAAAGTAAGGTCACAGAATAAATAATAGTACAAGTGTAAGGTGAAGTATCATTCGATATACAGGTAGCTGACGTAATTTATATACCATGCCTGTATCGGAATAAACCACACGGGTGCTAACGTTACGATCTCAGAGATCTCAGAGGTCAAACCAATTACAGTTACGAGGGGCACTGATAATTCGAGACCTTCGCACGTGTAACAATAATAGCGAAGTGATGATGGAGCTAAATAGATTGGGTGTTGGTCAATTTGAGCTACCAACATTAGTGAAAACTTCGGGTGTTCGTGATTTTAGGTAACTGGTGCGGATAATTTTGGAGATTGTTATGACTATTTTTGTTTGTATAAAACTACTAGCAGCTTCGCACGGGTAGCTTCGAGCTTCAATAAATATTTATTTATACAAAATTTCCATTCTACCAATGTTTTGATTGACTAATTTGAACCAAAAAATGGTTATTGTGACTTAACTATTATAGTTAGATATACTGTGTACCAAGTTACGTCTAGGTCGGTTAAGAAATGCGACCTGTAGAAAAGAGCAGCCGGACATCTGGACATCCACCGGACACAAAGGCATTTTTGCCAAAGCTGAAACGGAGACACTTCGTATAGCCTCGTGGACTTTTTTGTGCGTAATGATTTTTACTATAAACATGTAGTACATTATTTTATGTATCATCAATAGTTTACCTACCTATTATTGTTTATACCTTTTTTGGCAAATTTTAGATACTTTGGGTTACAATGGTAGCCATTCGGACATCCCCTGAACTAAACTTAATTTCATCAAATGTAATTTACACCTTGTTGGCTTCGTAACAAAGTATTTTTTCCCCTGGCATCTAAACCTCACTCACTAAACTATCACTAAAGCCTATCAGCGTAAAATCAACTTTGTTTCCACGCGGCGAGAACCAGATATTTTGATTATTTACCAAAATATCTGGTTCTCGCCGCTTCTTGAGGATATAAAGTCCTCATTGTGCAGAAAATGAGACACAGGGAAGTGAAATTAACAGAATTTAAACTATTTCAGAGCTGTAACGCGAATGAATGAATTTGACAGACTAGTATAAAACGAACCAAAATCATGAAACATTTATTTATCTAATAACTACCCTAGTAAATTCGCCCCCGTGCAAACTAGCCTAGCAACTTCGCCCCCGTGCAAACTAGCCTAGTAGCTTTGCCCCCATGCAAACTAGCCTAGTAACTTCGCCCCCGTGCAAACTAGCCTAGTAACTTTGCCCCCGTGCAAACTTTGCCAACCTCGTTCATAGGATGGAATTTCAAAAAACCCTCCTTGTACGTCTCTAGAGTACTCAAAGAATATTCCCTCCAAATTTCAAATCTATAAGTCCACCGGTGTGCGTTGTTTGTCCGTCAGTAGGTATGTCACGGTGCTGTTTAATAGGTAAAAAAAGGCACAGCTGAGCCTCACCTTTAGTATCTGACAAACATAAATCTAAGGCGATGAATCTCATCACTGACACGGCAAAACAAAAGGGTCGCGTCGCGTGGGACGTTTGATGCCTAATGCTCATTTGCATACCGGCTTAATAGCGATTCACACAAATTGCAATCACGGGTTTTGTTAACAAATTGGGGCATTTGAGAAGTTTGTAGGCAAATTGATCACAATACAAGAGCTTTTTGCTTATCTACTTAGAATAGATTCTTCCTCACTGAAAATGTACTTAGAAACGGGATTAAACATTTATTTTCAATTATTGTGTACTAGCTGCGCGCCGCAGCTTCACCCGCGTGCAATCTTTGCCACCCCTCTTCACAAAATACTTCCATAGTGCACCTCTATGTTTCCTCTAAGTTTCTAAAATCTAGTTGTGCGTAGTCTGTCAGTCAGTATTCCACGGTATTGTTTCATGGGTATAAACAGATAATTTCTTATTATGCTGATCTCATATGTTGAAGAACCGATAATCGATGGGGAAGGCGAGTTCTTGAATGGAGACCGTACACAGGAAAACGTAGTGTAGGACATTCTCCACCCAGATGGAGCGACGACCCACGCAAAGTAGCTGGCAGCAATTACCTAAGAAGAGCCAAACATAGGACTCAGTGGCACGCATTAGGAGAGGTCTCCATTAGAGGACTAAATGTAGGCTGTGGATGATTCTGTATCCGTGGTCATGCTTACAACGCTTTGATTTTTATGTTCAGTATTAAACACCAAGTAAGTTATAAACATATTTCCATAATCAATTCATTCATTCCAATCACTATCCTCAAGTTTTGAGAAACAAAAACAGCCGATTGACCATCTAAATCTTGCCTGATTGTGAGTCAGCCGTCTGGACTTACCCGTGTAAGCTTACTACTCTAAGTTATCAGAATCTGTAAGGATTTACCAGAGGAAAGTCCCACGATCGTGTAACTTGCTGATTCTGATCTTAGATCAGAAGTCATTGTGTTCTTAGTAAGATTTAGAGGTTAAGGGTATCTTCACGTCGACAAAACTTTACTCAGTCTTCAGAGACAGGACTGATTCAAGTTTGTTTTAGATGTTCTGCTCCAGGGCATCTGCTCAATACTGTATATACTTAGCAGTAAAAAGATTGACACCTACTTTACTGGAACAGTAGGTGGAGTTCTTGAGAGAACATGATTAGATATTTTGACATTCTTTCATGTTTGTGGTGTCACCTTGGCCCTCGTACCTTCTTTTAGGAATCAGGATTACGTATGTACTCGTATGTGTATTGTTTAGAGTTTTTATTAACTAAATCTAGGTCACGGAACATAATTATCACGCTGAGATAATGCAAGCGATCGCACAGATTGTAAGCCATTGTAAGCGCTCGCTCGCGCTTGAAATTGACTGATAATTTAAATATTGAACATCGTTGTCGCGAGTTGATATACAAATTTACATGACAATGGAGATTACCTTCGTAATTAAGTGCGACTTGCTCTCGAATGGGTGAACGGTTTTGATGAAGTTGTTGTATCCTACCTACCTATACAGTTGTTTAAAGCCTATCTACCTATTTTCACAATTCCGTGAACAAACAAATGAATACCTTCGTCTATGGCGAGGAATCTGCCTAGCTCCAGATAACAAAAAATATATAACCCCCGACACCCCGAACCACCTCGATCACATCAGCTTTCAAAAAGAGAAAACCGTATCAAAATCGGTCCATTTGTTTATTCAGATACATACCCTAAACTTATTAACACTCCTCTCTTTTCGCTTCAGGGGTTAAAAACATGCAAAGCAGGTAATATACGAATTTTTGTTATGTTCACGATCCCACCACCAACAGCACCCAGCTTCGAAACTGCCGAATGGAAAATAATGCAATTTAGTATTTTTAGAAATAATTTTGGTCCTGAAATTAAAACATACACGGTTTCATAATTATCTATGCTGCTGAATCTGCGGGTAGTAGATAGTTGTCTTAAAACTTTTAAAGAAGTTCTAATTTTATCACTTGTTTTTTTATATATTTTTTAATATATTGTCCGTTAGTTTCTGCAGCTAATTGAAGATTGTTTATCTAACCTAATATTTCCTTAATACCTTCGTAAGTAACAACTGAAACTAATTATGTAACTATTTTGATCGCATCACTCTCCAACAAGAGCACTTTCCACAGGGAAACGTAACGAAACGTACGAATGTCGAGATCAGTTTAATTGCTTCCAGAGCAATAAACCACAGTAATTAGGTAAATCATAGACTGGTTCGGTTAATAAGTAAGATAATTTACTTTCCAGGAAAGCATAATTTTTCAATAGGTGTCATAAACTAAATTAACAAAGTCAGTAGGATTCTTTTGCGAAAGTTAAACCGAAAACACCACCTGCATTCTTCATTATCGTTTTTTTATACCAAGACCGTCACTATATGTACATAGTTATATATGTCCTCCGCTTGACTGACGATGACCAAGCTATGGTGCTGGTTTCGATCCTCGGCCCGCACCAATTACTTATGTTATTTATGGTGATTTGCCTTTACTCCATGCTTCGGAATGCACGTTATGTCATCTATTCTGGTTGCTAACAATAGATAGCAATCGTTAAGCCATGTCAGAGGCCCATGGGCAGCCTGAGAGTGTCAAACTTAAGCAAACATCAGTCCTTGCTGGACATAGGACTTTCCCAAGGCTCGCCACTGAGTCCGATCTTCTTCGACTTCCATAGCTACTTCGCGTAGTATGAATCGATGATCTATCTGAGAACCGATCGTTGTGACTATGTTCAGAAGTGGACGACTACTTGCTTATCATGATGATCTGGCCTGAAGGTATGTTACTTTCGTATCCAAGACCATTTTTTGCACTTTTTAATGCATCTCCGTACAAATTTCGACATGAGGCTACGTAGCCCAAATTTAATTTTATACGTATATAAATTTTAACAGCAGAGGTGAAACTTTTCGTACATGAAACAAAAATGCTTTGGTAATTAGTTTTTTTACTGGGTTTACTTGTTTTTTTTTTAAAGTTTAGAAGTAATCTGTTTACATCTGCGGCTGCATTTTTAAATATCTACTGAGATAATTTTGTGGCACGAAAACATGTCCGCATAAAATATACTATATAGATTTATTTTATACGAAATTTCATACACACCATACACACGTATTAGTTAGCTGAAGACTCGCAGTTTTTCTATTTCCCGGGGAAATTTTCTTTACATATGATTATGAATCAAATGTATACTACTTAATCAACTTCACGAGCAGTTTCTTAATTCGACCAGTATGATTTTTTGTAAGTATGTTAAGCGACATCTCCGGCAATTGTGGATCGATATCAATTTTTTTTTTTATTAATGGATTGGTTAGTCCCATTTAAATTTCGTGAAAATATTCCATCTCTAAGGGTGGAAAATTAGTAATTAGTTAATTTTATTAACTTTCACCCACTAAAGGACGTGATATCTCCGTCATATGAGAAATAGGAATTATGTATGATCCCCTAGATATAATTTGTTGAAGATCTTATGAAGACCTTCGGAGATACAAAGGAACTCTTCAATGGATAACAGCAAGTCACTTGCGATTGTTGTAATCGCATGTTCATGTATTGTTCCCGCCACTCAAAATAGGGAAATATAATAACATAAAAAAAACCGACTTCACAATGAATAAAACAATATCACGAGTATGTGGGAAACAGTTAAGGAAGTCGGTGCCCAATTTTCACAAATCTAACTAAATCAACGGCACAGACTTCCTTAACTGTTTAGGAACTGTTGAACCGACTTGAACTTTGTCAAGGTTCAAGTCGGTTTTTAAAAACAGAAATTAGATGCGCTGCCAGTAGCAGACATATTTTATATAATATCACTTTACCAAACCCCACGCAGAGTCAATTTAATTTTAGATCAAATTAATTCGAGAATTAAACGACTTCCCATATAAATGTAACGTGATATCACTTTATCAATGAAATAAAATTAATTAAGAATCGATTACTATCTAAAAACTTAATATAAATGCATTATAACATTGATCTGAATCAAGAGAAGTGATTCTATGAATATTAAATAATTAATTTCCTTTTTATTGCACAGTGATTACCATGAATCCTTTTTAATATATAGATTTGATTTGCTTTCTATCAATTTTGACTGTGTTATTTATAACACCATAAATAATTTGTTAAATTTCAAGTTTTGCAAATTAATGTTTACGCGAAATCTAACGAAGAGTTACGTCGTAAATTCGGACTGTAAAACGTTTAGGATTTTAATGAAAAGGAGAGCTCTAAATTGCTTCTGATTAGAAAAAAAACACCTACACGAGGTTAGAATGAATACATTATTACATATATGGTTGAATGCTTGCTCGCGTCATTTTATATGGATTTGGCAGTTTTAATAATAAAATCTCATGCGTGGTAATTTCTCTAGGTTAAAAGTACTCTATATGCTATTTCAAAACCTAAAATACCAATATACTAAATTGGATCAAAACTCCTTCAGCCGTAAAAAAGCTTATTATCGATTGCTCGGCTTCTACTCCATGGGATAGAGATACCAAGTCCCCAGTTTTTAAGTCAAACTCTAAGCTATCCAACAGTGCAAATCGCATCGCAATCGGTCCAGTAGTTTTTACGTGATGCGCGAACAAACATACAGACAAACAGACAGACAGATAGACAGACACGTTTTTTTTTAAATGTTATATTCTTATTCAGTAGCAGAACGAAGAAGAACGAAGTTTAAGTATCCTCGACCATTTGTTTTAAATATCTTCTTTGTACAGACTTTTTCGTTCTTACTGCTTTATTATAAGTATAGATTAACCTATTATTTAATATTTTAACGCCAGCTTTGCGAAACCATTTTTTATACAAAACAGGTATAAATTATGAATTAGCTAACTTTGAATACACAACGTCACAGTCTTGGTCTATTTGTACCCTACATCATTTCGCAACAAAGAAGAAATCGGTATAGCTCTTAGGCCGTTTGTCCAAGATGCCCGATGCTGACAACATACTTGAACTAACACGTCGTCGGGACGTTCCAACTGCATTTTGCCGTTTGTCCTCCGCAACCGATAACGACAACCAATATGTCTGTGGTAGAATGGTTTAGGACGTTTGTCGACCTGACCGATAACGGATGACCATTATTGTATATTTGTCCCATTCGGGCTGCAAAAATATGCAAATCTCTAATACCTTATCTTAATACTCTCACCTCACTTGTATGGTCCCATAGACATATTCTACTTACTGCTATCTCAATGAGTCTATAGACATCATATTTAAATAAGGCTATTTTAATAAAAACAACGTAAAAGTAAATACAGTGCAACTCGCGAGCGAAATGTCGAATAGAAGATATCGGCCGTCGTCGTCGTGGACAAGACCAGACGCGTTTTCTATTGCGAGCAAATCGGTCCGACTAAAACAATCGTCCTGAAAAAGCTATACCACTGATATAAACAAAATATCGGTGGCTAGCTGTTGAAGGTCGTGTGGACAGACGACCATTCAAATGCGTGGGCTGCATATCGGAGGTATCGGTTGTCATTATATGTTGCGGAGAACAAACAGCCGTAATGTGGACGTCGATATCGGCTATCTGAGGTAGCGTGGAGAGATGACCATTTATAAAAGAATAAGCTTATCATACCCTACTTGTAAAGTATATATTGTACAGTATACATGTACTTATTTTTACATTGGAATTAATTAATGTATTATAATTATTATTTTGATTATTACTATTTTAACAGTGTAAGTATCGACAGTTATTTTTTATTTTATTTTAATAATCAGTCATATAATTTGCAGTTTTTTATTATACAAAAAACTGCAAATTATATTTATTTTTTTTTATTTTTTTATTTTTTATTAAGAACAATTATTTAATTGTTCTTTCACATGTAACTATTGTTGCCAATAAATTACTATGACTACATGACATAACATTTTCGTTTTATTTGTTTGTTATCTTCTTTTCTTTTTTGGGTATTAAGCGCGTCACAGACCACTAAGATACGATAATATTTTATCTTAAGATAAAATATCGCTATATATAGCGATATTTTATCTTAAGATAAAATATCGCTCGCTATACATTTTATATGAACCATCACAAACGGCGAAGATAATATATATTTGCATCTTACAGTATGTTAAGATATCGAGCGATATGGAATTTATTAAAAGATGTCATCTTAAGATACGAAATATATCGTAAAAGATACAAAATATATATTAATATACTTTCTTAAGATACAAAATATATCGTATATGTTCTACAGGTTGCTCTGTTTTGTATTCGTGACGGTTTTTTAACCCCTGAACAAAGAGATGGGTGTTATAATTTAGGGTGTGTATCAGTGTATGTGGGTGTGTGTGTGTGTGTGAGGGAATGTGTGAGGGTGTGTGTGTGTGTGTGTGGCATCGTAGCTCCCAAACGAATGGACCGATTTTGATGCGTTTTTTTCTGTTCGAAAGCTGATATGATCGAGATGGTTCTTAGATGTATGGGGAGAGGGAGGGGGGAGCTGAGAAAGAAAAGGGGGGGTGAAAATCGTAGCTTCCAAACAAATGGACCTATTAAGCTGTGGTTTTTTTGTTTGAAAGATGGGGTAAACAAGATGATTCATAGCTATAATTTGAGGATGGAGGGGGGGGGGGGGAGTGGTGTGAATCGTAGCTTTCAAACATTCGTTGACTGATGATGGACTGGACTGATTTAGCTGCGGTTTTTTATGTTTGAAAGCTGAGGTAAACGAGATGGTTCTTAGCATACTGCAAGTCGTTGTTCTGTACGAATGCTCTCGCGCATGTTCGTATTTTATTTCACTAAATCTTCCTTAATCAAATTATGAATTTCGAGAAAAGTTTCCTTCGACTTATTAAAATAAGTTTGTTTTTTTGTGTAGAAACATCTGCGTAAAGATTAAATTCACCCCGGCTTTTTCTAAATTTAATGTGATTTTCTATCCAAAATAGATCACCTTTTACAGTGCGCTAATGCAATTTGCATATCAAATTCAAAATCAGAATCGTTGTCTGATGAGCTATCTAATAAATCTAATAGTGAAACCGTACTACTCATATTTTATCACCGCTTTCTATATACAGGATATATAAAGCGGTGAAGAAATACGTGTGCCACCTAGGACGGCCTGCGAGTGAATGAATAATTTCAATATATTATCGTATCTTAGGCGTGTGTGATACCCTAAGATGCTATAATATTTTATATGCAGATATCGTAACATCAAATATTATAGTATCTTAATCGTCTGTGACGTCCTTTATACTCAAACTTTGCACACCAACAACTGCCTCTTATGTAGTCATGTGTCTCAATATACTCGTAGCTTACGGTTGCCTGGAAGAGATTGCTGATTAGCGATAAGGCCGCCATTTGTACTATTTTTTAATTTAGTTTTTGTTTGTAAGTATTTCATTTGGTGCAATAAAGTGTTATCTATCTACCGATTATGTTATCGATTACAGTGGATAAACAGCCTTACTCTGGTTCACCAATTGGTGATTTAAACAAAAGTTAAGCTGTTTTTTTTTGCCAATATAAAAAAGTCCTTGATTAACAAAGGATCAAGGTGAAACTACTTTTGTCAACTAGAGGTTTCACCAACTTGCCCTAACTAGCTTAATTCAAAGTTCAAACTTTTCATTAACTTTCATGTGCTTTTATGAACTTACAGTGGGTACAATTTTATAACAACCTAGAAAACTTTTTCAATTTTCTTTTATATATTTGTAGTGAAAAGTTTCATTAGAGGAAATCTCTTGAGAGACTTATCGGCCAAGCCAATATTTTATAGGTAGGCACTCCTTTTTGCGTCTACGATTTTCGTTATGGTCTTTGTTTATGTAAGATGAGGGTAGTTGAGGGAGGGGTACCCATACCCATACCTACATTGGACTAAAATAAAGTGAAAATTGAGAGTTTATACGTTTTTAAAGTTTTCTTTTGAAACAGCTCACAATACCCTAGAGGTGTTTTTACTTACCTTTGACCCTTCTAGGGATAAACAACATATATTTTGTTTTACCTATTTCTTTTCCCGCGTCTATATTATTATATATAAGGGGTATTTTCCCCTATAATAGATTGTAACAGATTGAAGGCCAGCAAAAAGTAGATCAAAAACTGAAATGCTGAAGACCCATTGGGAGAAGCCTAAAAATTCTTACCTTACTACTGTGACTGTGAGATTAGAGATGCCACAATACCCAACCAATCTTTTGATGATCCTTATCATGTCTGATCTCTTGATGCTGATTCAATAATAATGATCAGCCCGCACCAGTCCACTGCAGGACACTCTCTCAAAGCACGCCACTGAGCCCGACATTCGGGTCTTTCTTAACCGCCGCCAGCCATTGCGTATGTCGTCACTCTACCTAGCCAGACGGTCCTAAATTACGTTTGCGGAATCGTGGTCTCCACTCAACAACAAGTCTACCCCAACGGGTTTTTGGCATATATCAAATCAGCGCCGTCAGCTATTTGATGAGGCACTACAAGGATTCAGTGTCCAAAGAACGGCTGATCAAACGGTGCCTTAAGAAGAAGCCAAGCTTACCGATCTCTTCTGATGATGATGATGCTCAAGCTTCATGTTGGCGCATCGGTTCAGCGCTGTCAGCCGCCTGAAGAGTGACTGCAAGGAGTCTGCGTCCAAGAACGGGTGGTCGTTTTGGACTCCTGACACGTCGATTGGGAACTGGAGGTCTGAAACAAGAGACAATAATTTCAGCAATCATTCTTAAACAAAATAATACAAAATTAATGACCCCCGAAGCTGTACAAGAACAGCAGATAAATTTTCTATAAGTCAACAGTAGAAAGCAGATGTCTGGTTAATTGGTATTAAAAAATGTGCGTTGATAAATTCCAAGCTTACTATTTTTTTATAATTGTTTTATTACTTTGAGAGACGAGACGGGCAGGCGTGACGCTTGCCTGATGGTAAGCGTCACGCCTGTCCATAACAGTTTCAGCGCCACCCAGAACTTTGGTTGCAAAGTCTTGCGCGTCACTGCACTGCGCTCGTCACCCTGAGACGTTGGTTGTTAAGTCTCATTGCCCAGTAATTTCGCAGGAAACATTGCCCTTCAAACCGAAACACAGAAATGTTTACACATTACTGCTTGGCGGTTGAATATCTGACAAAGGTGTGGTACTTCCCCAGGCGGACTCTTGCGTAAGAGGCCTACCACTACAAACATCAACCTGAAATTGATGCAGCCATCACACTGACTTGAACATCAACCTGAATTTGATGCAGCCGTTTTGAAGAAGAGTGAGAACGGAGTTGAGCTCAAATATAATTGTATGAAACAAAATCCCGACTTTACTACAAAGCGGATTTTCTACACAACTACTGGACCAATTACCTTGAAATTTATATGGAACAACCTTGACATCTAACTTTACAAATAAAAATAATCATATACAAAAAAAAACAGTAAAATTGAGTCAGTAATTATTATTTTTATCAAAAACACTTTCGTATCTCTTCTATACCCGGCCTAGCTGTGCCCTACGGTTCGACCCGCTCGAATAATGATGATGAAAACTATCCTATGTTTTATTCCAGGACATATTATAATTTTTACATACTAAATTACATCAAAATCAATACAGCCTCACTTAGTGGCTATAAACAAACGTAAACTTGTGCATGCATTTATGATATTAGCAGGATAGGATTCTGCTTAGGAAGTAAAACACAATGATGAACCATTTGCAAATGTGTACTGTGTAAAGAAAAATGCCAAGAAATATACTGATCAACATATGTCTTAACAACATCAGTCATGCAGATTTAGTCTGTAGATGTCTGGGTTTCTCTTAATTGAGATGATGACATCATATTAATAACCAGCTGATTTAAAATGAAAATAAAAGCAAGACATTTAAAAAACCTGACTGCGATTGGTTTGGATTGGATTCATTATTTACGAATAGATGGGATAACTTATTTAACAACAAGCACAAATAAATAAAAGCACCCCCCACTATAGCTAAGAAGCATCTCGATCACTTCAGTTTTCAAACACAAAAACCGCATCAAAATCGGTCCATTCGTTTGGGAGCTACGATCCTAATCCTAATCTAATGTATGATATAACTATAAAAGTTAATAAAATTACAATTACAATAGAATGTTATCGAACAGTTCAAACACTTCTAAGGCAGTGTGGAAAGTTGTCAACAAAGAAAGGGGCATCAATAGGCGATCACCTGTTGGCTTCACTGACATTGCTAAAGATGCGATAGGGAATAGATTCGAGACAAAAAAAGCGGCAGCTGATGCCATGAACTCCAGGTTTGTAGGTGCTGCGGTGACGTGCGGAGCGCCGCGCGCGAACGTGTCGCTGGTTAGCGCCGCGCTCGGCGCCACGCGCCCTTGCGCCATCCGCAGCTTAAGGCTCACTAGATTTACACCGGATGAAGTCTATACGATCATAACATCACGTATCCCGCGAAAGCCAACCAAAGATGTTTATGACATATCTATTTACATATGTCATATGAGATTATTTACCTAGCTCTGACCACATTGGCGCCATGCTTAGCTGTCTTATTTAATCGCTGTGTTAGTGCTGGTGTGTACCCGGTGGCGATGAAGCTGAGTAAAATATCACCGCTGTTTAATAGGAAAGGAAAACGTGAGGATAACGATGGATACAGGCCTGTATCGATCATCCCCGCAGTTGCCAAGATCTTGGAAAATGGACTGAGCGCTCGTCTCACCGACTATCTGACCTCCACTGGGGCGTTGTCCGAGCGGCAATTTGCATACCGGGAGGGCCGCTCTACCATATATATCCCTTACACGTGAGGTGATCAGGCGCGTATTTGACGCTTGCGAGCGTAAGCAGCGGGTCGCCGTCTTCTGCTGCGATTTATCGAAAGCTTTCGACGTCGCAGACCAAAGCGTCTTCGCTGCTAAACTCAAGCATTACGGCATAAGTGGTCCTGCCCATGCACTGCTGACGGATTTGCTGCGGAACAGATCCCATGCCCCCAGATGCGGTGGTGGTCAGTGACGGAGGTGAGACGAGATCAGATCTTTTATCTACCGCGATGGGGGTTGCGCAGGGGTCATCGGTATCCAATATACTTTTCTCCCTGCTACTTAATGATTTGCCAGACTACATTACATCCGGTGAGATTTTCATATACGCTGATGACATCGCAGCGATAGTTACCGCACGCAATCCTGATGAACTTGAACAGCGTCTGAATGAGACAGCAGGTGAGCTGGTACAGTGGTTCAGACTGAATGGCCTCGTCCTAAACTTGAAGAAGACCCACTTCCTTCAGTTTTCCATCTCAGGGCGGCCAGTGAGGAAGCTACAGGTGCTTGTAAACGGGGAGTCAATAGAGCAAGTTGACTCCACCACGTTTCTGGGCTTCGTGATCGATCGTGGTATTACCTGGTCTTCGCACATCGATAAAATCTGTAAAAGTTTGGGTAGTGCCTGCTATGCGCTGAGTAGACTTTCGCGAGTGGTGGACGCTGATGTTGTTCGCACCTGTTATTTTGCAACCGTGCATTCAGTCCTGCAATACGGCACCGAGCTCTGGGGGTGTGCAGCAGACAGACTGCGTGCCTTCAGAATGCAGAAAAGGGCAGTGAGGGCAATTGCACGGGTGTCACGATTAACATCAGCTAAACCTTACTTCAAGTCGCTCGGGATACTCACGCTGCCCTCCCTTTTAATATTCCAAGTGGCCATCTTCGTAAGGCAAAACTTGGACATGTTTGAGAAGCGAGGAGACAGACACTCGTATAACACACGCGGCGCACACAAGCTCGCGGCTGTGTCCAGAAGACTCGTGCAGTCAAACAAGCTGTCACACGTGCTAGGGCCGGCGGTTTATAATCGGCTACCAGAGCAAATTAAAAGCGCATCAAGTGTAAACGTGTTTAACCGTAAGCTTAGGACCTGGCTCGTCGAGAAGACTTTTTACACGATTGAAGAGTTCCTAGGGTAGGAACAACTAATTTTAGTCTTAGGTTTAATACTATTTCATTGAATAGTATATTTGAATGTATTTTATTGAACAATTTTATTGACTTCGACTGATTGACTATCGTACTAGACAATTGTATATTTTTGTCTATAATATTTTTAGACATGGCAATGGAAGTAATGAAGAGTTTAATTATTATTAAATTAATTATTTTTATGACGCAATGTAACTGACCTTATTGATAATCATTACATTAATGATTATCAATAAAATGTTTATCTGTTGATCTGTTTATCTAAGAACCATCTCGATTACCTCAGCTTTGAAACATAAAAAAACCACATCTAAATCGGTCCATTCGTTTGAAAGCTACGATGCCAAAGACAGACACACAGACACATACACACAACACGCAGTGACAGTGATACACACCCTAAACTACTATACATGTACACTATTTTCCATTTATATTTTTTGTTGGATGTGTCTGTGAGAATATGAGATTTCGTACGATAGGGTAGGGACAAATGGTTTATTCCCCCAGTTTATACTCACTCATTTTCTACTTTATGAGGCTTATTGTTATGCAAATTTATCTTTAAGTTAGTACAGTGGACAGAAAAACACTCGATATTCGTTTTCTAGTTGTGGCTTAACTCCAAATTTAGTATCAGGCCATCATAAATTGGAAGGAGGCATAATTAAAGATTCACCTTGTTAGGTAGACTACGAGTATTATTTATTCTGTGGATTCATCATTCACTTTGCGATAAAATCAATATATAACTTAAATTTTCAGTGAAATGTACTAGGATATAATGAATTAACAGGAGTTAGTGCAAATATAAAATATTCTGGGGTTATTGACTGCGGTTTTAAGCTGACTTAAGTACCAGGCTCCCATAAATGGGAAGGAGGTGCAAAAAATAAGACGTACTAAGGATGCAGCACGGGGGTGCCTTGACACTTCTCAGATTCATTCAAAGTACCAGGCCATCATAAACTACATGAAGGTGTTTGAGTGATATTACTAAAACTCACTTTATTTCCAACAGTACTTTTATTGACCGTGAGCTAGGGCAATAAAGAAAAAGAGTGAGTATAAACTGGGGGAATAAAAAAATTATCAAAACGGAAAAAAAAACTAGCGAGGATCCTAGACGAAATTGAAGGGTTGGTTTCGGACAAATAACTTTAGATTTCACAGGAAATCCATTATTACGAAACACTTTTTTTTCATGGACTATGTACGTTTTATCGCAATGAAACGTATCTTCTATGCTATATCCTTCTGCAGGATCAAAGTATCTAGATACCAAATTCAATCAAGATCGGTTCAGCAGTTCAGTCGTAAAAATATAAAAAACAGATAGAAAGGTAGATTACTTTCACTTTAAAAATATTATAGAATGGATAAATAAATTATAATATAATTAATGGATAGATAATTATGGTATAAATAAATTAGAAAAACGCTTATTTACGGACTTTACCCGCAGTTTTTCTGCTTCACCTACTTATATAAAATCAAACATTGTCCGAAATTCCCAAGCTTCATAGTTTTCCTTACAGAAAACCTTTCCGGTTCTTATTTTTCTTCAAGCACCTCAAAACGCTCACAACCACTTTAACAACCACAATACATAAAAACTTTTGATGTAACTTGTTCCAAACACACACAATTATGTAAATACAGGTAGATGTCAATAAAACACACGTCCACACAGAAGATAGCGCGATATGTTACTACTTAGGCAAATACACGTTAGGTAAGCAGTAAGTCCTGATTGCTCATACCCGTGTTTGTTTACCTGGTTGATTCATTCAAGAAACCAATATCACATCGTCATATCTAACAGATCCGATACGTAGACACAGTCAATATTACCGTGCCAGAGTTATCATCCTAAAGATAGATTAATTATTTATTGTAATCACCACAAACAAGAAGAACAATAGTACAATGGGCAACGTTATCGCTAAAAGCAATCTCTCCCAGTCAACCTTTAAAAACCTTTATTATATTAAAAGCGAAAGTCTGTGTAAACGCATGTATGTTTGTTAACATTTAGCTGTATACCGGCTGAATTGGTTTTGATGACATTTGGTATGTAGAATGCTTTCACGAAGCAACACATCAAACGGAACCCCTTTGTTGTGGCAACGCGGTCTATATGTCTGTCAGGAGCATTTTTTCTTATTTGTATGGATCACTACCCTCGCCACGCTTTGTATAAATAACTTTAGCAATAGCTCCTCAAAATGCAGTAAATTGCTCGCTTTTAGGTTTCTACCAGTGGAGTCAGCTCTTTACCTACTAGGTAGGGATTGATGGAGCACCTTGGTTATTAATGTTAGTTTTCAAAAAGGAAACTAGATGGCGCTACTGTGCACCGCTAGATTGTTTGCAAATAAGTTTGTGCTCGCGAGGTCTACAGCTCACAGAGCCACTAGTTTTACTTTACATTTAAGTAACTAGCATAATGTGAGCGACAATTATTGCTCTGCTCCTCAGCCGTCTTGTTACGTCAATGAAGTAAACGTAGAGAATGTTTACTTTGCATCTTTGAATGTTCGTGCTAGGAAATGTAGGTAGTACCTTTCTGCGAAGGGACGATAATCCTCTGCGGGTAGGCTAAGCCGGGTTAGCCCAATTGGGGCCGTCTTGTCAAACTGAAAACCTTTCAATTGAATACATACATAGAAAACAAACACGTGCCAAATCAGCTTCTATACTAGTGTGTCAATCATAGAGAACAATGTACCGTCAACTTTTTAAAAGATGCGAAAATCTTTCAGCTGAACTTAGGCGAAATCCGGCTTTAGAATCGCAGCTGTTTTATATATCAGAGGAAGCACACATGGGGACTTTCAAAATACACGTACATAATCTCTTCTAAAGGAAGACTTGCACTAACGAAGCATTTTCATGATTTTTCTACAATTGAAGTTTTCGGAGCGCTATTACGTTTTGAGTAATAATTAGGGTGGGTTCCCAACGAGTCACACCAGAACCTGTCACAGTTAACACTGTCTACAACAACACACCCAAAACGTATAGATCCGAAGTTCTATCCTAACACTATGCATATCTAAAACGGGAGGAAACGTCATTCTTGTGAATGAACGCGTCACCGCCAACTCGAATGGTCTTACGACATCAAAGACTTGTGATCTCACTGTGAGGTAGGTAGACATCGAGATCACAAGCAAATAGAGGAGAAATAAATAACTATGTGGTTTGGAAATCAGTACTGCTTGCTTTTCGTATGAGGTAGTGCTGGTCTCTGATGTGAGAATTCGGGCTGCTAGAGGGCCTCTGATATGAGCCTCTGCTATGAATTAACAACTGCTATTATTCAATAACAGCCGGGACTGATAGCTTGTATCTATCTATCTATCTATCTTGTAAGTAACCCCAGAAGCATGGAGCGACGAAAATCCTCATATAACTTAGAAAAGTCATTGGTAGAAGCCGTGGATCGAACCTAGTATCTTTGGATTCTACTACTTATCTGGCTGCGGGCATAGAAGTAGGAATGATTGCTTTTTACACGATTGCCCAATAACTAGCTTAAAAGCTAAAAAAACACGCCTGCCCTGCCAAAAAAGAGCTTTTCCGTTAAATTATATACTGTTGGAATGTGCTTATCAAGACTTTCAATTTGATACCCTTATTGTAAATTTTGAAGAAAAAATATTTTTTTAGAGTTAGAAAATGTTGAATGTTTTCAAAAAATATATATTGTATACATACATATAAATTTGTTGAGGCATTTAAAAGTTATGATGGAATAAAGAAACTCACATACATACAAACATACATGAATGCTAAAACATAACACTCTTTTTTGTGGCAGTCGTGTAAAAAAGGAGTGTATTGTTTTTAGCATTCATGTATGTATGAGAGTTTCTTTATTCCACCATAACTTTTAAATGCCGGAACATATTTAAACATAAGGGATATTGTTAGAATCCTTACATCCTCCCGAGTAACATTAGCTATATTTTTTTGAAAACATTCAATACGGCGGCAATATGGCTCCATTTTCAAAATGGAAATAAAAACTTAGAGTATTTTACAATATGGGTATCAAATTAAAGACTTTGAGAAGCACATTCCAAGAGTATATAATCTAATGTCAAAAGCTCTTTTTTGGCAGGACAGGCGTTTTTTTAGCTTTTAAGCTAGTTATTTACCAAAAAAATACTTAGGAAATATCATCTGCATTCAGATCAGTATAGCTCGTCTAAGCTAAAACTAAATTAAACTACTATATATATATATATTTATATATATATATATAATAATAACTAAACTAACTACTATAATATATAACTAAATATATTGAGCTCTATCGCAGCACAGACGTTGATGTTAATATCTGCCGCATTTTTACAAGCTGTAACCAGTGTCTCTCCGTCATGGGGTCAGTCCAGTCTGTCATTTATAGTTTTAACTAAAGCTCCAAGACCCACCCTTTCTTACACCCTTGCTGGATGAAAGCTAACATAAAAAGATAGTGAGTTTATAAGTGATTTTTCACTGATATAAATGTAGGCAGTTTTCGTTGTCTCAGTATGAAACCTCTGATGACACCTCTGCTGTCTTGTGCCTACTCAATGACGGTAGGTAAATGTAGGTAGGTAAGTGGGAAGATAATAAAGATAACGTTTGACAATACTCCTATCTCTGCGGCTGACGTCACTTAACGGCATCACAAAAGGTAGGAAGCAAGTTATGCCTAGATTTGGGGTCTTCAAAGCGAGTTGATGCTGTGATGTTTGGCGAGACAAGAATGCTTTTTGGCGGATAACATTGAGGTGAAACTGAAGATCCTACAGTTTGGAAGGTTTTGCTTGTTAGAAGTCCGAAGTTTTTGGCATCGTTTTGGTTCGTGCATAATTTTATTGTATTTAGCCTCGATCCTAGTGGTTGGAACAGTTTGTATAAATTTATTTTTACCACCACGATGTAATTTTTATGTATCTACCTAAACAGTAGGTACTTAAGTAGCAAACTTTGGTACAAATAACCTAGTATTTTGCAATGGGTAATAAATATTGTTGTATTTATTAACACCCGAACTCCAAAAGAGAGGGTGTTTTAAGTTTAGGTTGTGTACTGTATCCATGTCTCTGTCAGTGGCATCGTAGCTCCCAAACGAATGGACCGATTTTGATGCGTTATTGTGTGTTTGAAAGCTGCTGTGATCGAAATGGTTCTTAACTTTGATTTGAGCTTTGATTCGTTGCTCCCAAACGAATGTACGACTTTGATGCGGTTTTCTATGTTTGAAAGCTAATGCGATCGAGATGCTTCGTAGCTATAGTAGGGGTGGGGTGGTCGTAGGTTTTTTTTAAACCCAACTGCAGCAAAACAAAGGTTTATTGAGTTTAACAGTCTATGTATGTATGTATCTATGTACATGTATGTGGATGTTCCACCAAAGCGTCGCTCCTATTGGTTCATGACAGGCGAGGTGGCTTCATGTTTGAGTGTCATAGGCTATGTTTTTACCTGACTACGGCTAAGTAAAGGAAGGGTTATGAGTTCAAACTAAAAACTTGGTCTGATTTTGACAAGCGAGGTATCTATCGATCGATTCGTATTCATCGCAAGAGCGTCATAGGCTATTTTTTACCCGACCATAGTTGGGTTTATGTTTTTGAACTTATGTCTTGTTACCTATGTAATTAGCTTCAATAACAATAAACGCATATCTTCTCGTTGCAGATACCGCAGAGCTTCAAGACAAAAGTTTATAATCAGTGCGTGTTGCCAGTGATGACATACGGCACTGAGACGTGGTCGTTAACTATTGGTCTCGCACACAAGCTCAGAGTTGCGCAGCGCGCAATGGAGAGAGCTATGCTCGGTGTTTCACTACGTGATTGAATCCGAAATGAGGAAATCCGTAGAAGAACGAAGGTTACCGACATAGCTGTCAGAGTTTGCAAGTTGAAGTGACAATGAGCAGGCCATATAGTTCGCAGAACCGACAACCACTGGGGAATAAATATTATCGAATGGCGAAAACGAACAAGCAAGCGAAGTGAGGGAGAGACCCCCCATACGATGGACCGACGACATTGTAGCCACCGCAGGAAGTCGGTGGATGGAGGTGGCACAAGATCGTTCCTCATGGCGGCCTATGTTCAGCAGTGGACCTCTAAAGGCTGACATGATGATGATGATGATGAACAATAATCGTATCACTTGATGCACGATACAAACAAGCACAAATTGTTTGTATCGTGTATCAATTGATACGAATAAACAATTAATTTGATTATATAGTTTCTAAACTGTTTCAAAAAAACAATCTCTAAATCTAAATGAATGGAAATTAAGAGAACACCAAGACGCACTTCCAATCTAATCATAGGATCCACAATGGCGAATGCAATGAAACCAGGAAATGCTTTCAACCACATTAACAATACTTGACACAAAGCTTTCAGCAATCTGCTTGAACTTCCATTGAAACGTGGATTGGCTCAGTTATGTTGACAATTTTATATTGTGCAAACCTAGCGACTTTGTCTTTGAGAATTTAACCAGGTCGACTTCTCCAAGTAGTAGGAAACCAACTTTAAATCGTTATAGATCCTAAATAGTCATTTCAAATGAAAAAAGATAAGAGAAACCTAAAGATGATTTTCAAATACATTGGACAATTATCTAGTGAGAACGCAGTTAGAATACTGTTATTCGCTGTGGTCACCTATATATAATACTGATACTGAAAAGGTTGAGTCTATCCAGTAGCGATATTTAAGTCAATTATGGCTTGAGACGTACTCTTCCCGAATATGAAAATCGTCTTCAGCATTTTAATTTTCATAATCTTGCATTCAGGCGCAAATACATCGACCTTTGCCTACTTCCAATTGTTAACGGCCAGCTAAGTGATGAACTACTTAATTACTAATTCATTTAAATATCAACACCCCCGATGTTCATGTTTCAAAAACCCCGATTATTCAGTATTCCACTTTCAAACAATAAAGTTTCACATAATAATCCATTATTTTTTTTAGAAAGGATATGTGCTGTTGGTCTATAACTGACCTCTACAGAGACACCGGACGGACGGTGGGGCGGGCGCAAAAGCGCTCCGCCGCAATGGAATCCACTTCATCGTATGTGCATCTTTATAATGATGTTTGTTCCGATCTCGATATTTTTCATCAAAATCTTTGCAGTTTTTAAAGTCCAATTTTCAATATTAAAAATTATTTTCAAAATTCAAAATTAATTTTATTTAACAGTAACTAAAGTTTGACGTTGTTTATTTTTAATTAAATTTTTTGTTTAATGCTGTGTACTCAGTTTTTGGTTATCAAATTTAACAAGTTGTACTTTATAACTAAGTTTAGTTTTTTTAAGTTGTAATTTGATAACAGCTTTTGTACCATTAAATATAAATAAATACCTATTCAATGATATCC
Organism: Alsophila aescularia; assembly: GCA_946251855.1. Taxonomy (NCBI): domain Eukaryota; kingdom Metazoa; phylum Arthropoda; class Insecta; order Lepidoptera; family Geometridae; genus Alsophila; species Alsophila aescularia. Next base: position 20,754,823 of record OX276382.1, on the reverse strand, counting down.
CATTTCACATGGTACGTCGTTTTTTCTTTTTCGCTATATGGAGTCTGGTTGTCGCCATATTGAATTTTGATTACTGTTATATCTTTAGTGGCTCTCGCAAGATTAAGACAAATCGACTGACGTAAGAATCATCAGAATCGGTCCACGCGTTTGGTCTATATAGTGCCACAAAGAACAGACATACATACATAGGCAATACCCTCCACTCCACAAATTCCGGAGATTATTAAAAAGTAAAAACAAAATAAAATGCAGTAGTCTGATAACGTTTATAGTCCCTGAATCCAAAATATTTCGTTACTATACCTACCCATAATATAGCTCAAAATAAAGAAAATCATTGAGCTTTGGGATTTCCAACGTGGCTTTTTCTTTTAACATCAAACATAACTATGATTATTATTGAAGGATCTTGAAGCGAAACATAATAAAATCTTTATTTACTTAAGGAAAAATATTATTGGGCTTTGGAAGTGTTTTCGTATTCAACATTTATCCAAATGTTCAAGAATCTATACTAGCCTAACGGTTCATTAGTGCAACTTATAATCCAATGATACCGGGTTTGATATTTGGTTAAGTTTACGAAAAATTTGGCTCTATATTAACCATTTTGCTTGAGTTGCATGTCTAATCTTCTATAATATATATAAAACAAAGTCGGGTTTGGTGTTTGTTCGAACACCTATAGCTCGAGAACCGCTGGACGGATTTGGATGAAACCAGGATAGCTTATATTCTGGATTTACTTTTGATCCCGAAAAAAGGAAAACTTGAAAAAAAAAGGATTGTACCAGGAGAGCAGAAACAATACAATTACAATTTTTGTACAAAGAATTGACAAATAAAGTTATTAAAAGTGAGTATACCTCCCAGGGGGTGGGGGTTGAGGGTTGTTGGTAGAGGTTTTAAAGGGGACGGGGCCAAGGGAAGGAGGATGGGACCAAAATTTGTGCGCAGGCATAGCCGTCACCAGGAGTTGAACAACAAAATTCATCGAAATCAGTCAATCCAATCTCGAGATATCATCAACAAAGCCGTTCCATACAAAATGTATGAGAAAAAGACAGCTAATAGGTAAACTTTTATTGACTCTAAGGCGGTGCGAAGTTCGCCGGGTCAGCTAGTAAACTCATAAAGAAGAGATTCAAACAATTTTAAAAATCTAAGGCAGTAGCGGACCATACGAATTTACTGTCACGACTGTATTTTACTAAGTTTACTAGTTTATGAGCTGTTACAGTTATAGAGGTGCTTCGGAGGGCACGTTAAGCTAAAGTCGGCTCCGGTTGTTATTGATTAATATGAATAGTCTATACGCACTTGGCCGTTTTTTTTACTTTTGTTTGAAATTGTGCACCGACTTGAGTTTTCGTCGTGATTCCTACCAGTCTACTTGTAGCATTATTTATTCTTTGCCGTTACATAGAGGTTCTGTAAAATTGACTTGGTTACTAGACTATCTAGCTTCCTAACTAATACTTGTACCATTATTTATTCTGTGGCTAAGTATGAAGCCGCTGTGCCTTTGCTTGGAATACTTGTGTAGCGCTTTTGTTCAATCAATCAATTATTTCTTTGCTAGAATACAATATTAAATTACATGTCAGTTCTTAAAGTATTGTAAGGTCACTGTATTCAGCCTGCAAGCAGGCGTGCAAATATTACTGTTATTATATCCCTATTAAAACAAAGCCATATCTTAACATTAAATAATAAACATAAAACAAATGTCAAAATTACAAAGTTATAACTAGGAATTAATTAGATTCTACTTCTTAAAATAATCGTTAGTGCTATAAAAACAATTATCCGCTAGCCATACGTTCAATCGAGCCCTAAACAAATTACCCTTCAAGATTTTGATGTCTTCATGTAACTTATTGTATGCTTCTATGCACATATTATACGCGTTTTTCTTTTATCTTTATGATGAGCAATTTGATATAATCGACTTCTAAACTGTGCTTGCTTCTGTCTCTGAATAACTTCATTTCTCTTTATAAAATACGCAGGATGAGTTTAAAAAAAATACATAAGTCCCTAATGTACATACATGGTGGCTTGCAGCTGTCAAGATACCATGCCTTGCAAATAGCACTTACACAGCGTTTTTGTATTTTGAAAACCCTATCCGACTCCACCTTGGCTAAAGTGGAGATTGCTCGCACGTTCTAACATATTATCTACCTATCTCTAGTATATATGGAGGGGGTATGCATTTTGGCAGCTTTGTCAACAGAAATGGACTTCATGTAATTTTGTTGCCAACATAGTTCTTTGTAGGCACTTTCCCGCCTCAGCGGGACATTCTTGACTCATGTTTATTGTTTGGGAAATACGATATTACGGTGCCCCTCAAACCCCAAACTCGGATGAAGTGTAAAATTTCATGTTATATTTGACCACAGCAAAAATAGTCCTAGAATAACCTCTGCATCGTAAGCCAACCTGCCAAATAAAATGGCAATTTCTTTGGTACGAGACAGTTCAAGCCTAAATAATTCACACCCAGAAAAGTCGTTAAGAATTAACCGCACCAACAACGTGGTTATAAAAAGGACATTAAATTAGAAAAGGCATAAAATCTAACATTTCAAGCTATAGCGGGCGTAAAACTAGGACGCCTGTTCATGTCACAGTGTTGCGGTTGACAACTTCCGGTCAAGAGGCGCCGCGCCGGATATGGAGCGGGAGGAGGGAAATTCAGTCGCAGTTGCGTGCAGACTGTCGCACATGTAGGACGTGTCAAGCTCTAGCTGGAAATGGTTTTATCTCGGCGTTTAATATTGGTAGCCGGAAAAGAAAAAGTATTACCTATACGTAGGTACGTTCTGAGTAGATAATATATTACTATTGCTGTAGATTTTGATACGAATTTACGATTTGAACGATTTTAAATAAAGATATAGTGGGATATTTTCTCGAAAGACAATCTGTTCTTACAGAAATACAGATAAATTGTTTTAATGGTAATAATAGATTGTCGAGGTAATATCGAGCGATTAAGGGCGATAAAGCAAGTCGATTGCATAATAATCTCAGATTTTGACAGTTTTCGTAGTCTGCTCGCTATTGGATCGTAACTCGATCGCGGGACGATAGCTGTTATCGATAGATTTTGAATAGAAAACCACAATAATGATGTTATAATGCTGATGCTTGATTGAGAGCTGTTATCAATTTTATTTCGGTGGCATCACCTATGGGAATTGTGGAAGCCGTAGCACATCCGTGCTACTGCGTCGCTTTTGCTATAAAACTGCGATAGTGTATTTGATTTAGCAGACTACTGTTTATTTGACACTATAAACAGACCAATCGCAGGGATATCGCAGAAGCAAAGCTTTTTGTCAATAGCTAACAGACTTGGGGCCCAGGATATCGCCGGTGTCGTTCGTGTCGTGCCGGTGGTACCAGTAGAAAACGCCCAATAAAACTTCAAACAATCTATACTTATAATAAAGCAATAAGAACGAAATTGAAACTACTAAGAAGATAATTTAAAAAAAAAGTCAGGATACTTAAAATAAGCTACTGAAAAAGAATAACATTTTTAAAATTCATGTCTGTCTGTTTGTCTGTCTGTATGTTTGTTCGCGCATTACGTAAAAACTACTGCACCGTTTGCGATGCGGTTTTCACTGTTAGATAGCTTAGGGTTTGACTTAAAAACTGGGGTACTTGATATCTCAATCCGATGAGTGGAAGCCGAGCAATCGATAAAAATAACTTTGACGGCAGAAGGAATTTTGATCAAATGTTGGTATATTGGTATTTTAGGTCCTGGAATAGCACATAATATAGTATGTACGTTTAACCTAGAGAAATGACCACGCGTGCGGAACCGCGGTTATCAGCTAGTGTTGTAACAAAATCGTTTTGAAGTTAACTTGTTACTAGCAATTTCCTGTTTCCCTGAATGCCTTAATATACAGCTAAATTATGTAATAACTGTTTCGAAAAGCTCATCTCAGCCTCATGTTTATTTTCAATTCGGGGGATGAAAACAAAATGTGTCAGTGCGGTGTGACAGGTTATTCTGAACTGACAGGGGTAGGCCTTTGTGTTGTTGTGATGTGAGATGACGACAATAGCCACGGTGGCTTTAGAATTTAGACTCTGATGAAGTAGGTTTAAACGGTAAAGAATGTTTGAACGAGGATTAATATGGTTGATGAATCTAAGATTAGTGTGTAAAGTAGTGAATAAGAACAGACGAGTGCCTGTCGGACACGCATAGAGTTTAGGGTTCCGTATCCAGGATCTTAAGCTATTTAACTATGAAAACCACATTGCAATGGGTCCAGTGTTTTTACGTGATATGCCATGCCAATAGCGTTGGCCTAACTTGGTCAGCTATAATTTCGTTAGTAAATTCGTATTATGTGCTAGTACCTAATCTAGACCTTTGTGTGCTTCCCATTTGTTCCATGGAACTCTATTTCTTACTTATTTGTTTCATAGAACAATTGAAACTTTTTTTCCTAAACTGTTCTATAGAACAAACATTAAAACCTGTCTGGTTTGTGATGACATCACAGAGTAACTCAGTTTTCCACTTCCTAAACTCTTCCAAACTCAGTTTTTTTTTTGTTTTCTTTTTATTTACTCGATGTACTAAATTTACTCACGCCAAATGTGACAGGAAGATTTTTCATAAAATACAAGATTTTTGTCACGTGGAACAATTTGGAATAAACTACATTCTTATTTAGTCCCATGACGTCATTGAGAAGTGAAGTCGGAAGAAATGCTAGTATATAGTTCTATAGAACAAATCAGTAAAAAATAGACTCATTTTGTCCAATGACGTCATGTTCCATGGGACAAATGGGAACCACACAGACCTTTCAAATTTTTTTTAGTTATTGGGGTTCCGAGAAGATCAGGCTTAGGAACTATATATCTAACATTTCTAAAATATAAAGACTGGTGATGATTGATGATGAAAAATAAATATACGTACATTCGTTTATCCCCGTGACACACACACACACACACCCACACAAACTTGTGACAGTAGTGCTATATAGGTGCTATAGAAATTTTCTGTCTCCCTTGACACTACAATTCTCAATAGCTGATTCCCCCTTTCCTATAAAAATGAAACGAGTCGTTTTTCCAAGGTCTCGTTACTTTTTGACGTTTTTTGTATGGCGTTTATGTCAAAAGCCTACGGACAGTAAACGGAAACGGTTAGTTTTAAGATAGGAACCGGCTTTGTCCATACATTAAAATTAATTACCCGTAGATTTACATTACCGATGACACTATTGAATTTAAATACAAGAAAGCTAAATTGTAATCAGCTTAAAACAAACAATTATTATAGAAAGTAGAAGTTATAATTACAAAAGATAACACTATTAATAGTGTAACAAGTTATTTTATGTCTTACATAAATATTTGTACCTAAAACTTTGACATTTTTTCAGCGGGAACAATCAAATCGAGACGGTTATTTTGCTTGTATTTCTTCGGGTGGTGGAATATTAACCATTAGTGTTCGTTAACGTGCACGAGTGTGGGCAAATGATACAAACGCGGGAAAAACGTGCCATTTCGTGTTCTCTCCGGAACTCCCTAGGAAGTTTAGTAAAGCTGTCACTTTACTGAATCGTGACTTGACTAGGCTTTTAAGTACCTGACAAGGACTCGATATTTTGACTATTTGTTGAAAAAAACGTACAGCTTGTTATATCTCTTTACTTGACATTGGATGAATGCACTAGTTGTGCGGAACCAATTAAAATAATATATTTAACACAAATAATAACTAAAATTAATTTAATTAGGGTACCCAAACAGTTCAAAGTTTAATTACATAATAAACAACAACCAGGCATAACAAAAACAGAATATAACAAGTAAAAATATTATAATAATACAAAAACCCGAATTATTGAATACGCCCATAAAATATTGAATACGAGCTGACCGCCCATAAAATAATTACACTATAATATTATAAGGACGAAAGCTTGTATGAACGTAAAGTTGTGTGTGTATGTTTGTTACTTCTTCACGCTTAAATGGCTGAGCGGATTTAGATGAATTTTAGTACGGGATTAGCTTATACTTTGGATTAACTTATAGGCTACTGCTTAACCCGGAAAAATGTATGGTTCCTGAGGGACGCGAATGAAAACGCGGAGCGCAGCTAGTATTAAATATTTATATAAATTTAATGTTTCTTTTTTACCATAGTCAAATGTTGCAATTGTTGTTGTTACTTTACTTTTATACGAGTAGTTGCAATTGCAGCATTTGACTATGGTATTTACATTAACTTGAATAATCTAAAATTGCAAATTTTGTAAGATGCTTAAAAGAAAATCGCTACTGGCTAGTTATAAGAATTATATATTTTAGAAATGATCTTTTAAAGACCTGTATTTTGATACACACTCGATAGGTTTTGATCATTTTTTGTTCCGTCGGTAATACAATATGGCAGCTGTAAGCAGCCATATTAGTTTTCTTGACACTTAATATATCTAGCACTCTCGTCATCAAGATGAATCCAATCATACCTTATTTATCAAAATCCAACAAGCCGTTTAGGCTGTAGGACGCGTCTAAGAAACGTACAAACAACCCAAACACATAACCCTCTTCAGTCGGGTAAAAACACATAGGCATCATTTTCAATTGCAATTTTGGTTCGCTTTGTCTTTATGCGTTTTTTGTTCGTTCGTTTTATAGAAACTCTCTTAACAAGTTTTAACGATAATACTGTACATTAGAATTTAGCTTATCGTAATACTCTATAATATAAATTATACTTATCTACTTACTTACAAAACAGTTGGTTAACTTCTGATGACCACCTGTTTTGTACAAACTGTTGGGCTGACTAGTCCTAATCCATACCAATATATAAAAGTGAAACGTTGTCTGTTTGTTTGTTTGGGGAGCTTTCACGCAATAACGGCTGGACGGATTTTGATGAAATTGGAATGTAAATAGCTTATACCCTGGAAAAAACATGGAGTACTTTTTATCCCGGAAAATTGCATGTTTTCAAAACTGGAAAAATGTTGATTACTCGCTGTAAGAAATGGTTGCCATGGAAACATAATAACAAGTATGTCAAAAAACATCAAGAGCATTGATGCTATACCAACTTTTCCATTGGTTTTTAATATCCTAGAAGAACATAAGATGTTTTTTTGCGATAAACTGTAGTCCGCGCGGACGAAGTCGCAGGCGGGAAAGCTAGTATAATTATATTTCTTGGAACTAAAAAAAAACGACCTAATTGATTTACTAAACAAACAGCTGAATTAATTTTGATTAATCTATACCTATAATAAAGCAATAAAAACGAAAACAAAACATTGAAATAATCTAAGTCTAAGGTAATTAAAATAAGCTACTGAACATTTTTAAAATTCGTGTCTGTCTGTTTGTTTGTTTAGTTTGCTAGTTTGTTTGTTTGTTTGTTCGCGCATCACGTAAAAACTGCTGGACCGATTGCGATGCGGTTTTCCCTGTTGGATAGCTTAGGATTTGACTTAAAAACTGCGTAATTGGTATCTCAATTCAATGAGTAGAAGCCGAGCAATCAATAAAAATAATTATGACCGCTGAAGGAATTTTGATCAAATTGGTATTTTAGGTCTTGGAATAGCACACAGAGTACTTTTAACCTAGAAAAATGACCATGCGTGCGAAGCCACGGGCATCAGCTAGCCTTTGTTATATGGGACCACACTGAAGGAACTCTGGCTGTAGGACGCGACAGAACAACACACGAAAAGAACATACATACATAAAGTCCAAAAACAGTCCGCCATCGGCTAAAAATAATTATAATCTGCTGTTAATTTACAACCGACACGTAAAGTAGCTGTAGAATAAATACGCTCATTCCAAATGACCTATTTAATACCGACACTACCTGTACAGTACACTCTGCTGGCAGTTATCGAGCTTGCACTTGTTTACATCTGATGTGTCAATTATACTGAATTCAAATTAAATCTTGATGGCGTTGGTGCGTCTGTTTATTTGGGTGGCTCTCACGCGGTTGAACAATTTTTGTTAAAATTTTGCGCCTTTTCAGAAAAAAGCCCGCGGAAAACTACAAAAATTCGGCTTATGCTCAACATCAGAGACGTTTTAGTTGGCTCGACTTTGTCTATGGGTCATTTTGACTGAGTTTGTTGATGAATTGTCTCATTTATTTGCCATAGTTTTTTTTTTCAACTGGTTATTGGTAACTTATAGTATTTTTCTTCATCATGTCGATGTTCCGGCCGTTGGTTGTGTCCCACTGATATGGTCTGTTTAAGTTGATACGTCGTGGTGACAGGATCAGACAGATTTTGACATCCAGGCACAGAGTAAATAAAAGTATAATAATCCAGAAATAGGACTGCGTGACGCTATGTAAGTCTAGGGTGCACGCGATGTTTTTTGAATCATACAATTAAGTAGATTGATTTAATAAAATATCACTCGGGGATACTCATCCATAGACAAAAGCCAAAACGCGTATTTTTGTATGTTTGTATATTTGTTTCTAATGGATAAACTCAAAAATAATTAACCAATTTTAAAAATTCTTTCACCTTTATGTAGCTACATTATCAACGAGCAACAAGTACAGAATTTTAATTTTCAAAAAATAGAGATTCCTACGAAAAATACAATAATGTAACCCAAGGTAAGTATAAAAAAAACGATCGTGGAGTCCCTCCGCGCGGAAGAAGTGAAACTTCGTAATGTGGAAATGAAAATAGCAAGGCCTCCATGGTAGCGTTAAACGTTAACGCAACCTTGTTGGAAGTCGCATAAGAATTTTCTCTTCAAAAACTGTAAGGACCGGAATGACATGTTGCCATGGAAACGAAATAATAACAAGTCTGTAGAATACGTGAGTAATAATGGAATTGTGTGTGGTCAAACAGATTGTTGCTGCTAATTATTTTGAATAACGCTTACTGGCGTTTTATTTTTTTAGAAGTTATCACGGGTATAAAAATGCGAAAAGTACGAAAAATGTGCTACCCGTGCGAATCCGGGGCTAGAAAATAAATATAAAGCAAGACATTATTACGCTTGCTAATAAAAGTCAAATGTCTATTTGTCTGAGCTGTAGCACTGACCTACACCGACTACACCGTAAACGTAACTTCATGATGACGTACATGTTTCAACCCGCCCCTGCCATGATATATTGTGTTGTGAGCTCGTGATAACGTTGTGTTTGAAATGAAAAAAACAGTGAAATATGTAATTTTTGAAAATGTTGTAATAATAACGCACAACGATCACGCAAATACTCGTTAGAGCGCTAGAGCACTCCGCCTCGATTCGTGACGCAGAAGGCGCATTTCAAAGTTAAATTTATGACGACCGGCACAAGGGCACCCAGGGGGTACGGACCTCGGCTTGGACGGTCGTCTTGATTACGAGGATATCGAACTATACACCCCTGCCCCCCGATTCAGAACCTTTCGATAACGAACCGAATCGATTCGATTCAATGTTGTTAATTATAAATGTTGAATTAAACGATTTCAAACCGAATCCACAGAATAAATAATACCATATCGATCGACAACTGAGTTATCGAAAGTTTCTGAATCGGGGGGCTAGATCGCTAGTGTTAGTGATCGAAGGAGCCCTGAAAAATGGCTAGGAACCCTTTCATTGAATTATATAACTGACTGCCGATTCGTAATACACCTTTAAGAAGAATCGGCAAGAAACTCGAAGGCGAATAATAACTGATTATGAACCTCGCCGGCGAGGTCGGTGTCTGTGTCTATAGAAACTATTGCCGTTTATGTAAAAATATATAATCGAAGCGTTTCAGAAATCTTTGAGACATGAATTAGCGCACATACGTTTGTAAGCCAACTAGCGGCGCCCCGCAGATTCACCCGCGTAGATTATGATAATGGAAGAAGATAAAAAGTAGTCTATGTGTTAATCCAGCATATAATCTATCCTGGTACCAAATTTCATCCAAAAGCCGTTCAGCCTTTTTAGCGTGAAGAGGTAATAAACATACACACACACACACACATACTTCTAAAGATAAAACATGGCTATGACGATAATCGGTGTTTATGCATTTTATGACGTTTTTTATGGACTGTCAGTTCTAATGTATGGAGTTCTGCATCGCGCATACGAAATTTTCCGCTCGATAACAGAGTATTCATTTTTAAATCCCAGAGGTCTGATTTGCCTGTTTACGACAGTGGCCACTTCTTTGATTTATAATAATAGTATGAAATGTGATTAAAAATCTAACAGTTTACAATTTAATTGAATGACACTAAAAGGATTTCTATTTTCTCATATATTGTGAAAGAAAACCCCTCTCAGCTCTAAGTAGATTTATATATATTTTCTGTTCTTGTAAGAAAATAAAAATCGTTTTAGTTACCATTAGAAAGTTTTGTTGAATTCTAGCTAGAATGTAATTAGATGAGTGCTGCAGCTAGGAAAAGCTTTTCACTTTAGCAGCAAGACACGTAGAATAAAGTTTAGATTTAGTACTTATTGGCTTTGAAAGAAAGCTTTGAAGAAATTTCATGATAAATACACTTTCATTAACACAAGAATACATGTAAAACTTAAACATACTTCGGATTTGATCCAGAGTTACAAGAATTTCCTGTTTTTTTTTTTAACCTGAAACTATAAATCATAGTACTTTTTGCATAAATCTAGATACGCTACTCTTAAATATCACGTTATCAAAACTGGATTAGATACAACTACAAGCAAACACGTGCATCAACAACAAAGATAGAGAAACTTACGCAGACTGAGCGTGAATGAAATTCACTGCCAACACGCCAAAGAAAGCCAATTACTGTGCGCAATTCCACGCCGAGATCTTCCCACTTTTGATGGAACTTTTTGCCTGGGAATCGGTAAAAAACCCGTTTTTTACCCGTTGCGTTTTTTTTCCGATTCCGCAGCTTAATTAAAATGTTAAAAGCCGCACTGTTACGAAGTGTATGACGTAGTCTGCAAATAGAACTCATCAACTGACCATTTTCTTCCATGCATTTGTTTTAATTAAAGAGCAAAGCATTAAAAATAAACAAACACGTTCCTTTTTAAATTCTTAAGGAAAATTCGGGCTTTTTGCTCAGTGCTTTACAATTTCATGCTTCTCTTTCAGTTATTTTATAACAAAATGAATAGCACAAGTTTGTTATTGATTAATAGAAGTAACGACTGCCATGTCAGAGGCCCTCGGGCGGCTTGACAAACTCTGACATCAGCACTAACTCATACGACAAACAAACATTATTTAAAGTATTAAGAAAACTAATATGGCGGCTTGCAGCTGCGATATTGTATTTCAGACGGAAAAAATATATGACCAAAACCTATCGAGTCAGTAAAATGAAGCTCATTAAAAGCTATTCCAAAAATATATAATTATTTCACCTAAACAGTAAACAAAAAAGTTTAATGTATAAATAAGTTATTATAAAAATCAAAAAACCGAACAGTGAACAAAACTAAAAACAGTAAATAAACTTTTCTCCTTTGACGGCATCAGCTAGAACCTGGCGATCTTCAAAATTGGGAGGCATGAGGGGCAGATGGCCAGGTTCGAGCTGATCCCGTCAAAGGAGAAAAGTTTGTTTACTGTTTTTAGTTTTGTTCGCAGTCGGGTTTTTCTATTCAATTAGGTATTACACGCCTGCCCAAAATAAATAAGTGTAATGTTTTTAGGATTCGTGTATGTTTGTTTGTATGTATGTGAGTTTCTTTATTCCACCATAACTTTGAAATGCCTGAACAGGCTTAGAAGTGTTTGGTTTCGTTAGAATCCTTACATCGCCCCGAGTAACAAAAGCTACAATTTTTTTGAAAAAATCTCTTTTGCTTCAGTATGGCTCACATTCTAAAATGAAAAAAAACTTCGAATTTTACAATGTGTGTATCACATTGAAGTCCTTGATAAGCACATTCCAACACTATATAATTTATTGGCTTAAGTTCAATTTTTGGCAGGGCAGGCGTTTTTTTTTTTTTTTAGCTTTTAAGCAGTTTTATTTTATTCAATCAGTTACTAAAATTAGATCAGACAGACATACGAGTACAAAATAGGCGAGTTTAGCCGATTTAGGATAAAGGTGTGCGCAGCGGAGCGACTCGTAACGGTTGGCTGCCCCGGCTCTAATTATAAACAGCCCTTGTGCAGGGTGAGTGATATGTGAAAGGTATTGGAAGTGTGGAAGATTGACTGGAATGGGTTTATTCTATAGTGGTGTGTTGTGTTAACTAGACCAAGGCGGTTGCGGTCACTTTGGCATTGTGGTCGATACAAACCGTTTGTTGGTATGTTGTCTTAACCAGAATAAGGCGGTTGCGGTCACTTTGGCGTTGTGGTCGATACAAATCGTTTGTTGGTATGTTGTCTTAACCAGAATAAGGCGGTTGCGGTCACTTTGGCGTTGTGGTCGATACAAATCGTTTGTTGGTGTGTTGTCTTAACCAGACCAAGGCGGTTGCGGTCACTTTGGCATTGTGGTCGATACAAATCGTTTGTTGGTGTGTTTCTTAACTAGACCAAGGCGGTTGCGGTCACTTTGGCGTTGTGGTCGATACAAACCACACACGTGGTACTACTACTACTAGTAGAACCACGCGGTTATGGGCAACAAATGATAAAAATCGCTTAAACATTCGTGTATTGTTTACTGCATTTTGTTTCATTTCTATACATAAAATTATCACTAACCTAACCTAGCCCTTAAAACCCTCGCGTGTCACGCGAGGATTTTAAGGGTTAGGCTAGAGGAAGAATTGACCATATGAACTTAATACCAAAGTTATTTGTAATTTAAGCATATTTTCACCATTGTTATGATTTTATTTGGTTTCGGATATTATTCAGGCCAAAGGCCTCTATATATTGCATAAAATATATGATGGAAAATATGATTCAATTACAAATAATTTTGGTACGTTGTTCGGAAGTACGAAACTCTTAAAATTGTTACTGTAGTCGCTCCAAATAATGTAATGACTTTAACTGTGATTAACTGGTGGTCTATAATAAGTGTCATAATTTGGAGTACTATGATAATTAAAGATTTACATAAGTGTTTTCAGGACACTAAAGAAACAAAAGAAAAATGAGTAAATAGCGTGCAAAGCTGTGTTCCAATAAATGGCAAAATTAGTAACAGAGCAAACTACACCGGTCCGTTATGGCCATAGATTTGTGAAGGTTATGGTTAATCGAATACACGGCTCAGCGCCCGCGACCCTTTGTCCAGGGAACACTATGCAAGCTATTTGTGGAATCGAGCGCTATAAACTGTACGTTAACCGGGGCGTACCAACAAGTCTACAGGTTTACTCGACAACGACACAAAATAACTTTGAATTGATTTACTAAACTACTGAAACATTATTCATAAAATTTATATCAACAGTCTGCATTAGTCCACTGCTGGACTGGCCTGTCCTTATACGCGCCACTGAGCCCGATCTACGGATGTAATTACTGCCAGCTACTTTGCGTCGTCGCTCCATCTGGCCGAAAGATATCCTACTTGCATTTGCCTATACGTGGTCTCCACTCAAGAACTCATCTGCCCCATCGTTTATCGATTCTTAGACTTATGTGACAGGCCCATTGCCACTTCAGTTTGCTAATTCTATGCGCTATGTCGCCTATTCTCCACCACCTCCACCTCGTTTCGGATACGATCCCTTAGAGAAACTACAAGCATAGCCCGTTCCACAGCTCGCTTACCAACTCACACAGTCTCACTGTCAGTGTCAGTCCACGTATGAAAATACAAGGTAACATAAATAAATAAAAAAACATTCAAATAGAGAATCCTTCCTTTTTCAGTCTAATTGACCTCCACCATTTTGAAGTAGAACAAAAATGACGAGCAGATAGTTCATTTAGTCGTAATAAATTGCCATGCCACAACAACTTTGTACTAGCGCTGCAAAGTACTGCACTATGCTTATCCTGATGCTTTAGGTTTGTTTATCTCATAATTGCAAGTAGTTTCGTGGCCTACCGAAACACAGTTTATGTTTGCACATTAAAGCTTAGCGCTCCAAATCTGACAAATCTGGAAAATAAGTATAGGTTTTTTTTGCTTCGTATGTCGCGGTAGGTACCGCGACATACGAAGCTGCCGCGACATACGAAGTCAGTCAGCAGAATCCAATAAAACCTATCACAATACCTAAAAGCTTTCCAAGTCAATTTAAAACTGATCTAAAGGCAAAAAAGCCGCAAATATAAACTTGAAATAGACACAATTCAATAGAGACTGAAAGTGGACCTGTTGATTCGAAAATGGTGAAAGAAAATCGAGTCCATTTATAGCATTAATCGAATGCACGGCCCAGTGACCACGGCCCTTTGTCCGGACTTAATTCCATACTGGTCATTTGTAGAAGCTAAGGGCGCATTATAGGACAAGAGTAGCGTAGTAAGCGTATTTCGTGACGCTAATCTCAAAGCATGACACAAGCGCTCATAACGACCTACGAATAATAAATATGAAATAACTTGCTTTTGCAAGACGGCATTCATATTTTTTTTCTTTGGGGTGCTACCCCAAAGAAGCAAAAAGGGAGCTACTGAATATCGCCACTTTATTAGATCAGATTTCGATGGTTCTTTTTCTAATTGAAAGGTGAAAATCTGATGAGGATCTTCGGCGTGATCAGCAGAATAGCTCCTTAAAATGCAATAAATTTCTCACTTTTAGGTATCTACCAGTGGAATCAGCACTTTGCCTACCAAGAAGGAATTGATGAAGTACCTTGGTTATTAATGTTAATTGTACAATAAGGTAACTAGATATAGTGCACCGCTAGATTGTTTGCAAGAAAGTTTGTACGCGCGAGGTCTACAGCTCACAGAGCCACTAGTGGTAATTTGTAGAAGTAGGGCGTACATTTGGAAGAGCGTAACGTTGTAGTAAGCGTACCGCGTAGCGCTTTCAGCCCACAAAAATCGACGCAAGCGCTAAATTTACCGCGAGATTGAAACTCATAGTGTAGGGCCACAATTTACTATTAAATCAATTATTTTTAAGAATAAACAATCGACTTTAAATGCATTTACTAAAAATATATATACCATTCCAATTTTTATTTCAATGGGATCACGCTTGGGGTTCTATGTACCCTTGCAAATAAATAAGTTATCATGCAAATCCCAGAGACATAAGTGAACAAACACACAAAAAAAAAACAGTTCAATTGAGAATCTCCACCTTTTGGAAGACGATTAAAAATAAAACGCGATCAGACGTTGACTGCTTGAACGCTACGCTCTATCCCTTTTTCACTTTATTTGCACACCCTTAACGCCGATGTGAATGACACAGCAAACTAGATATTCGTCGAGAGACACCACAGTCTGGTGTTTTCGTAATGACGAGCCAACAGTGTTTATCGTAATTCTATGGATTGTTATCCAAGCGTTTGGTCTAGCAAAGGCATGTGCCTATATCCTCATATGCCAATAATGATTATATTTTGATTGACTGCAGAATTGACGGATCGAAACGAAACACGGCCGAGTGGGCACCCGCCTTTGTTGAGGTTTTAATTTGTGCCCCGGACTGCCTATTTGTGGACTAAATAAGAACCGTTGGGATTCAAAGCGTGAACCTTGAGTCACTCATTTGAAACAGAGTAATTAAAATACTTAAATCGAATTAGTTTACATTTAATGAACAGTCCGTCAGGAAGTGGCGTGTATTTTATTTACACCACGACTGGAAAAGGGATTAATTAAAAAATAAATACAAATGGTGGAATCTACGTGTAATCTTCCGTAGAAAACAAGTTCATCATCAGCCTATATCTGTTCACTGCTGAACGTAGGCCTATTCTAATGCACGCCACTGAGCTCTGTCTTCAGCTCTCCACTCCATTTTACAGGTCGTCACTCCACCGGCCCTCAGGGCGTCCCACACTACGTTTGCCTAGACGTGGTCTCCACTCGAGACCTCGTCTATCCCAACGGTTATCGGTTCTTTGGGAAATGTGACCTGCCCACTACCACTTTAGCTTGCTTATCCTTAGAGCTAATGTCGGTTACATTGGTTCTCCGTCGGATATTTTCATTACAAATCTTGTCCTTCAGAGAAACTCCAAGCATAGCTCTCTCCACAGCTCGCTGAGCGACCTTAAATTTGTGGACTAGTTTGACCGTGAGTGTCCACGTTTCGGCTCCGAATTTATTCTGTATCCGTAGGTCATGACTGGTAGGACGCGCTGATAGAAGATTTTTGTTTTCAGGCACTGTGGTAAACAAGTTGCTTGAACGTTACTTAACTAAATACTTATTTAAATCTATAATAGGTTGATATACCATTTTAAAAAGGTGGTATGCGAGCGGGCAAAGCCATTCACGCAGCTAATCTTTGTATAATAGTACGATTTGCAATTATCCAAAGCACTACAATTTCCTATTATGAACACAGATACCATTTATCTGCTAATCAGGCTTATCTACCAGATACTATTGTTATTGTATTCACGTCACCGATCTCCAAAATTGCACAGCCCATAGTTCTATCTACTGCCAATGATATCTCTAAATAATGCCCTTATTCCAATAACAAGCGGATGTGACGTCACAATTCCATGAAAGTAAGAATGAATAAGAGGTCATTTCCTCATTGTGGGTTTCTTTCTCTGCATTTTCCGTTTTCGTAAAATGCTTTTCCGTGTTTATAATGTGATGAAGTATTTTTTTTCCTTTTAACCGGGTGGGAAAATATGTAACTTATCCAGATGTTTCTACTCTCAAGAGACATTCTTAGCATCAGTGTTTCAAACTGAACAACATGATTTTCTGTCGAATGATTATTGTTAAGTATCTAGTTGTATTTTCAGATTTGAAATTGAGATCAAGATCACTAAACTTTAACTTCTCCTCTCGGCTCCACTTTACAATTTCCTTTACATAACTACATTTTACCATAAATATATTATTTAACTACCTCTAGTTTCTATTGATGCGGTGTGCGGTCAAACGGTTTTAGTAGTTTGTTTAATACTGATTGTTATGGATTGTTGTGGTTATCAAACTATTTTTTATAGTGTGGTACTGTATTATAAGGTCTATCTACTTTATGTCACTCTCTCTCTTTTATGGATTGACAAACATTAGGGAAATTACCGTTCTAAAACGCTTAACAGAGATATAGCCAAAGTTGACTTAAGTTATAATTTGACGTTTCAAATTAATCTCTGCCAGTGAGGTTAAGTGAGCAGAGACGTGGAGACGAAATGGGAAGTCAATAGAAAATATGTTAAATAAGTAAGTTTCCGAGAGGGATATTAGATAGAATATTGATTCCAAGGTTAACTTATTTTTAGACATAATATGATTATGTCTAAAAATAAGTAAAACCTGTTTTAAATATTAAAGATAAATTAAAATCAAAAGAGTTCCTATTTTACTTTAAATCATTTATACTCATTCATCAAATTATTATACTTACTGCTATTAAATGAGCAACATGGGCCATAATTTACACAAGACGAATATTTACAAAATAATTACTATGAACATGGCAATTAATTTAACATCTAGTAATAGATCAACGTCGTGTTCATCTGACGGTATCATCAAAGCACATAAAGAATTAAGAGTACCTTATCTTGGTACTGGTACCTAATAAATTCATTGTTATGCACGTCTTTTATTGGAGTGCATGCCGTCAATTTCTTGAAACAATTGCACGCAGATGGTAAGGTTGGTAGGTTACAAGTTTACAACGTACTAGAAGTCGTAAGTAGGTGTGGTTTGACTCCACGGTTGACTCGCATGAGTAAACTGGGAATGAGAACATAACGACATAAGAATTTGCCAACCCGTTTGTGATTCAGAAAATATTTAATTCCGTTTTAAACCACTGAGAGTGAAAGGGTTGTTTTGGTGAGAGGGACCTAGTTTTGACTAATATTATTCCCAGGAATCCCCGTAAAAGTATACAACTCTATAATCAGCAGATAGGAATATTTTAAGAGCAAAGGTGATTGATTAACGTACCTACATGAAAAATTGTGTCAGACCTAGGATGCTTCCCTGTGACACGCCAAAATGAACCTTTGTAAAATGGCTATTTAAATTATATACGCGATTTTTTTGGATTTTGTTGTCAAGGTATGATGAGACCACTGATGGAAACTCCTCAAATACCAAGATGTTTTAGTATTTAATTAGAATTAATCGTTATATTGTGTCAAATGCTTTAGTTTAGTCCACTGGATAGTTAATACTGAAAACTAAGTCAATATAGGCCCGGCGATTTCAAAGTAAAACCATCAACTAAAGCAGTCCATCTGTGACCTTGTTCTTGTACATAATAAATTCATTGTTTGTTCTTCTTTGAGTGCAGCCGTCAGTCCACGATCCAATTGGACGCAGATGGTAAGGTTGGTGGGTCACTGCGCGTGGACTGTGTATAGAATGTATGGTGTAGGGCAGAGGCTTGTAGCTGTTAGTTGTGTAAAATTGTTCAGGCGCAAAGTCACATTCCCAAATATTTCTCAATCATGTTATGAAGATAACTCTATACATTTTCCCTTACTGAAAAACGAGCGCGCCAAAGCTCATGATGATTTCATATAGTCATTTTACATGGAGTTTGTATACGTGTATGCATGTGTGTTTTGTCTTTAACACAGGTCATCCGATTTGGGTGCGTTTTTTTATTCGATACAATTTTACTGATATACGAGTATGTAGAGTAGATTTACATACTCTTTATTGATACCAAAGAAACAAATTGACATGGAAAACACTTGAAAATAGGTACAACGGGTGGTTTTCTCGCTAAAAACGTCTCTTCCAGCCATACGAGATGTTTGATAATTGGCAAGAAACATGAAAATGTAGGGGTACTAAAACGAACAGTAGCAAATAATAGCAAATGAAAGTAACCTCCAAGTTTCTACTTAGTTTATATCTTTTTAGGTAAGTTTTCATCGCACACTCTGACATCCGATTGCTGAGCCATTAGAATAAGTTTTAATCGTTACCACTTCAAGCTTGGACCTCACCTCCCACAACTTCCAGCGAATCGGCCAAGGTTAATCCGCACATGCTTTGCTTTACACAAATAAACTACAAAAGTGTTGATCGATGGACCTGTACTCCCACATTTACTTAGGACTTGGAATATTGAAATTGACCCATGAATATGTATGAAACAACATTGACCGTTCTGCGAGGAAGATAGCTGATTGATTTTGGACACGATACTGTTGAAGTTTACTTGGTACACACATAGTTCACTAGACCCAACCCAAGGACATGACATGATATTGAGAAAGTTTGCTGATACTTATCATGGCAACCTTCGATATTCACTGGTTCAGCTGGAAATGCCTCGTGGACAACCACCACCTCTGGAGAAAGACCATCACAGATGGAATGACTGTGCACGACATCGCCACATTTGAGTTGCTTACAAACTTGCGAAAAGAAAACATGAACGCGTAAGGTACTTCTTACCATCCAGTGGTTCTCAGCACTCAAACATACTGTGTGGCCGGATCTGCCTCTCCCGTGTTGGTTTAGCTATAAGAATAAATGTACGAAAACCCTTCCAAACAGTGACGCTGCTTAAATCATATTTTTAAGTTGCATGAGGCCAATGATAATGGTTATTCCTTTTTCCCTAATTCCGGGAGGAAATAACCTTCACGCATCGTAACTTATCAATAACAAAGGTCGAACGCTAGTCTACCTATATCAACTTTTTGCCACTCTGGCACTTTTTGCGCTTCTTTTGTATTTTGTGACATCAGCATCTCCACAAAGTTGCATCATAAAAATAACATTAAAAGTGCTATTTTGCAGCTTTAAGGCTAACGCAGGTATGTTACCTTACCTACCTACACAACTACTAAGTGTTGCTGTCTTAAGTAAGTGCATTAATGCAGTCCGATTACAAATGCAGCAAATAAACGATTTGGTTGAAAACATTTTTATTTTGTGGTAAGCTGATATGATGGGATACCCCGTGGTTAATATTGCGTTATTTTTACATAGAATTTGTAGTACCAACCTAATTATTGGGAAACTAGTAGCACCCCACGGCTTTGCCCGCGTTTATACATTGCCACCCCCGTTCACTCCTAAATGGCTGAGTTTAAAAAACCCTCCTTATTGCACTCGTATGGTAATCAAGGAATATTTCCTCTAAATTTTAAATCTCTAATTTCACTGGTTTAGGCTCTGCGTTGTCTGTCATTCGCCAAGATACTGTTTTATAGTTATTGGAAAATGTAAAAAAAAAGTCCTATGAAATAAAATGAAAATAATAATAATGTGTGTGAAAATGTCCTGTTTAATTCAATAAATACCTTATTGAAGTATTGATATTATTTTAAAATGAATTAAAAACTTACCAACTAAATCACCACGAAACAATAAATAATTCAAAGCACAAACAAATATTCCATTTTTTTGGCCCAATGAAAAAGTAAAAACCACAAAATAGAGAACTGCACATTGCAACACTCTGTCACCGACTGACGGACCAAATTTACCTGAACTAATCGGAAAAAATATTTTGATGGATATTTCAAAATCTGTCAAGGATGCCGACCCCCTGCCGCCCTTGTGATCGTTTAAATCACTTTAGAGTTAAATAAATAAACAATGTTCGAATTTATTTTAAGTGAAATAGAGTTTAATTTTGAATGCATATTGTTTTTTTCTGTTACTGATATCTTCACGTCGCACTGTGAAAAATAAGGACGATTTTAATCCTTATTCAAAAGTGATAAGATTAATATTTGTATGTTTTCGTAAGGAATTTAGTCATTTGGAGAAATGTTTAGTTGTGTCACAGATAAGGCTAATCGGTTATGTTTTGTTTGGCCATGGGATGACGTAAACTATCGCTTGTTACCGCAGTCTTGTTTACGATGGTAAAAACGATGGGCGGACACTTTCGCTTAGGTTTTTATGGGGCCCTTTAAATTGATTTGAGCAAAAACTATGGATTATGTCATTGGAAACCAAAAAGCCGATTTCTGGTCATTGTTGGGCCTTTTTGTTTGCAACTGTACAAGGCCTGAGAATTATGAAGGTGAAGTTTTTATGTTTTTATTGTATCAATAAAAAATTGAATTCATAACGGGATTGAGTAGCTTTTACGCTCTATTATGTAAATGGTTACCTTTGAATACGGTAAATATGTTAATTTTATTTGCTATAATATTTACAGTGGAAATATTTGTGTCAAATTATATTGGCGTTAGCTTTAAATCATGTTTAAGATGAGTTTTTTTATTGTGGCTGTACATTTATTGTTTGGTTTAGACGCTTGGTACAGACGTAACGGCCGGTAGTTTTAGGTATTTACTTGGAATTTGCTATATAAGTAATAAATATTAATACTTTAATAAAACTCATAAATTCAACGCAGGTTAATGGTAAGTACATTATTTAAAGGAAAAAATATTGCATCTTAACCTGTGAGCAATTTTGTCAGGTGTTGCATTTCATTTTAACTGCCACCAATAAACCCAATATTACTTTAATTATCCGATTTTAATACAAAAAGAGCGACAACTTTACGGGCAAAATGTTTATAGACATCGATAAATTGCTTTTAACAGTTTCCTTGTAAGCATAATGTGTTACAAATAAGGAGTCACGCGAATGTTGCAATAATTACGTTTTTCCACGAAGCGACGTCTGCGGCCCACTGTGCGCGACAAGTTTGAATGAATGATTAAGCATCGAACGATAATATTTCCTTATTGGAGAAGAAACACCCAATCGTAAAATTAATTTAGATTTGTATGTAGTATTCTATGTTACTAAATGTAAATTCCAAAATGGTTGGATTTTCGTTTTTAAGGAAATATTCCATGGTTTGATAAGTATCTACGCTATTATAGACATTTACGACTACATAGCGATTGTAACTAAGTAACTACTTAAAACTCTCGTTGCATATCATCGTTCACATTGGAACATTCGTTGATTGTCATCCTTCACATTGAAACACTAGTTGCATATCATCGTTGATATTCAAACACTAGTTGCATATCATCGTTCACATTTAAACACTAGTTGCATTTCATCGTTCACATTGAAACATTCGTTGCTTGTCATCCTTCACATTGAACACTAGTTGCATATCATCGTTCATATTCAAACATTAGTTGCATATCATCGTTCACATTGAAACACTAGTTGCATATCATCGTTCACATTGAAACACTAGTTGCATGTCATCGTTCACATAAAAACATTAGTTGCATTGCGGCTTTTACTTTGTGACGATATCAAACCTCTTTCATAAATTCTTAATTCTTTCATAATCGTACCCATTTGATAGTTTGTCTATGTTAATTCTAAATTCAAATAACCTGTCATTCCCATATTGTCATTGGATTAGTAACAACGGGAATTTTATGAAATAATATGTTATAAAAATGCGTAAATAAGTTGATTATATCTTTAAATATTTGATAATAATTTCATACGTATTGATCCGTATTGTTGGTATAAAAACTCTACGACAATACTACATAATAAATAATTTCCTGAACAATTTTGTATATATTGTAAAGTTGTTATAAAAATCGAGAGAATACTGAGTAACAAAGAGCAAGATCTTCAAGCCACTTCAGCTACGAGCCTATTATCTGCTTTGAGAGAGAATCTAAAATCCAAAGGTAAAAGGATGGCTCGCACTACGAAGTTTCTTCTGCACCTACTTTTAATTATTGTGAGCAAGGAGTCCCTTTGCGCTGGTAGACAAGACACCCTCGGGGGGCTCCGGCCACAACTTGACACCATAAACACTAGCATGACATCGTTTACATATAAACAGTATTTTGGAAGAACGGCACAGGTTACTGTAGAAGATCTCTAACTTTTTTCTGCGATGCTGAAATATGATTTCTAAATCCGAGATAAGCAAAGAA
Source organism: Alsophila aescularia (assembly GCA_946251855.1). NCBI lineage: Eukaryota > Metazoa > Arthropoda > Insecta > Lepidoptera > Geometridae > Alsophila > Alsophila aescularia. The sequence goes on along the minus strand of OX276382.1, from coordinate 20,731,879 downwards.
TACTCTTATCAATTTTCGACAAAAATAAATAAATATATAAAAACAAACACTTCATCCGCCTTAAACTAAAATGCGTGTTCTGTTTTACAACTCTGCCTTATCTCAGAGATTATGATAAAAACCTCTTCAAATATTTTGAAAGAACATTTTAAAAATCTGTTAATAAATACTAGTTAGTTACTTATGTAACTAACTATGGACGCGGTCTATTTGACTAGTTATTTATGTAACTAACTAGTCAAATAGACCGCGAGATAGGATCAGAAATGAGTGAATACGCAGAAGAACTAAAGTTACCGAATAGCACTAAGAATTAGCAAGTTTATGTGAAACACCTATCACGACGAACCGATAACCGTTGGGAACTACGAATAAGTAATAAGTCAGTAAACGTAACAGCGTTAATAAAATGACCCAACAAAAGTCGTGCCCAAGTAGGTGGGGCTTAAAAGTCGTGTCCAGCGCGTCATCAGTCGTACATTTGATATTCATGCAAGCGAGCACACGTCATATCTTCGCGTACGTTTTAGTTTTATCATTGTGAACTGCAGCTGTGAATCATCATGCCAGCATGTGTTGTGAAGAGGTGCAGGAGCCATACAAGATTAAAATGTCCAGAGATCACTTTTCACTAGAAGTAGTTGCAAAATTATAATTATATTCAAAGACGTTCAAATACATTATCAAACCGCGATGGTCAATACTATGCAAAATGAAGTCAGTCAATTTTTGTACAATTTTTTTTTTCTACTAGATGAAATTTTGAAATTAAGCTGTGATTTTTTCACGCAGATTATTCATACCGAAGAAACGTCAACATATTTAGGCGAATACTAAACAAAATGAGAAAATAAACAATAATTAACGATTACAGTTGGTATGTAATATAGGTTCGGCTTTTTCGACTCATGGGAATAACAATAGCATTTAAAAAACAGTTCATAGTTTGATCGAATTAAAGCACGTTTAATTTTTCAGGCTAATTAATAATTAATTATTTTTTCCTTCTGGAAATTTTGAAGTGTTTGATTTACCTGAGTTGCTCAAAAAAACAAATAATGCAAACCCTCAAGCGCATAAGGCACAAAAACTTGTAAGATTTCACTATTATTTTTGCACTTAATATTTAGGTTCGATAGGAATTTTTATTTTAGCTGTATATGTGTATCTATTTCAATTAGAGACAGTCTTTCATAGATTTGAAACTGATCTTCAATAAGGTTATTTTCAGGAGAATAATATCAACACTGAATGTAATGACGGTGTTGAAAAAGAACCAAGAAAAACAAAATTAAAAAATTATCTTATTTCAACCGAAGTCTTTAGTTTTGAAGAAAGAGGATCATGCGTTACGCCGATAAATATACCATCGTCAGATATTGAATCTGCTCTGAATACTCCTAAAACACACATTTTAAAGAAAAAACTATTCTGGCAGTATAACGACTATCACAGATCAGAAATCTACAACGCCCAAATAAAAGATTAACTATGAAGAATATTTCTCTTAAAATATTTTATCCCAATTGAAGAAAAATGGATTTGGCGATACTACAGAAAATACTGCATTGAATGATTTTTCGGACGATATAGTTTTGCCCTTAAAAGGAAAAAGTCAAAAGTTACTTTGATCTTTGATGTCTGTGCATCTAACATCGCTACGGCTAAGATGTTGGGTTGCAATTTTGAAGACACAAACAATTCAAAATCGTTTTTTGACCACCCGTCTACCGGAGACCCAGTAGTTGTAATATTAGATCCATTTCATATGGTGAAACTTGTGCGTAACACATTAGAGGAAAAAGACACTGGTAGATAAAAACAAGAAAAAAAATTGAGTGGGCACATTTGCAGAAACTGAAAAATGTTCAAGATATCGTTGGATTGCATTTTGGGAATAAATTGTCAAATCGGCATCTATACTTCCGAAATAGTGTAGCTGATGCGATTAAGTTTGGTTCGCAACAGTTAAACATGCCTGATTTTCAAGAAACAGATGCAACTGTTAGCTTTTTAGAAACGTTTAACAACCTTTTCGACATACTAAATTCAAGACCGACCGATACGGGTTTAAACACCCTTTTTCAGTGGTGGAAAAAGAAAAACTACATGACGTTTTGGATCAAAGCGAAAAATATATTAAAGGTCTCTAAATCAATGTGCAGTCAAAAAAAAACTCGAACAGTAAATGGACATTTAAATTTATCAGAATCCTTCTTCACTACATTGCGAAGAAAGATTCTCTTTTAATGTCTTCTGGACAAAAACTTAATAAATTAATTATATTTCGTGGGACAAAGAATTTAATGAATTGTAAAAAGTGAGCCAAAAAAAAACCATTGTACAGTAATATTGTTTTATTACTGACTTGGTCCGGTCCACTTATTGCATAACATCGTCCACGCCGCTATGACTCAGCTGTCATAGCAGACATTGCAGCACGCGCGTGAACCAATCCCTGCTTTCGTTCTGAATTTAAACCAATCACCAAGCATGTCTATTTGTAACCTCGGAAGTGATTCGTACTTTGAATCTTACGTCGTTTTAGGGCCGGTCTTTCAATTGCAGTATAAATGAATGGATAACTAACCAAAGAATAAATTTAACTGATCCTTTATCTGCTTGTTGTTTTTATTTGGGTCTTTCATTTCGAAATTAATGGACAGTTAGCTAACAAAGGTTTATTTCTTTAGAGTGGCAACAATTTATTTGCGTCTAGCGTCTCTATGTTTGTAATGATTCAAGGAATTTTTATAACGTTTTTTGTTCGGCATTATATTGTTGGCATCCTTGTCGCACTCGAAATATATAGATATAGCCATCCTGTAGTCAAACGAGCGAGGCGGCCCCGGAACATCTGTCTAATTTAGACAGATTCACGCCAAGGTCGCTTCGGCCGTGTTGTGTTGTGTACTTTGTTTTTAATTTTAATTTGAGCATAAAACGAGGTATTTTCCAAAAATGAGTGAGAATAAAACTAGAAGAGAAAGGGCGGTAAATTTCACGACCGAAGAAGTGCGGATTTTAATGGGTTTAATATGTGCTAACAAACACATATTAGAAAACAAAAAACAGACGCAATAACCAATAGAGATAAAGAAACAGCTTGGAACAAAATAACAGAGTCATTTAACGCGTCCAGTGGCTCAACAACACGCACGTCCAAAAACTTAAAGCTTAAATATGAATCAGTAAAAAAAGATGCTAAAAAGAAGTCTGCTTCAAACAGACAAGAACTTTATCGAACGGGCGGAGGGGATTCTTCGCAAACACCCTACACAGATGCTGAAAAGTCTGTTCTGGCCATTTGTTCAAATATTGGAGGACTTGAACCAAGAAACGATAGTGACACATTACCAGGTTCGTACCAGGACTATATGGCTGTGTTCGTGACTGAAAACTGCCGTGGACATAAAACATATTTTGTCGACTTTTGTCTGTCATTGTTTTTCCTGCCCTACTACAATATTTTTTTCTTTCTACAGGATCAACAAATACTCATGCAGAACCTAAACTCGCAGAAAATATGGAGTTTAATATGCATATGAAGCAGAAAATTTATTTACCCCTGTGGAAGTTGTAGACATTTCTACTGATGGTATGTCTCGAGAAGATACAATACATACATTTAAAAACTAAAACCCGACTAAGGTCGGTAAAAACTTGCTTATGACACTCTTGCAATGAAGACAAATTGATTGATACCTTGCTTGTCAAAAGCTGACCAAGTTTTTAGTTTAAACAGATAACCCTTCCTTTGCTTTGCCATAGTCTGGTAAAATAAATAGCCTATGACATAGTATCTGAAAATGAATCCATTGACTCCTCGCTTGACAAAATCGGACCAATATTGGTGACTCTTATGGTGAAACATCCACATACCCACATACATATACTATACTGTACATACATACATATGTATACTATACTATATATACATAGACTGTTAAACTCATTACCCTTCTGTTGCTTCACCGTAGTGGGGTAATAAATAACATTCAATTGTGAGACGTGCTATCAGGCTCATTGGGGATGAGTAAAGAGGTCAAAGGTAAGAGATGAGAAGAGGTCTGGTAAAGAGTAGGCTTCAAAGTCTGGTGCATCGACGTGAGGTAGCAAGCCTGGGGGTATTCTACAGATTGCACTATGGAGAGTGTGCACAAGAACTGCACAACCTGATTCCCCCATCACCTTTCCATCACCGTACGACTAGACAATCAGCAAAGTGCCACCCTTTCATGGTTGAAATACCTCTCACAAGAACGAAGCGTTACGCATTTTCATTTATTATAAGAACTGCAAAGGATTGGAATGCCCTGCCCTCGTCAGTGTTTCCAGTAAATTATAACCCCGGTGTGTTCAAGTCAAGAGTGGATAGGTATCTACTAGGCAAGCTTGCTACACCTTCGACAACATCATTGCTTTCCGTCAGGTGAGATCGTGGTCAAACGATTGCCTAGTCCGTAAGGAAAAAAAAAACCTTGTAATTATAAACATTCTCATGTTTTTTTTAATTTCATAGGTAATTATTTTGTTATTATTCTACACATTTTATAGTAACACCTGAATAAAAAACTATCAATACTGGCCCTCTTAAATATTACACAATGTAACAACAACAACAAATCAAAATTTTATTTTCAGAAGTTATTCCTGGACTGCAAAAAAAGTCTGCACAAGATATTGCAGAAGCAGAAGAAAGCAAAGTTATTGGTATTTGTCTCATGTTAAATGTTGTTGTCTCATGTTAAATGTTGAACTCATTTTGAAGTAGATCTGAATCTATCTAGGGTTATGAGCAATACCTATCCTATTTAAATTTAAGCATGTTTCAATAGTCTTGATAGTGTGTTGATGGAAACACATTTGGTATTCTGCTAGTCATTTAAGACCAGTGGCTTTCCAATGACTTTCCATCGAACTACCATTCTGCTGCTATTGAACTATTTGGTATTCTGTACTTATTATTAAATAAACGCAGAATACCTAAAAAGTGAAAGAAATTTAGTTAGGCCCTCCATACAAAAACTACAGGTTTTACAAATCATATCTAGTACCTTAGACTTGCCTACTATTTATTACTTATTTATTTTTAGACTGGAGAAATTGGAATCCGAAGACTCTGAAATCGAGAAAAAGCAAAGTTCTAAATGCTAAAGAAAACCTGCATACCAAATTTAGTTCAATTGCATCAACTCGTATTGAACTAGTAAATTAACAGATAGAAATTGCAAAGGCAGAATTAAAATTTAAAGAAAAATGTTATGAACAACAACTTTTAGAGCACCAGGCAAGAATGCAGATCATGCAGATTGAAATAGAAATTGCTAAAAGCAAATTAGCAAAGGAAAAAATAACTAAATAATATTATTGTTACAATTATTTTATCAACATTTAGGACCATTGTTCAGCCACGAGCAGAATATTAGCTTACGGCTGTTTGTTTGCTTATATTAAGAGTTTTAAGAAATATTAGTTTATTTTTGTTGCATGCATTGGTACCTTACAGATTACAAATGATCTGTACCTTACAGATCATCTGGAATTTGTAAGATTCTGCAATTTCTTGTTTGATGCATTGTATATTATTATGGATGAAGGGATGCGATGACCATTCATCACATTAGCTATTTCATTCTATCCCTGACAGGTCACATTCATGATACACCACTTTGTGCATCCTGTCAGTTTCCTTTATTCATTTCATGCTGTATTACGACTCATTCCCAACTCATCCGACTCATGTGTACAATGAATAACAAAATAAAGTTTTCAGTACAACAACATTTTATTGTTTAATAAATCATTAGTACAAACTTGTTATTACTAGAAAATAACGATCTGTTGACCATTCGTCACACTAAGATAGCGATAAAGAAACAAAATAAATAATATCCATTGAATTAAAAAAAAATGGAAACATAAAAGTTTTTATCATTACAAATACGCTAGTCATTTGGCTATAATAACCTTATTTTTTTAAATGTACTTTTGCATGAACTTCTTTTATGCATCAAAATGAGTTTTACGTTTTCTTGCCTTACTGTAACTTGAAAAATGCATCGGACGAGTTTGGAAAGAGTCCAAATACAGCATGACACGAGCAAAGGAAACTGACTAGATGCACTAAGTGACATATTATGAATGTGACTTAGCAGGGATAGCGATGAAATAGATAATGTGACAAATGGTCATCGCATCCGAATGAAGCAATGCAGCTGTTTTGAATCTGTTACATATAGGCAAAGATGATCTTTCTGATCATCTTTGGTATAGGCAATCAAAACTTTCTGTACAAACCACTGTTAATTACTTAGTTTTATTAGCCACTTCACAATTAGTGGTTACCATGAACATTCAAAATTTATATCAAATTGGATATCATTTTGGATATTTTTTTAACTTTATTTTTCACTCTGTTTATTATAAGTACTTTTCAAAACGTTGTGATAAATAAGAAAAATGTAAAGTAGGTACTCATTATTTCTTCCCCTATGTGAAACATTAATTTATAAGTTACGAAAATAACTTGAGTAATTATCACATTGAATATCATTTATTTGAGAGCATATAATAGGAGAAAGGAGTGTTGATTTGAGTCATTTTGAGAAAAATAAAAATGCCTTTTTAAGATTTTTGTTTTATTTTTAAAGACTAGAGAAATAATCAATCAAATCTCACATTGTCATTTTCGATTAGTATGTTTTCATCATTGTCAACTTCATTACCAATATTAACATCATTATTAGGGCCAACAAGTACCTCATTTGGTGGCTCAGGATTATTTTGTAATCGTGCAATGTTATGTAACACAGCAGTTGCAATGATTATATCCTGAGCCAGAGGTATTTTGCATCTTAGCCCCAATGAAATTACAGGGAATCTCCGCTTCCAAATACCGAAGCACCTCTCTATTACATTTCTAGTTCTAATCTGTGATTCATTAAATAGAATTTCAGCTGGGGTAGCTGGATTTGCAAGAGGTGTGACTAAATAGTTTCTAGATGGATATCCACTGTCTCCTAACAGCAGGCCATTGCCCAACAATCCATCTTCAAACTTTCTTCTGACTGCAGAGTTATCAAATATATTGCTGTCATGGCTTGAGCCCGGCCAACGAGAAACAACATCTGACAGAACTAAATCGCTGTTGCACATTGCCTGGGTATTAATGGAAAAGTAACCTTTCCTATTTCTGAATATTTCAGCATTATCTCCTCCAGGGGAAACAATGCGAACATGAGTGCAATCTACTGCAGCCACAACACAGGGAAATCTTGCAATTCTGTAGAACTGTTGTTGCACGCGTTGTATCTCCTCTTCAGTGCTTGGAAGTTTTACATATCCAGGTCGTAATGACGCTATCGAAGAAGTTGCGGTTTTTATAATTTTACCAACAGAACTTTTGTGGATGCCTCCAAAATCTCCAATAGCTTGATAAAAACTGCCAGTGGCAAAAAACCTCAAAGCCATTAACAGTTGGTTCATTGGAGGAATCGCATGGTTTCTGCAAAATAAACAAGAGTAGATTTTATCATTGTAGCTTTTAAAGTAGTTCTCAGTTGCTTTGTGAAACCTTTTTGTATGTACCTTTATGTTTATGTGGTAATGTAATTTTCTTACCTGTTTGTGGGGTGTTGAAAATCGTTTACAGTCTGAGCTAATAAAAATTCTGCACTTGATTTTGTCAACCGAAAACGACGCAGAAAATCAGTTTCGTCCCATTCTTCCCAATGATCAGTGCGATTACGAACAATGTAATCTAATCGGTAATCAGGGTAAAAATTGTTAAGCATTTCATATTCCTCAATTATCAGCAAATCTTCATCAAAATCCAAAACTTCCATTTTTTCCTCAACACGCACTCGTAGCTAGTTTGCCGCTGACATAATGTGTTAACTGTAGAATAATAGCCTTATCTGGATTTGAAACAGTCTGTTAAATTTATTCTTCGGATACGTGTTTTATTCTTCCGTTAACTCGTAACTGTTATTTGAAAGACTCAAATTTCTTGTATCTGTAGAATAAATCTTAACTAACTCTTTAACAATAGAATATGAACTTTAACTGACCATTGAAAGACCGGCCCTTAGTTTGAAGTAGGGGCACTTTTAATGTGGCATTTGTTCTGAATTAGAGTTCCTGACTTATTATTTATTCGTAGGTTGGGAAGAAAGGCTCTCGAGTGGCAAGCACCGATTGGAAGAGCACCAAAGGAAGAAAAAGATTATTAAGTATAATGATCTAAAGCTATTCCGTATATTTTAATTTAAAACTACCTACATGATCAATTTAAAAGTCAACATTGGGCATCGTTTTTAAAAGATTTTAATTAACTTCACTTGTATGTATGTATGTATCGCTGTATCTATGTATCTATGTATTTTGTCCTGGAATCTTGAAATTCAAATTTCAAGCACTTTCCGGTTAGCTATCTGGCTGAAAGTTTCAGGGTAGCTCACAAATGAAAAAGCAATAAAAAAAAACAAAAAAAGTGATGTAAAAAGTGAAAATGAATAAAAAAAAAAGGGAACACAAATTACGAATTCATTAAAAAAAAGCCTAAAAGCTACCTTTTTTAAACTTTTTTTTGAATTATCCTTATTATATCTTTAATACATTTCAATGGGTGTAAAAAATCATAAAGAAGTATTTATGAATTCCTTTTTTTTGTATTCCTTTCTTAACACGTTAAGCTATCGGTCCCGGCTGTTATTGACTAATAGCAGTCGTTAAGCTATGTCAAAGGCCCTCAGGCAGCCTGACAAAGTTTGACACCAGCGGCCAGTGTTCACTACCTCATACGACAAACAAACAAACAACTTTCTTGTATGTTTTAAAAGCATTCCTTTTTCATTCCTGTCATTTAAATTTTATTTATTTATTTTGACCCTATCCTTATGGATCCTTCCTTTGCAAAATTATGAAT